>ML782591.1:770110-813805 GCA_009831015.1 Picea engelmannii | reverse complement strand
CTCTCACACACACACACACACACACACACACTAACCACTACTGTATGCCTTAAATCACTTTCAATCTTAATCCCTTAGGTCCTAGTTGTCCCCAAGCCCTCTACACCTTTATTCATAAAGTTATATGGGCCATATAATATTTTTTTTACCCATTGCATTAGGAGTGTGCATGCACTCTTGTGACTAGAAATAAATGAGGTCAAGTAATGTTCCTACCTCATTATTGATAAAAATGCAGTCACTGATATTTTCCCGCTCCTGGTATAATAAAAAAAAATTGATATTGAAAGAATACAATTTTTATAATATTATAAATCCATGACATAACCCTCAGTCCTGAGATATTATATTTGAGTTTGTATGCTCAAGATATATAGGCTTGTGTTTAAGCAGAAAAGGGAGCTTCTTCCATGTGGAATAAAGCTAATCACTTGGAACTACATTTAAATTTTTGGTCCCAAGACCCATGATTTTTTTAATTTCCCAGATCCATGACTCGTGTTCTTTCTTCTTATTACAAAAATTGTGAGTTTATAACCCATGTTGTATTTTTGGTATATTATGGTCGGTTCATCCTTGATACCTCCCTCATAATCCACACCCGCCACACTCCCCTTACNATCATACTTAGTTTATTTCATGAATTAACGATTTGGAAAACTCACACTTACCCTTTTCGCCTCACTTCCATCACTCCCCAACTTGCCAACCCTTATTTCTCCCCTTCTCTATACTACTTATTACCTTACCCCCTCACTCTTTTTTCTCCACTCCAGAGAAGATTCGTGGACTCGACACACTCCCTCACTCCCCAACCCTCCAACCCACGAACTTGACAACCCTCCCAACCTGCTACAACCCCCTTTCTCTCTCCCTCCTTATCTCTCCACCTTACCTTATTTCTCATTCACTCTTCCCATACTTAACTAATTTCCCATTTACCTTATTTCCTAATATTTTATTACCAACCACTTGTAACATGATATTATTACCAACCACTTGTTCCATGACACATGGAAGCCCATGCTTTGATGATATGGAACTTTTATTAACTAGTGAAACCATGCCACATGTTAGATCTATATCCAACCACACGACAACACATGGAAGGCATATGACAACATACATCGTGTGACACATGGAAAAAAATGGAGATATGACATGTGGTAGATTATTGGTGACCTATCACGTGATGACAAGTGGCAACATGTGGAACACTGACTCATGTTGATGTGGATGATGACTCATCAATAACTGGCATGGATGGAAGGTTATTGGTCTAACAAAATATTAATTATTTAACTAATATCCTAAGGGGCCTGTTAGCGATCAAAAATGACTTGAAAATTATTTCCAAATCACATGATAAGAGGAGCATTAGGTAGAAGATTTATTTTTAGGTTTGAAAGTCAGGAAGCCTTTGAGAAAGGCTTATAATCATATCAATTCAATAAAATGAGGATTTCACCTCATAAAATAGAACAAAAATAAATTTTAGCTTTCGATAGCTAAATGGTAATTTTATAGTGTTGTGAGCTGCAGAAAGTCAGGGCTTTCAATAGCTAAATCAGATTTTCAAGGGAAATTGAGCAGCCGAAAGTGCATAAGAGTTTGTTTTTACTATGTTGAGTCATCATTTTCAAATGATGATTCTGAGCGACAAGAGAATCATTTTGAGAAACGGGAGGAGGATTTTGTTACTAACACCTCAAAGAAAAATAACCTCTCTCAATTTTCCTACAGGTGTCATATATTGGGAGAGTCAAATTCATCTCTAAGCCCTAATTTTTGGATCTCATAATTTCCCTGTTTGACACATGCTTTTGAAATGAATATCTCAGGCAAATGAAAAAGAATATCCAAGAATTGAGAGAGGTTTTTTCTCAAAACAAACCAATATTCAAAAACATCTCTCAGTTTTCCAAAATATGTTTTTATTTGAGATATATAGGTGAATATTTGAGAGGAATATTTCCATAATTTTCGGAATCTTATCAGGGTTCACAAAGGTACTATTAGCTGTTGAATCCCTGGATTTTCGGCAGCTTATCCTACTCTTTTTCAAGCATGTAAACTGACGAAATTGCAGAGATTAGCAAATCAAGCTTCTTTTTGCATAGATCTCTATTTTTCTGTTCCAAATGGCACAAAGGGGGTTTCTATTCCAAGATAATAATTAAAGGCATCCAAATCACCTTTCTGTTCCAGTTTTTTAGGCATCAGGGAGGAGGAAAAAACCAAGTATGCTGCCTATTTTTGGTTGAAACTGTCTTTTTGACCAAGTGGAATTTCGACTTGATACATCATCTTATGAAGACCTGTTGGAGCTGTCGAAGTTTGCAGAAGATGAATTGATAAGGGTTTTACCCTCATTTTAGGATTAGATCCTATATATCATATTATTTGATTTTTCCCTATTAAAGGGATGTAAGATCCAATTTTATAGGATCCTGAACTAATTTGTAAAGGCTATAAAGCCTGTGATTATGTAGATGATTAGGAGAGGGGGAGACTACACTATATTGTTTTTGTAATAGAATCTTTTGGATATAATACAGATACACAAGATTCTTTCTCTGTTACTATCATAATTCCATTCTCTTATACTTTATGTGCTTATGATCGGATCACTTTTTCTGTTTAAGTTTGTCTAATTGCTAGTGACTATCATCTCACCTTGTCAATTCATAAACTGATTGAATAGTAATATGTACTATTTTTATTCAGCCCATCATGTATATGGTCTGGTTGATAAATATAGTCTTCTTCACCCACCAAGTTCAGTTATGAAAGCATTGTCTTACCTAGTTATATATATTTAAGTGTCTTGTGAGTGAACCAATTGATCAAGTTATCCCATTTGATCTAATAAACACATAAAATCAATTATACTTAAAGTTACCAAGATTACACCCTTCTACAGTCAGGGAGTAATTTCTTGGAGTGATAACAAAATGGCGCTGTTGTCGGGGAACGAAAGTGAAAGAAAATTTTCCCTGGGAGAATGACATAGATATTTTTCTTGATGGCAGACAAGAGACAGACATAAAATTCGACTGTAATCATTTGCCTGGCGACTCCACATTAAAGACTCCATTGGGGAGGATCCGGTTGATAAAATATGAAGAGGCTGAAATCAAGATCCAAGTATCAGTTCATTAGTTTGCTTCATGAATTTTTGTTGTTCTTTATTAGCTCTTTCATATCTTTCCCTTCACATGTTAAAAGAATTATCCTCTGTTTTGAATATTCTGAGGATTATCAACCTTCTTTCATATATCCATCTTTAGAAGAAGATTTTCATCTTTCTTGCATTGTAGAGGTTGATTCAATCTTTTTGCCTCGGCCTGTTCAAAAAGATGACCACAGTATTTCATTTCCTTTAGAATCTGATCAGCCACGTGACCTTGAAAAGATAGAAATTGTTTCAAAACTATTTCAAATCTCATCCCCTCTTGCCATAATTTATGAACCTTTTCAACAACTTACCATCTCTCATGATCAATCCACAACCTTTCAAGTTAAGATACAGATGAATATGTTCAAGCCTTTAAATATGCCCCTTCTTCTTCATCCTAATCCTGATGGCTATTATGAATATCTCCCTTGGTTTTCCGGAGAGAATCAAGCTTCAACTAAAAGACACTTGGAATCCTTTTTGGATTTTGTTGGTCATTTTCAAATTGCTTATGAAGATGTGATCATGAGATATTTTTCTGAATCTTTGATCAGAGATGTTGTTGTATGGTTTAAGGGTCTGAGAGTTGATTCTATTGGTTCTTGGATCAAGTTCTCCAATGTTTTTATGAAGTATTGGGGTGGTCACAAATCACTAGATTTGTATCTTGTTGATTTCTATGCTTTGAAGAAAGAACAAATTGAAACCTTGCTTGCTTTCAATTGAAGATTTTATAGCATTTACCATGGTATGCCTTTAGAAATTTGGCCTAGAGAAAAAGTTGCCATGATTCATTATGTTATGGATTTATATTCAGAACTTGCCCTTATTTTGCAAGAAAGGAAGTCTTCATTGTTAAGTAGTTTGTTTGAAAGCGCTTTAGAGGTGGAGGAGAACATCACTATTTCCAGGAGGATTCGAGAGCAAGCTGAGTTTGAAAATCTGCATCTACTTGAGCCAGTAAAATGTCAGTACATTTTAGGGCAAGAAAGTAGTGAGTATGAAACAAATATAGAATGACAGCCTAAAGGTGAGTATATTTCAGATTCAGAATTAGATTCTTCAATATGTGTAGAGTACACCAGAGACAGGTATGAGTTTGAATTTTATGACCAATTTGCAAATCAGGAAGAGCCTATGGTAACCAATGATTGTATAGGCAACTACATGTTTTTAGCTAATCAAAATTCATATGATGTAAAATCTATTCTATCATCATATTTTGTGCATTTTTCTGAGGAGGAAGTTACAATGATTGATGATCAATCTTTGATCATAAGAAAACAAGAAGATCATCAATCTTCTAGCAGAGAAGATACCATAGATGTGCAACTGTTTCCCAAAGACCAGTATGTTTCTGATCTCTATTTCAAATATTCAGTGGCAAAATTCATCGAATCATACATTTCATAAAACTTGAAAGTTTCAGACTTCTTTGGCTTGCACATGTTTCTTGTTGAGTTTGGTTTTGTAAACGACTTTTTATCATTGTTGTTACATTTCAAATATAAGTTATTGATCAGTAAGAAAGATGAGAATACTTCAATATTTTGCTTGGATGGATGCTATGGAAATTAGCATCCACTTAACCAATTACAGAACTGGTTACAGTAGAGTAGGATAGGAAATAAGCTCGTTGCCCGAGCATTTTTTTTCTCCATTTTTCTAGCAGATGTATCATTTATTTTGTGTGAATAAAGGCAATCTGGAAGATTTATAGAGATCATCTATACAAGTCATGAAATATTTTCAGAAAGAGGTGAATGGCGGACTCCATGCCCAATGAAATAATGACTCCATGCCCAATAGAACACTAGGCATTAAGTTCAGTTTTTGTTTTCCAGGAAAGGCATTAGATCTGTGGTTCTTGAAAACCTCACAGGGAGGTATCCATCCCAGTTGGAGCCAAATGTTAGCGATAAAAAATAACTTGAAAATTATTTCCAAATCACATGATAAGAGAAGCATTAGGTAGAATATTTATTTTTAGGTTTGAAAGTCATGAAGTCTTTTAGAAAGGCTTATAATCATATCAATTCAATAAAATGAGGATTTCACCTCATAAAATAGACCAAAAGTAAATTTTAACTTTCGGCAGCTAAATGGTAATTTTACAGTGTTGTGAGCTGCCAAAAGTTAGGGCTTTCAGCAGCTAAATCAGATTTTCAAGGACAAATGAGCTGCCGAAAGTGCAGAAGAGTCTGTTTTTACTGTGTTGAGTCATCATTTTCAAATGATGATTCTGAGTGACAAGAGAATCATTTTGAGAAACGGGCGGAGGATTTTGTTACTAACACCTCAAAGAACAATAAACTCTCTCAATTTTCCTACAGGTGTCGTAGATTGGGAGAATCGAATTCATCTCTAAGACCTAATTTTCGGATCTCAGAATTTCCCTGTTTGACACATGTTTTTGAAATGAATATCCTGGACAAATGAAAAAGAATCTCCAAGAACCGAGAGAAATTTTTTCTCACAACAAACCAATATTCAAAAACCTCTCTTAGTTTTCCAAAATATGTTTTTATTTGAGAGATATAGGTGAATCTTTGAGCGGAATATTTCCAAAATTTTCGACAGCTTATCAGAGTTCACAAAGGTACTGTTAGCTGTCGAATCCCTGTACTTTCGGAAGCATATCCTACTCTGTTTCAGGCACATAAGATGATGAAATCATAGGGATTGGAAGATCGAGCTTCTTTTTGCATATATATTCATTTTTCTGTTCCAAATGGCACAAAGGGGGTTTCTATTTCAAGATAATAATTAAAGGCATCCAAATCACCTTTATGTTCCAGTTTTTTAGGCATCAGGGAGGAGGAAAAAACCAAGTATGCTGCCTATTTTTGGCTAAAACTGTCTTTTTGACCAAGTGGGATTTCGACTTGATACATCATCTTATGAAGACCTGTTGGAGCTGTCGAAGTTTGCAAAAGATGACTTGATAAGGGTTTTACCCTCATTTTAGGATTAGATCCTATATATCATATTATTTGATTTTGCTCTATTAAAGGGATGTAAGATCCAATTTTATAGGATCTTGAACTAATTTGTAAAGGCTATAAAGCCTGTGATTCTGTAGATGATTAGGAGAGGGGGAGACTACACTATATTGGTTTTGTAATAGACTCTTTTGGATATAATATATATACACAAGCTTCTTTCTCTGTTACTATCAGATTTCCATTCTCTTATACTTTCTGTGCTTATGATCGGATTACTTTTTCTGTTTAAGTTTGTCTAATTGTGGTGACTGTCATCTCACCTTGTCAATTCATACACTGATTGAATAGTAATCTGTACTATTTTATTCATCCCATCATGTATATGGTCTGGTTGATAAATATAGTCTTCTTCACCCACCAAGTTCAGTTATTCATCTGATTTTTAACTCCTTAAAGCATTGTCTTACCTAGTTATATATATTTAAGTGTCTTGTGAGAAAACTAGTTGGTTAAGTTATCCCATTTGATCTAATAAACACATAAAATCAATTATACTTAAAGTTACCAATCTTACACCCTTCTACAGTTAGGGAGTGATTTCTTGGAGTGATAATAGGGCCGACCTATTAATATTCATAGTCTCCTTTTAATTCTTACTAAGTGTATATTCGATTCTTGAATATATACACTAAATAATTTAAATAATTTTAAAATCCCATGCATGTGGGATAAAAATTATGAAGAAAAGTTGAATTCTTATGGAGTAAGGATAATTCAATCCAAGAGCCCACATTTTCCCATAAACTTGCTTAACGAATGTTGAGCAATGATTTTGCAGAGACCATAACTTGATCTTGGGCGACAGAATCACACAAAATTTATACCATCGAAAAATTATTTTGATGAGGGAGATGATCGTATAGGTTGCAAGGACTGAAATTGGCCATATCTTTCCCATAAAATAAAAGAACAGTCAACTTGTTTTCTGATAAGCCTGCTTGACAAGTCAACTTCACGAGCTCATATCTTGAGATCTGAGAGTCAGATTTGGAAAAACATTATATTGTTAGAAAGATAAGACGATAAATATCACATATAAATTGGTTTCCATGGTTTAAAAGTTGGATATCCTAACCATAAAAGTAAAACACAGTCCCCCTTTTAAAAGGGAAATTAATTAAATTTTTTAAAATAAAAGTTTATTTAAAAAGTTTTATTAAAAAGGGAAAGGGACCCATTTGAAAGATGTGGATGTTAATGATGTGAACTCATTAAAAGCACTTAAATGAGGCATTAATTAAATTTAATGTTTCAAGAATAAGATTGCACGAGAAATTCAAGAAAGGAAAAGCCCTAACTACTCAAGTAGTTAGAAGATCTAATTTTTAAAGGGTAAGAAAGTGTTTCATCAAGGGTTCCATTATCAGAGGGGCAGGGGTAGAAGATCAGAATAAGAAGATACACCCATCAATATGTAGCAAATATTATGATCAATGAAAAGAGATCTCCATCTTCTCCACTCTTTTTCTTCTTCTACACCATTTCTCATAGCTTTATGCTTGAATCTCTAAATTGAGTGTAAGGCTGAGTTCTTGAGTGTTCTTGTATTCTTCAAAATAATTTCTTTATATGATCATGGATTATTTACAACCATATATATGATTGTTATATATTTTTTAATGAAGAACATCTTTCATGAATAAAACTCCACAAAGAATTACTTCGACGTTGATTTATATTGTATCTTGTAACTCTGAGTTTTGAGTATGAGGTATTTGAAATTGACCTATCAAATTATCTTTTTGATCTTAATAGTAATACTCTTTTAAAATTATTTGAGATGGTCAAAATTATTCTCTCTTATTTCTCGTAAAGAAGATATAGATGTATTTGTATGTGATTAATAAGGTTGTATATTTGATGTTGAGGACAAAGATATTATGATATTGAAGTCTCACTTCAATATTTTCTATTGTTAGAAAACAACTTGTTGCACATAAATATCAGATCAGGTTATTGAAGAACCATTATATTGAATAAATTCAAGCAATAAGGATTTGGGGTTTGTTGTCTAGTATTCTCCCTAATCCCATATATTAAAGGATATATCTTTTATCCAAAGAGGAGTAGCACCTCTATAAAAAATAAAGGAGATTATTATCCTTGTGAGGTTGTCATTTTAGTCTTAACATATTCAAATGTCAACACTCATATACCTACCCAACAAGTGTGGATGTGTGCTTGGAACCTGTTTTCCCTTTAGCATGCATGCATTCCTATAACACATGTGCATTCCTACTGGATAGGGATATAACACAGGAACAATTCCTATCCTCTTTCTCTCTGAAAAATGCAAGCCATCCAAAAATATTTATGCAAAAATAACAACAATAGATGATTTTTTTGTATTTTTTGTTTTTGGAAAGAAAACTTTTGTCTTGTTGTGTAATTGGTAGAAAAATTTATATAATTGGAAGACAATTGTCAGTGGAAAGAAAAAATTAGTCTTGTTGTGGTGCACTTGGAAGGAAATTGTTCTCTTTAAACATGGGGAACCTACAAAATTGAGGTAGAAAGTCTTTGAGGAAATAAAAACCCATTGAAAAGGTAATTGAAGAAAGAGAAAAAAGAAAGGTTAGGTATGTCAAAACGTGGTCTTTCAATAGAGACTAATACAAATTCTAGTGCAATATATGTCGATGTTGTTTCTCCTCCATTAGAACAATCGAAGCGCATGATTAGCACAAAAGAAAAACATGTTGCATATATATAATTGAGCCTTGCACTGTCCCACCACTGTATTATTGAGTAGGGTGTGATTTCATTTAATATATATCAGCATCGTTAATGAGATTAATGGCCCTGAACTAATAACAAATGAAGCTAGTATTAATGAGAAAATATTTCTTTGTTTACCATAGTGTAATCTGGGGAGTGGTCCCCTGGTTCGAGGAAAGGACTCTGTCGTCCGGACCTAAGGAGAGACATCCATGAATTTCTCATTTGCATGATTCACCACAACTTAAACTATTGACAACACGCATGCGCAGTATCAATAATCTAACACGATTACATTTTCAGTTGATCGATGAAGTTGTGTGAGATTTTGAGAAGGTGGCAGGAAGGTGCGAGGTTCAGGTCAAAGGGATTACATCAGTAGAAAGTGTCCATGTACATAAAATATTGGTTGAGGAAATCAAAATGTTCACTAAATTGGAATCTATCATTCCAAAAATGGAAGAGCTTGTTCGATAGTTCAAGCATAAAAACAAAAGTCTAAGTTTTCTTGTAACACTCCATTTTCCCCAAATAGGTAATTATGTTTAAGACTTCATGAATTAGAATTGATGAATATTGTAATGACCAAGAGGGAAGCTTTGTAGTACTAGCCATGATACCATAAGTGGGATTGGTGAGGTGGAACAAGGATGTCTATGTGAAGAAAATAGGAAGGACCACAAGTAACCCATTAATGGCATTCAAATTGGGTAGTTGGAGTAGTTATAACTATCTTCAGAATTGTACTCGGGAGAGTGAAGGGGCGGCTACAACTGTTAGCCAGAGGTACGCAAAGTTATCCCTTTTGATTCAGGATCTTGAACTTGAGAGTTGGCTTCTGACACAAGCAATCAAGTATCTCGAGGAACAAAGAGATTGTTCCAATAGAGGAAAACGAATGAGGAGGAAGAGGGTGAAGACGTAGGGGAATACACGTGAAACACAATTCAAAGAGAAACATTCACACGTGAAACACAATTCAAAGAGAAACATTCACACTTGAAACATTCAAACCTGAAGGTGAGTCACTAGACTCACAAATAAGTGGTAATGCACATGAGAATATGGAGCTCACGTTTACATACTTGAGCAATAGAGAAACTGGAAAGTTTTTCCCAAGGAAAATAGGAATCTTGCCAAAGACGTGAATGGTCACCCTGGAACAAAGAATACCCCTATCTAGACTGGAGCTAAGACAATCATGACTTGGTGCTTGCTGGAAATAAATCGACACTGGTTAGGGAATGTTGTTGAGAAAATGTGTAGAAGAGAAGGGACTCCCTTGTGCAAAGGAAATCCAACTCAAAAGAAACCTGATAAACTCGTGGAGGCCCTATATGTATAATGTTTTTCATAACACCCTTTTGTAGGAATACTCAGTGATATTGTTGTCGTCGTCATCTAGAGAATTTATTCACAATATCTTGTGTACAAGACCAGAGGGGTTTACATTTTATCAAAAAATTTGCTTAGATGGGACATTCCCTAGGTGCGGTGGAATGACATTACTAAGAAAGTGCATCCATGTAAGCGATGAGTATGAATTGGGGAGGAAGGAGGTTGCATTGAAAAGATTTAAATATGTCGCATATGATATTGATGGAGGACAAGAAAGAAAAAATATACAATTGGTGACTTCTCAGGTACCAATATGTGACTTCATGAAGGAATTCATCGAAAAGACACAACATTATGTTTATCATGTCCATGTGGCTTGATGGTAGGATGATCATTTTAGAATATGAAAAGATACATTTATCATTGGTACTATGTTATCAGTGGTTGATTTTGCAGAGAACTGCACCCTTCAATGAAAAAATTAGATTCAAAGATAATATTATCACTCAGAGAAAGTCAACATAATGGTCCATATCACATACAGGCACGGGCTGGATAGTAAAGAAAATAGAGTTATATTGAAGGAGTGTCACTTCTACATAAGTGATGATTGGTGCCATGACTTGGCCTACGTACAACATTTCTTTCAGTTGTTTTACAATCACCTTAAGGAGAAGAACATAAAAATGGATCAACATTGGATTTGGTCAGATGGTTGGGTAGGCCAGTTAAAAAATGATCGTGTATTTCAATGGTTTTGTATGTTGCAAAAAAAAATCAAGGTACCACACATTTGGAACTATTTAGAGTCCGAGAATAGGAAAGGGGAGAGTGATGGAGTAGGTGCATGCATAAAAATAGAATTATGTAGGCAAGAAATGAAGTTCACAACTACTTCTCTCATTTGAGATGCAAAATCCATTGTTGAATGGTGTTCTTCAGTAATGGGAGAGGGAAAAGGAACCCATGAAGACCAATCACACATGAAAGGAAATGTACATAGGTATTTTTGGGAGGTGGTCGATGTAGATTGAACACAGTGGTATGAATGCAAAACAATCCAAGGCACTCATGGATTCCATTCATTTAGAACATTATACAATCCAATAGTTGAAATATGGATGAGAAAACTCTCTTGCTTATGTGGTCCATGTATTAGTAACAAATGGGATGATTGTGAATCGACAGTCTGGGTTGATAGATGGGATCGTGTATCACTCCACATTGGTCAACATATAACTATGGAATTATCCCAGTTGGAGGAGGACCAATCAAGTATTTCAACAGATTTTGATCATGTCTCAAATCTCGTACTGCCAGGTTCGTTGAAACCTTATATTAAATTTTGAATAACTAGCATCAATGTTTTATTCTTTGGTCATTTAGTGGACTCACATGTTGGCACTCCATTTTTTGTAAGGAACATATACATAGTGGTTTCCTCGATAGATAATGAATGGGGAATTGATTATTGGCTGGCACATTTCTTAGATGGAAAGCAGACCCTCATGCGATTAGTAACAAAATCCGAAGGCATTGAATTTTAGATTGGGTCGATGGTTATTAAAGGCGAATATATAACACAGGGTGAAATAAAATGGAAGAAAGGTGGTTATGTATTTCAATATTATAAACCACGACAAGTCGTATACCACTTTACAAACTTGGTTGCTGGTACAAACCTCCAATTACAAACAATACAAAGTAAGAAATCATTAAAGGTACACTACTTCTTGCCTTACTCTGAGAAGAAGAAGTTAATGGAGACCATTAATATTAGAAGTGATCCCGATGGTCTACTTGAATGGCCATAAGTATGTAAAATGAATAATTGAACTAATATTTCAGATTTATTAATTATTGAAATTCTGGCTTCATTTTAAGGTTGTTATGGTATTCTTGTCTTGCATCATTGAAATTCCATGCATTTCCATCCCTTCACTTTCCATACCATGCCATTCCTTACCTTTCATTTCTATGCCTTTCCTTTCCATTCCATTCCTTGCCTTTCCTTCGATTACCATGTCATGCCTTGCCTTTCCATGCCATGCCTTTCCTTTCCTTCACTTTCCATGTCTTGCCTTATATCACATTCCATGCCATGCCATGCCTTTCCTTACCATGCCATGCCATGCCTTGAATTTCCATGCATTTCCTTGCCATGCCTTGCCTTGCCATCACTTTCCATTCCATGTCATGCCATGCCTTTCCTTGCCTTGCCATGACATGTCTTTCCATGCCTTGAATTTCCTTGCCTTGCCATGCCATGCCTTGCATTTACATGCCTTTCAATGCCATGCCATGCTATGCCATTCCTTGCCTTAACTTTCCTTTCCAAGCCATGCAATGCCTTTCCATGCCATGCCATGCCATGCCTTTCCTTTCCTTCATGTTCCATGCCATGCCTTGTATTTCCTTGTCGTCCCATGTCTTTCCATTCCATGCCATGCCTTTCCTTGACTTACCATGCCTTTCCTTGCCATTCCATGCCTTTCCTTTCCATGCCTTTCCTTTTCTTTACTTGACATGCCATGACATGCCTTTACTTTCCTTCATGTGCCATGCCATGCCATGCCTTTCATTTCCTTTCCATGCCATTCCATGCCTTTTCTTTCTTTTCCTTGCCTTTCCTTCACGTTCCATGCTATGCCATGCCATGCCTTGCCTTTCCTTGACATGACATGTATTTCCATGCCTTTCCTTTCCTTGCCTTACCATGCCATGGCTTTCCTTCCCATGCCATGTCATGTCATGCCTTGCCTTGCCTTGCCTTGTCTAGCCACGCCATGCCATGTCTTTCCTTGCCATTCCTTTCCTTGCCTTCACTTACCATTCCATGCCATTCCATACCTTTCCTTTTCATTCCATGCCATTCCTTACCATGACATGCCATGCCTTGCCTTGCCTTACCATGCCGCACCTTTCCTTGCATTTACAAGCCATGTGTTGCCTTGCCTTTCCATGCCATGCCATGCCTTACCTTTCCATGCCTTGAATTTCCTTCACGTGCCATGCCATGCGATGCCTTTCCTTTCCTTTCCATGGCATGCCATTCCATGCCTTTCCTTGCCATGCCTTGCCTTGAATTGCCATGCCATGCCTTTCCTTTCCATACCATGCATTTCCATGATTTGCAATTACATGCCTTTCCATGCCTTTCCTTCCCATGACATGCCTTTCCATGGCTTGCCTTGCCATGACATATCATGCCATGCATTGCATTGCCTTTCCTTAACATGCCATGCCTTGTCTTTCCATGCCATGCCATGCCTTGCCTTTCCTTTCCTTTCCATGCCTTGCCTTACCTTCACTTGTCATGCCATGACTTGCCTTGTCATGCCATGCCATTCCTTTCCATGACATGCCATGCCTTGCCTTGGCTTTTCATGTCATGCCATGCCTTTCCATGCCATGCATTGCCTTGCAATGCCATGACTTTCCTTTCCTTGTCATGCCATGCCATGCCTTTCCTTTCCATTCCATTCCTTTCCATGTATTTCCTTTCCTTCACGTGCCATTATGTGCCATGTCATGCCTTGCCTTTCCATCCCTAGCCTAACAAGGTGCTAAATTGGAAAACATATGTAATAATCACTGAGTAAACCCTAGTGTCGAAAATCCTCCAAAAAATAGTCTTATGGTCAACAAAATGATAGCAGATGGGGCCCACTATCTGAAACTCAGTGCCCCAGATCTAATGCAACTGACGGTTTGTACATTCGAGTCTAGGTTTGAGTTTTATTGTGAGTTTCAACTCGCCTCTTCAATCCACTGAGGGACATGTTGTAAATTCGATCTAGGGACATAAAATCCAAACCGAGTAACATAAGGAAGTTCTGTAAGCTCCCACACATTTATTTTTCCAAGGCCCATGTGACTACACTACTCACAATTTCTTAGCATAGTGTTCTTGAAAATCTACCTCTCATTTAGAAATTGTACTATGCCTCATTGAGAAAAATCCTAGTGCTGAAGATCCTCCAACAAATAGTTTTCTAGTCAACAGAATGACAATGGATGGGCCCCACTAGCTTAAACCCGATACTTTGGATCCAATGCAACCGACGCTTCATCCATCAAAGTCTCGGTTTGAGTTTTATCACGAGTTGCAACTCGCCTCCTCAAGCCATTCAAGGACATGTCAACAATTTGTTCCAGGGGCATAAAATCCAAACCGAGCAACATAACAGAGTTTCATAAGCTCCCACACGTCTATTTTTCCAAGCCTCATGTGACTACATTACCCACAATTTCCCATTACAATGATCTTGAAAATGGACCTCTCATTCAAAAATTGCACTATGCCTCACTGAGCAAAACTCGAGTGTTGAAGATCCTCCAACAAATGGTTTTCTTATCAACAGAATGACAGCAGATGGGACCCACTAGCTGAAACCTAGTGCTCCAGATCCAATGCAACTAACGGTTCATCCATCTGAGTCTCGATTTTAGTTTTATCACGAGTTGCAACTCACCTCCTCAAGCCATTCAGGGACATGTTGGCAATTTGGTCTAGGGGCATAAAATCCAAACTGAACAACATAAAAGAGTTTTGTAAGCTCCTACAGGTCTATTTTTCCAAGGCCCCCATGAATACGCTACCCACAATTTCCCATCATAGCATTCTTGAAAATTGACCTCTCGTTTAGAAATTGTATTATGCCTCATTGAGCAAAACCCTAGTGTCGAAGATCCTCCAAAAAATGGTTATCCGGTCAACTAAAATATAGTGGATGGACCCCACTAGATGAAACCTGGTGCCCCAGATCCAATGCAATCGAAGGTTCATCCATTTGAGTCTTGGTTTGAATTTTATCACGAGTTGCAACTCACCTCCTTAACCCATTTAGGGACATGTTGGCAATTTGGTCCAGGGGCATAAAATCCAAATTGAGAATCATAACAAAGTTTCATAAGCTCCCACACCTCTATTTTTCCAAGGCCCAAATGAATAAACTCCACACAATTCCCCAGCAAAGTGATCTTGAAAATCGACCTCTCATTCAGAAATTTCATTATGCCTCATTGAAAAAAACCCTAGTGTCGGAGATCATCCAAAAAACAGTTTTCCAATCAATGGAATGACAACAAATGGGCCCCAATAGCTGAAACCTAGTGCCCTAGATCTAGTGTAACCGACGATTCGTCCATCTGAGTCTCGGTTTGAGTTTTATCGTGAGTTGCAACTCGCCGCCTCAAGCCATTCAGGGACATGTTGGCAATTTGGTCGAGCGGAATAAAATACAAATTGAGCAGCATAAAAGAGTTCTGTAATCTCTCGCACATATTTTTTTCAAGGCCCACATGAATACACTACCCACACTTTCCCAACACAGTGTTCTTGAAAATAAACCTCTCATTTAGAAATTTCACTATGCCTCATTGAACAAAACCCTAGTGCTGAAGATCCTACAACAAATGGTTTTCCAGTCAATGGAATGACAACAAATTGGCCCCACTAGCTTAAACTCGGTCCCTTAGATCCAATGCGACCAACGGTTCGTCATGCCGAGTCTTGGTTTGAGTTTTATCATGAGTAGCAACTAACCTCCTCAAGTCATTTAGGGACATGGCAAGGCATGAAAAGGTAATTTCTTGGTATAGATCTAGGTCTAGTTATGGAAATGCAAGGAAATACAAAGCAAGGCAAGGCAAGGAAAGCCAAGGAAAGGCATGACAAGGCTAAGAAAATATAGACATGGAAAGACAAGGCACGGTCTAGGCCTAGGTCTAGGTAAATGCTATTAATTATGATAATCCATATTTCATGACTATGAAAATACCTTAGATATATGAATGAAGAGAGTTTATGTTATTACCTTGAAATTCTCATGCAAGTATTTTTATCTAAGATAGATGGGATAACAAGTTGTAGAATTACATGCTTAATTAATCCTTTGATTGCAATTTTTACGTATTGAATTTGTTCATTTAGTATAAACATTATTTTTTTTACGCAAAACAAAAGGTATGATACATGAATGCCACCATTTTTTTATTACATTAACTTGATAACAAATTCTCTTTAATGATGAAAATAACTGTATTTTTACAAACAATGGCAATGGCAAGGAAAGGAAAGGCCATGGCATGGAAAGGTACTGCAAGACAAGGCAAGAATTGGAAAGCCAAGGAATGACATGGCATGGAAAGGCAAGGCATGGAAAGGCATGACATGTCAATGCAAGGCATGGTATGCCATCACATGAAAATGCAAGGCATGGCATGGCATGATAAGTGAAGTAAAGACATGGAATGACTTGGAAAGGAAAGACATGGCATGGCATGGCATGGAAAATGAAAGAAAGCCAAGGCATGGAATGGAAAGGAAAGGCATGGCATGACAAGGAAAGGAAACACATGGCATGAAATGGCATAACATGGCAAGGCAAGGCATGGCATGGAAAGGCATGACATGTCATGACAAGGCAAGGAAATGCAAGGCATGACATTCCATGACAAGGCAAGGCAAGGCATGGCATGGCATGACATGGCATGGAAAGTGAATCCAGGGCAAGGCATGGCATGGAAAGGAAATACATAGTATGGCATGGCATGGAAACACAAGGAAAGGCAAGGAATGGCATGGCATGGCATGGAAAGTGAAGGCAAGGCAAGGCATGACAAGGCAAGGAAAGGAAAGGAAATGAAAGACATGGCATGACAAGTTAAGGCAAGGCATGGCATGGCATGGCATGGAAAGGAAAGGCATGGAATGGCATGAGATGACATGACATGGGCTAGCAAGGCAAGGCATGGCATGGCATGGAAAGGAAAGGAATGGCATGGCAAGTCATGGAAAGACAAGTGAAGGAAATTCCAAGCCATGCCTTGCCAATCCATGCCCTGCCAAGCTATGCCTTTCCAAGCCATGCATTTCTAAGCCATGCCATGTTGAGGAAATGCAAGGCGTGGCATGGTATGGCATGAAAAGGAAAGCCATGGCTTGGTATGGAATGGCATGTAATGGCAATTGAAGACAAGGTGAGGCATGTAATGTAAAAGCAAGGCATGACATGTTATGAAAGTGAAGGAAAGGCAAGACATGGAATGGAAAGGAAAGGCATGGCAAGAAAAGGCAAGGAAAGGCATGGCATGGAAAGAAAAGGCATGGCATGGAAAGGAAAGGTATGGAATGGCATGTCATGGCATGGAATGGAATGGAAAGAAAAGGCATGGCATATAAAGGAAAGGTATGGCATGGCATTGAATGACATGGCAAGGCAAGGCATGACATGGCATGGAAAGGAATGGCATGGCATGGCATCGCATGGGAACAAAAGTGAAGACAATGCCAAACCATGCCTTGCCAAGCCATTCATTTCCTTGCTAAGTCATACCCTGCCTTGCTTTGTCAAGGCATGGGTTGTCATTGCCTTCACTTTTATTGCCATCCCTTGCCATGACACACCATGTATTGCCTTGCCTTTCCATGCCATGCCATGCATTTTCTTTCCTTTCCATGCCTTGCCTTTCCTTGCCATGATCTAGAAATGCATGTCTTGGAAAGGCAAGGAAAGGCATGGCATGCCATGGAAAGTCAAGGAAAGGCAAGGCATGACATGGCATGGCATGGAAAGGCATGGCAAGGCAAGGCAAGGCATGGCATGGAAAGGGAAGAAAAATCATGGCATGGCATGACAAGGAAATACAGGACAAGGCATGACATGGCATGGCATGGAACGTGAAGGAAAGGCAAGGCATGACATGGAAAGGCAAGGCATGGCAAGGAAATACATGGCTTGGAAAGGAAAGGCAAGGAAAGGTCTAGGTCTAGGTCATTGATTTAACTATTAAGTGCTCTTTCTAAGTCGTTAATGGTTATTTGTTAAATGTATTAAATAATGTTTTTATCAAAGTGGTGATATTGCATGTTATCTTGTATTGTTATTGAATTAACCTTGTCTTGAAACCCTCAATTTCGTGGTTAGATTAGGACTTAACCTCATTTTCCATCCTTGTTAGCTTGATGTCCAGGGTTTAGTTGTCATCTTTCACCCTTAGAATACACCTTCACACCTTTTATTACATTTATGTCATATTTTTCATCCCTTTAGGGATTGATGTCTTGAATATTCTAGGGTTGTTATGTGCTATCTTTCATTTTAGCAAGCTTTTGTTATATAAACCCTAGTTTAGGATTTCATTTTCAACCCCCTTTCATTTATTGATTACTTGTTTTAAGGGTTGTTATATTTGTCCTGTTGTAACTTAGTTAATATAATTTATTGGCTTGGCGAGGCATGGCAATGACATGGCATGGAATGGAAATGGCATGGCATGGAAATGGCTTCACAAGGAAAGGAAAGGAAAGATATGGCACGTCAAGGAAAGGCATGGAAAGTGAAGGCAAGGAAAGTCATGGCATGGGAAGGCAAGACATGACAAGGCAAGGCATGACATGGCATGGAAATTCAAGGCATGTCTTGGATGTTAAGGTTTAAGCTATTATTAGGTTTATTTTATTTCATTAGATAACCATAGCATAAACAAGATCACTGAGAAATACACAATCACAAGAGACACATCATTTATCCTGGGAAACCCTCATGGGGGAGAAAACCGAGAAAAAAATTCCTTAATATAGATAGCCAATACAATGCCAAGAGATAACTCAAACAAATACAGAAAGTCCTCTCCCAAGAATGCACCTCTCTCTCTCTCTTCTTCTCCAACTGCAACTCCAGACTTGCGCTTTGATCATCAAGTGAGTGAGTGTGCAAACGAGGCGCTAGCCTCTCTTATTTATACAATATGGCAGGCGCTAAACTGGGGTGTATTTTCACTGGCAGGGCCAACTTCTCAGTCTGGGTGGTTATAACCACTTTAATATATTCTGGGTGGTTATAACCACTTTAATATATTCTGGGACTGACTTTTTTATTTAGCCCATTACAATTAGGGTTTGACCAATCCGCAAAAGGGGATTTGGTCATTTACAATACCTGACATGATCAATCCACAAAAGGGGATTGATCTAATGAATAATACATCAATAATAATTAGAATACTCTTTTCATTTACAATATTTCAACACTCCCCCTTAACAAGAAGGGTATTCTACAACAACATCAGGTGAGAGAGAGGGCAACATCATCAACAACATATTGGAACACTGACTGGCATATCTATAAATCATCGGAAGTTTTTCTCATCATCAATATCATCATTCACAACAGAGAGATGGAATGGAATCATCATCCTCATCAACATGAGGCTCAAGTAATATCATCATCATCTTCAGTGTGAGGCTAAAGTAACATCATCATCTTCAGCATGAAAGATGAAATGACATCATCATCATCATAATCATCTTCAGCAAGGAGCTGAAGTGGCATCATCATCATCATCTTCAGCAAGAAGCTAAAGTGGCATCATCATCATCGTGTTTAGCAAGAAGCTAAAGTGGCATCATCAACATCATATTTAGCAAGAAGCTAAAGTGGCATCATCAACATATGCAACAACATGGATTAGTATAACACTAATACATAATCACCATCAATAACAACAACACAACACAAAGGCTGGAGCATCATCAACATCAGCACTGGGCTAAGAGTTTTCAGTACGAGGCTGACATCACAACATGAAGCTGGTAACACATCATCACAACACAAGGTTGGAAACACCACACATCAATTAAGATGGAATCTCAACACAACAATTAAGATGGCAACACCACACAACAATTAAGATGGAATCTCAACACAACAATTAAGCTGGCAACACCACACAACAATTAAGCTGGAATATCAACACAACAATTAAGATGGCAACACCACACAACAATTAAGCTAGAATCACAACACAACAATTAAGCTGGAAAATCAACACAACAATTAAGCTGGAATATCATCAGCACGAGGTTGGCATCACAACATTAGGCTGGCAACTCAACACAACAATTAAGCTGGAATATCATCAACACGAGGCTGACATCACAGCACTAGGCCAGCAACTCAACACAACAATTAAGCTGGAATATCATCAGCACGAGGCTAGAATCATAGCCCTAGGCTGGCAACTCAACACAACAATTAAGCTAGAATATCATCAACACGAGGTTGGCATCACAACACTAGGTTGTCAACTCAACACAACAATTAAGCTGGAATATCATCATCACGAGGCTGACATCACAGCACTAGGATGGAAACTCAACACAACAATACTCCCCCTTTCGAGGGAGGTCATTTTGGACTATACCAAGCTTATCTCGAAAGTGCTCAAACTTTACATGAGATAGAGGTTTGGTCAACACCTCAACAACCTCTTCATCCATGCTAACATATTGGAGCTTTATGTCTCCTCTCTGCACCATGTCACGGATGTAATGATATCATATCTCTATGTGTTTTGAATTTTCATGGAACTCAGGGTTCTCTGTCATCTTTATACATCTCTGGTTATCACATAGGATCGTGGTTGCTTCCATCTCTAGGTCGAATAAACCAATCAACAACTTACAAAGCCATATGGCTTCACAACTAGTTGAACACGCAACAATGTATTCTTCTTCCGTTGTACTGAGAGCAATGCTTGATTTCTTCCTACTCAGCCATGAGATCATGGCTAACCCA
The DNA here is from genome assembly GCA_009831015.1 of Picea engelmannii. Lineage (NCBI taxonomy): Eukaryota > Viridiplantae > Streptophyta > Pinopsida > Pinales > Pinaceae > Picea > Picea engelmannii. The sequence goes on along the minus strand of ML782591.1, from coordinate 792,983 downwards.
AAATTGAAGCAGCATCTTGAAGTGCTCTTCCTATCAGAGACACTTCCAACCCAATCTGAATCAGTGTACCCACTCAGTGTGAAATCATGATCTCCATCATAATCGAGACCATAATCTAATGTACTCTTAAGGTACCTCATCACATGTTTTGCAACAGCTAGGTGAACATGTCTGGGTTCTACCAGAAATTGACTCAAGGTGTTCACGACAAAATAGATATCTGGTTTGGTGTTTGTCAGATACATCAACGATCCAATGATCTGTCTATACAGCGTGGCATCAATAAATTTTGACGAAGTGTTGACCAGAAGCTTCAAATTCGTTTCCATGGATGTATTCATGGACTTGCACTCCAACATATCAAATCTCTTCAGGATTTCAACTGCATACTTCCTTTGGTTAAGGAAGATCTTCTCTGTGCTTTGTCAAACTTCAAGACCTAAGAGATAATGCATTTAGGTCTTCCATCAAACTCTATGGTGAGCTTCTTCTGCAATTTGTGATGAGATTTTCTTCATCTTTGTCAAGGATACATCATCTACATATAGTAGTAACATCACTGGCTCATCATTCATAACCTTGAGATAAAGGTTAGAATCAACTTTACTCTTGGTAAAGCCCAAGCTCATCTGGAAACTGTCAATTGTTCCATACCAAACTCTAGGAGCTTGCTTCAACATGTACAAAGTTCCCTTCAACTGGCAGACATGAGTCTTTCTATGTTCAATCTTCAAATCAAAGTTTCTCATTACATTGTACCAATCTGGTACATTTTCTCAGCTGCAACTCAATATACACAATCATGTGCTAGCTCTGTGTGCTCTCTGCAAAGCACTATCTGTCTCACTGATTGAGAGTATGTCCTCTCCTCTTTATGCAATTGTTCCTTATGGAACTGGGACTCTGTACCTGTAGTTGCTCTGAAGCTGAGAATGATTTCTCCATTCTCATTGTGACTGCTAGGGTCTGGGAGTAACTCCTCCACTCCATCATGGAAACAACTTCATCTGAGAGTGGCTCAATAACTGATATTGAAGGTAGCTCTTCTTCTTTCATGGAGGTGACTCTATCTTTCATTGTAGTCATGTCTCCATGACCCAGCTAATGTAATGCACCAACTATCACTCAATTTTAAATATGGGGTTTGCTCCCCCTGCATCTCATAATATATATGAATCATGGTTCTTCTAGTTGTCTTTATAAATATTGGAACTATTTATTCAATTAATGGAGTAAGTGTCTCATCGTAGTCTTCTCCCTCTTGCTGGTATAATCCTCTAGACACACATCAAACTTTGTACATTTGTAACATGCTTGATATGTATAGATCAATCTTGGAAGTCAATACTGAATTCTCTTCTAGTCTCTCGGAAGAATCCATATCCTAGTCTTTTTGACTCGCTTTCTTCTCTATTAATGAAACAAGGGAATCTTCCCAGGAGATTTCATATTTCCTAGAAGTTTCTGAAGCTACAATCTAGTCTTCTCACAACATCTGTCTCCCAGTCCTATAAGTTGTCTCTTCATCTGATCCTTTCTGAGATCAGGCTTACTCTCGATTTCTTCTGATTCTACAAGGAATTCATTATCTCTTACAGGGTATACTTGGTATTTGAATACCAAGTCTAGATACAGAGTCATGCTTCAAACAAGATTTGCTACCCGTTCTAATGTTCAGTCATCTTTGGACCCTTCTTCTCCTTCCAATCAATCTTCATATGAGATACTTTGAATCTCAAGATATAGCTTCTTCTTCATCTTCTTTGGTACATGAGTGTATATGGTCCTGTACATAGTCTGCTTCATGTCTCATATAATATGTTTCCTTCAACAACCTTCACTATAGATTCCTCAGAGTTACCACTTGTGACCTGAAACAAGGTCAACAAAACAACAAGCAAGCATACTACTCTTTTGATAATAGTAGATAAAGCAATAGCATGAACAATCGTCAGAGTGGCTCCTTTAGAGATTTCACTTGTGACCTTTCTGAAGCAAAGATCAAAAGTAAGAAATACAATACGGAATGAGGTCAACACTCTTATAGTCTTGTGATCAAACATTCCTCCATGGAAACTTGGAACTAACACAAGAGTTTTCTCCTAGAGGAGATGTTAGTTGTATCATGCAAATAAATACATTAATCATTTATCTCAATATGCTCACATGCTACCAAGCACTATAGTGTTTTCTTGACACTTGCACGTTTTGAATCTTAGCAAATTAATCATTCAAACCTGGAACCTGGAGTTTTGTTCTCAAGAATGACTGTGTTTCTTTTCTTCCAAGTCTCCTTCACTCAAGATGACAAGTTCTTTCTTCAACTTGTCTTCTGTACTAGGACAATATGCTATATTGACAGAAGCTTGGGTTATAGAATAAGCTCTATGATCTCTACTTTAATCCATCTAATATTTTGACCAAAGGTTAGTATGATGGTTATAGCTTCAGCATGCAACACTGATCAAAATAATGTCATAAAAACTAGATGTATATTAGAATAATCAAACTTGAGTTGCATTATTATTTTGAATGTGTTGGATATTGAGATCCTTTTGGGTCTATGGCAAGAGAACCCTTCTCCTGCTAATACCCTTTAACGCTTAACAATTTAAACATATGTGAGTACATACCTCTGATAACATTCGCAGGTAGTGGCACCATCTGGTAGAAATGACAATGATCACCAACTCTTAAAAAGCTTCAAGGGTGACTGCAACTGGTACTGCGATTGATACTTCAACTAGTACTACAACTGCAATTAGTTCTGAGACTACAACTGCAACTTAGAGTTTTATGAGGAAACCCTAATTTTTCAAACTTCAAATTTTGAAATTCTAATCAAGGGGAAAGATGCGTTGAACTGAAGTGAGTAAGTTGGTGCAATCAGATTTATGAAAATCCAACTTTTACCCCCTCAAACTTGACCAACAGATTTTTGGACTGGTGCTTTTGGTTTTCTGGTACCAATGAAAATTAGGGTTATCAAATAGAGGTTGGGGATTAAAGGTTAGGGGTTATTCATCAAAAAAAGGGTTTTAAAATTTTTCCTTTCTCATAGATATTACCTATTACCATAGTCTAATCCGGGGCGTGGTCCCCTGGTTCGAGGAAAGGACTCTGTTGTCTGGACCTAAGGAGCGACATCCATGCATTTCTCGTTTGCGTGCTTCACTGCAGCTTAAACTATTGACAGTGCCCATGCGCAGTATCGATAATCTAACACGATTACAACAATGCATGTGATCTGTTACAAGCTGTGGAATGAATCGATCAATCTCTGATGATTTCTTTTTATGATGAAACTGTTCAAAAACCAAAATGTCATCCACTAACTCGCACCATCTAAACAGGGCGAGAGGAAGCAGACATCTGGCCATTATTATTTTCTGGAGATATGTCCATGATTATTCTATGTCCACACCATCCCAACATGGTAAGTGGAAGTAGACACCTGGTCACAATTATTTAAAATAATTCAGAATGAAAGAGCGAATTCATTAGGGTTTTAGTTTAATCTCATCCCACATTTTTTTTCACCACTAAGAATATTCCAGAATTGTTAAAGGACGCCTATCGCGTAATGAAAGCGATGAGGGCTTAGGTGGAGATATCGTGGTTTCAATCGATAACTAGTTTTAGGAGTACACTAAAGTCCATACCCTCTAATCCTATTGATAAAAATAGAAGGCGACTTTGGGAGTACACTACGCAGACGATAGATTTCCATCATATAATAAAAAAAAATTGAGTAAATCTACAATGAAATACAACAGGTCGACCTCAATGTAGTTGTAAAGAGACTTTGTTTTCTGATCAGAAGTGAGTTGCAGCTTTTGGTTAAGCACACTCCATGTCTTTGGGTCTACTCAAATCCACATATGAGTAGAACGCACAACAAATATTTTCAATTAGTCCAGCATTCTAGGAAAATGCTGCAGAGAATTTCTGAGATATGCTCATAATAGTAATCGCACTGACCAATAGTTTCTAAAGCCTGCACTAGCAAAATTGAGAGCGTTTTCCTGTTCTGCGGATATAATGTTAGAATATGTAATTACACCCAGGCCAATATAATGTTAGAATAATGTAGTAACATCCCGGTTACAAGGTAGTCGGTCAGTTATAAGTAATTTTATGTAATTAAATTTTTATATTAATATACAGATGAATCCGTTGAGCATCAGTTCTTCAAACCAACTAGTCGAGCGAGTCTCTATCAAGACGGGTCTCAGCCGAATTGCCTCACAGGAAGACCCAGGGACCCAAGTATGTGAAAGTTAAGGTTCCTGTGAAAGCAATGCACGCCATCATCAGAGATCCCTGAGGAGTGTGGAACCGATTACCATTAGCAATGGCGGACGCTAAAAAGTGCATCATCCGAGATCCCAGAGGAGGGCGGAGTCGATTAACATTATCAATGGCAGACGATAAAGTTGTTACAGTCAGAACTCGTAAGTTCATGACTAATAGGCTTTTATAGAAAGAAAATGAATGAAAGGAAGAACAGGGCTAACAAAATTCGTGGAGTCCAGGAGACTAAGGCTGGAAATGCAGCAAAGAAGAAGAAATGATGGGTTTTTGCAGTTAACCAGAATAGGAGAGCCGCTCTGAGCGATTAGAACCCTTCTACGAAGCAAGATCGCCAGTTTGCAAAAGAGGAAACGCGTGCACGGCTTAGTTAAACCCTGCAGGGCCACGTTAGACAGCCACGTTAGGGCTTAGAGAGGCGATCCTCATCAGAAAATAGCGGATCGAGAAGCTGCAGGGCCATGTTAGACAGCGAATTCACAGAAAATCGTGGACAGGAAAAGCCATTCGCTGGACAGTCAGAAAGAGGGGTCGCACCATATTGTTTTCAAGAAGGATCGCAGACATGGAGAAAACACCGATTAAGCAAAGATCGGGTCCACAGTCTACGAAGGATTGACAGTCTGTGATAAAGTTAAGAAAGGATTGAGTGGTCCCGTGTATGAATCGTCTAGCAGCAAAAGAAACACGGCAAGAAAGGATTGAGTGGTCCCGTGTATGAGTCGTCTAGCAGCAAAAGAAACACGGCAAGAAAGTAAAAAAAAATGGAAAATCAAATGCATTTTCAATTTCTTGGATGTGAATGTCCAAAGAATTTGAGAGGCTTTGACTTGGGTTATGGTATCAGGTATCGTCGATTTAGTATTGAGTGTTTGAAGCAGGCATTGAAAGATTTCTCAAGTTTTTATAAAACGACAACACTTATTCTTTGCTAGAGCTTTGTATTAGAGCATGGTGGGAATGTTCAGGATATTGTGTATGGGAAATTGAACAAGTCTGGGAGGGCCAAGAGGTAAATTTACTGGTTTCTTTAAGAAATTTGTTATTATTTTTGTTGTAAGGATCTTTTACTGATTTCCTATGAGTTTGTCATTATGTTTAATGGTGTGCATAACAGTCCAATGGAATATATTAGGGCTTAATTGCTACTATTGGAATATATTAGGGCTTAATTGCTACTATTTGTAGTTGGAGATAAAAAAAATAGAGAATTACAAAATATAAGTTGATTGTGACATTTGAAGGTGAAATATTGTATTCGAAAGAACTTTGTCTCATGTGTTACTTTTGTGTGCATTATAAATCTTATTTAGAAAATAATATGATTTGTAAGTTCATTTATATAATGGTTACACTATTTAAAGTAATAAAAATCGATGAATAAATAATGAAAAATGTAAGGCAAGAGAGGTCAAGATAGGTTAATTTATGAAATTACGGGGTTATCCCTATGATGCAAGTATATGGTATTTGATTTTTTATTCCTTGAATACTATTACATGTGCAACTACAATTTGCATATTTTCTTGGGAAAAAAAATCATGTACCAAGATCACTTATTGATCATGTGTGGTTGAAGATAGCCAATGGAGAATATAAAATCTTTATATTAGACAAATATTGGAGTGACCTTGATACAATATGTATTGTTTTTGAATTATGAAATATACCTAGATCATAATACATATTAACATATTTCAATATTCTTGTTGTATATTTACAAATATATCTCTTGTTCAATATTCTTGTTGCATATTTACAAATATATCTCTTGTTGTGCTAGACCAAGTATATATGTCACAAATATCAAGATATTGGTATAGTATATGTGCTATGAATTAATATAAAAAAAGAAAAGAGACTAGAATGCTTTCAATTGCAATTTATTGAAGTCTATTTAGAAAAGTAGCTACTTTTCTTAGTGTAGAATATTTCAACAAAAAAAAATCTTCTACGTAAAAAGGAAAAGAAAAGAGAAAAAAAATAAATCATGGAACATGAGATAAAAAGTACATATTTCTTGGTAAAAATTTCATCTTCTGGAAAAGATGGCTGATACTATTTTCTTTCGAGACCTCGCAGTCCTCCATGGCAGCCGACGCCCCTCCTGCTCCTTCTCGTGCCTCTTCAGATGCCTCTGCCAAGCCCGACGGGGGTTGCTCCGCCCTCCCCCTCCCAGATCAGGGTCCCTCTATTGGACGTGCGGGACGAGCTTCTTTCAAGGATATGGCTTCCCTTCAAGGGGGTTCCTCTGCTCCGAATACTTCGATTGTTGAAGCCCCTGCAGTTTCTATCCAGATGCCGAAGGAAGCACTGGTGTTTTCCTCTCATCTCAGCAAGCATGCCCTGGTTTGCAGGTTCAACAGCTTCTGGCCGAGTCTGGTTGATCTTCACTCCTGGATCGACTCCGAATGGTCCCCGCTTCTTGTGGGTGAGGTTTTAGTCTGCCCCTTTGCGAAGGGTTTTTTCGCAGCTATCTTTGATTCTTCTGATGAAAGAGACTTGGTTTCCAGCTCCGGGCCGTGGTTCTAGAGCAGAGCAGGGTTGTCCGTGCAGCTGTGGACCCCTGACTTTGATCTAGCCACGACCTCTATTTCTTTTGCTCCGGTCTGGGTGCGTCTCTCGTCACTTCCCCTGCACTTCCGGGAGGAAAAATCTCTTGAATCTATCGAAAATGGCATAGAGAAATTTCTTTGCAAGTGCCCTGAAGCTGCCCCAATCAAATCCACCTTTGCCCGAATCTGTGTAGAGATGGACTTCAGCAAGGGTTTCCCAACAGAAATCATCCTCCTCGGAAAGAACTACTCTTGGACCCAGAAGATCGATTTCGAGAACCTCTGTTTCAGATGCAGGGTATGTTTTGAAACAGGGCACATAGCCCGGAACTGTGAGAAGTCATCCGGAAAAAGAAGATCATCCTGAAGCCAAAGGCCCACTTGGTGGACAGGAGCGCAACTGGAGAAGCAATCTGAAGCAAAGATCCCGCCGTCAGAACCTGAAAGGAAATCTATCTCCGTCCCCAAAGAACCTGTTAAGGGGGAAGACCCAGCGGAAGAAGCTCTACCCAGGTCTTCAAGCCCAACCCAGCAAGCCTCAAGCTGGGCCGATATTGCTGAGGCAGAAGAAGCGCAAGCTCAGCCGGAAATTCATAACCAGGGTCAAAACAATGAATGGTAGATCATAACAAAAAAGAAAAAAAATGTCTATCAGCGGAAAGATGTTATGACGCGAAGCCGATCTGGCTCGCTGAAATAGCTATTAGGTTAGTGCTGTAACATATGTTGAAACACAATGCTGGAACATATGCTGAAACAATGCTGGAACATATGCTGAAACACCGCTGTAACAAATGCTGAAACAGTGCTGAGACATATGCTGAAACAGTGCTAAGGCTTATGCTGAAACAAAAACTGGAGTTTCAGCATTTAAATTTAATCCAGTTCTTTTAGAAGAAGTACAGGAACTAGTTCAGTTCACAAGTCTATAGCTATAGAAGTAGAATGGTTCAGAAAGACATGCTCGAAGAAATTCGAGGCCATTTTGTAATCGGATCTGTGGCTAGTCCACCCCATTAATATAATCTATAACCGTTTCTATCAAAAAAAAAAAAAAGTACATATTTCTTAATTTTTTTGTACTTCTATTGATTTTCATCTCATTGATTATTTGTTTCTCTTGTGAATTGCATATTTTTTCTTGTTCATTGCATCTAGTTCAATGACAACATTAGAATAGACAAAATACATAGTTACCGACTTAACGAGAACTCTAGCAAAAAAAACCCCATATTTTTTGGTAAAAAACACCAAAATCAACCCTCAAATAAAAAAGTGGTGCTACTGGTAGCACCCTTTTTTTGTGGAGTGGTTAAAATTGTGACTTATTTGAAATTGTGGCCTTGATAAATGGACAAAACCTTACAATCAATCCTCGAATAAAAAAGTGATGCAACCAACAACGCCAATTTTATTTTTGGAGTTAAAATTGCAACTTGATTAAAACTACAGTCTTGACAACTTGTACCATTGCAAATAAAAAATTTAAAATTGGCTCCCAAATCGAGAAGTGGTGTTAGATGAAATTAATCAATTATTTTTTAAAGAATTTTACATTAAGAAAAGAATGATAAAATAACGCATGAAAAAAAATCATTTATCTATTAAATATGAAATCCAAAATTAATCAATTAAATTTTAAAATAAACTTACATTAAAAAAACAAAAAATAATCCATGAAAAATGAAAAAAAAAAAGAATTTTTTTTTCGTTAAAAATGAAAGCCAAAATTAATTAATTAATTTTGAGCCATTTTCATGCTATTAACAACAATACATATTAAAATTTAAATTAAGTATACTTAATTACCATTTGCATCACACCAATTATTCATTCACAATATAAATTGAATGGGTATCCACATACCAAACTTTCCTTTTAAATTTGCACGCTTAAACAAAATTATATAATTACATCATCCTTAATAACATACATATTAAAAGATATACAATAATTCTACATACAGGTAGGTCCATCTATCCTCATAAATATAGTTTTACCAATCGTTCTAGGTTCAACATATAACACGTAAGGAGTATCAAGATAAGCCATATTGTAGTTTAGTTGTTCAAAGGAAAAATGTAGGGTGTTACAAAATAAAAGGTATTTATTTTCTTGCATCGTTGTTGTGTCCTTCCCATGTCTTTTTTTTTTCATCTTTTCTATCTATGTGTTGCATCATTTTTTATCCTTTGTGTTGCATCTCTACAATGTCTCTCTTGCATGCTTTTCATGCATCTCCTAGTGTGTAACCACTATCTCTTAAATTTCATCCCTTAACCTTGTCCCTTGATGGATGATCCCTATCTTCAATTCTATCATGTATTAGGAATACATAACTTATGTTCCATTGTCAAGTCGTGTTAAGGATTAAACAAGGAATATATAAAATGACTTGGTGCCACCACTCTTGACATCATATTTGGTAAAAAAAAGTCTCATTCCTACTCTTTTCATTGGAAAATACTTAAGTTATAACCTTATTTTTGGTCGATCTTGGTTAGACTATGCCTTTATAGAAGAATTATTCTTCTTACATGAATGAAATACACACTCTATTAAGAATTATCCTTACATGATTTGAATGTTAATCCTATAATTTATATAATGGTTTTGGTTGTTCACTATCCACTTATTCATGTTAACAGGTCTATGTTAAGCTTCCTCCACCTTGACACACCTATGATAGTTTCTATTAATCTCAATTCTCTTCCATTATGTAATCTTCATCTTAATACTGTAAGTATATTTCACCCTAACATCTTGACATTACACACCCTTCATCATGGTGATTTTATGTCAATCACTTATATTCTTAATGAATCCATACTAAGATACCTACTGATCTAGGTGGATATCGGTGGCCACCCAACTTTTCCAGCTGTCTCAAAACAAATTTCTAGCAATTTTGATAATTTACTATTTTTAGGAGTTTTTCGGGTCTTGAACTTCCGGAGCCATTTTGAGGCCCTAAACGACGTTTTTGGGGGTATGTTGCAGTTACAAAATTTTCTCATGAAATTTTGTGCAATTGTTGTAGTCCTCGGATAGATCTATCCAACGGGCTATCATACGTCTAAAACGAAGATCGTATGCAAAAGTTACGACCCCGAGAAGTTGATGTACTGACTTACCCAAACGGGGCCCACATGACTTTTGGCACTTCATCTCCTAGGGTTAGGTTTTTGGATGTTTAGGGTTTTTGAAACTCCTGTTTATTGTAAAAAGGCCTTGAGAGCCTCATTGTAATCATCTTCTTGCGAATGAGCATAGCCGTCACATCTCTTCTCAGAGATAAGCCGCCACCATTCTAGCAAGCTTGTTTTCCACTGCATTTTACAGTTTCAGCTTATTTACTTATTGAATAGAAAACCAATTTTATTGTATCTCTTTTATTTTGTGTTAAGCATCCGATAATAATTTGTAGTCATTTTGTTATGCTCATAAAATCTGGATCAGTGGTATCAAAGCGGTCTACTCCTTGTCGTGTTAATGCATGTCCCCAACGAGGTCAGAGTACAAAGATTTGGGTCTCGAGCTTGTTTCTCTTGAGGAAAAAATCTCTCGCACACCTAAGCGACCTCTCATGGAAGGAGAAAAGAAAGATGACGGGACATGAGATCCTTTCAAAATGTTGATTGAGGAAGCCCTCACGCAACAGAGGAATGAGATGATGGATAATTTCGCACAAATCCTTCGGCGACTACCAACAGGCGATGCATCTTCTTTGAGCGGAGGCATCACCCCCTTCAAGGTACAAACAAACTTTAATATTCCTATATTTGAAGGTCAGATAGACGCAGATGTTGTAGACAAGTGGTTGAATCTACTAGAAGGGTATTTCTTTGTCCATAACTTTTCGAATAGAGAAAAGATTACTTTTGTGCTCCTCAAAGCCATTCCCCATGTCAAAGATTGGTGGGAAACTTTCTATGAGCAAAAGGAAATAGAGGAACCCTCATTATTTATAGTCACGGCCACTTGGGAATCCTTCAGGGATGCTATTAAAGAACAATACTGCCCTGTCGGAAGTTATGATGACTTGTATACCAAATGGACCATACTACGGCAAGAAAGAAACCAAGCAGTGCTAGATTTCACAAATATCTTCCATACCTTGCGCACCAAGCTGGGTATCAAATATTCAGAGAGACATCTGGTGCTCAAGTATCACGGTGCTCTGCATAGATACATCCAGACCAAAATTGAATTTCTGGACATCTCATCCTTGGGCGCGGCCTACCGATATGCCGTCAAAATCAAGCAGAAGCTCAAAGAAAAGACGCGACAATTTGGGTCGGGGAACCCCTCACAACAAAAGCCAAGAAAGGGTGGCCCCAACCCACAAAACAAAGGACAGAACAAAGATGGATAGTATCAGGACAACCAGTCCAAGCCGCAAGCAAAGAAGGACACCAGAAAGACAAAGAAAGATACCAAGAAGTGGTGCGACTTCCACAAGAGCCCTTGGCATAACACTTCTGACTACCACTCAAAGCAGACGCTGGTGGCCAAAGTGAAATCCTCTAAATCAGATGCGGTTTCTGACTCTAAGTCAGAACCAGAAAGGGGAAGATGGATCATTGACGTGGAACCCAGTGCCACTGTTGCTACCACCAAGCTCTAGCATAGTGAACCAGACGAGCCAGAATAAGGAGAGTGCCTCTTCCATTCACAGATGTGGGTAAAAGGCACCCCACTGCACTTCATCGTTGATAGTGGTAGCCAGAAGAACCTCATCTCAACTGAGGTCGTCAAGCAGTTGGACCTACCGACAACGCCGCACCCACAAACCTACACCATTGGATGGCTCCACCAAGGAAGCTATCTTCACGCCATCCAACAGTGTCGACTGTCGTACAACATCAAGCCCTTCAAAGACAAGATATTGTGTGATGTTTCTCCTCTCGAAGTTTGTGATGTTCTTTTGGGCCAACCTTATTTATGGAAACATCATGTTGTATATGAGTCTAGGACTTGTAGTGTTATTATTACTTTGAACATGAAATTGTATAGGATACCCGAGGCTATCCCACCTAGTGCTATTTCCTTGATCTTTACTAAGTAATGCAGGAAGGTCATCTCTTAAACGGGGAAGTTTGTCTTCTTCATGATTTGCTCTCAGAATGAGAGAAAAATCATAGCCACATCCAAGGTCTCTGCGGACGACCTCTCCACACAGCAGAAGCAGGTAGATAAGGTTGTGGAAGAATACTTGGATATCTTCTCCTCACCTATCGGGGTACCTTTACACTGTCAGGTCAAGCACCCCATTGATTTGACCCCCGACGCATCACTTCCCAATGGGCCAGTCTATCGCCGCTCTCTGTTAGAGAATGAGGAGATCAAGCAACAGATCCAAGAATTTCTCCACAAGGGGAACATTCATCATATCTCATCACCTTGTGGGAGCCCAATCATGGTGGTACAGAAGAAAGATGGAACCTGGTGAATTTGCATTGATTATCGGGCTCTAAATAAAATCACAGTCAGAAACCGATACCCGATTCCCCAAATCGAGGACCTCCTTGATCAACTCATGGGGGCCAAATACTTCAGTAAAATTGATCTGAAGTCTAGCTACCACCAGGTTCTGGTAGAACACACAAATGTATGGAAGACTGCCTTCAAGTCAAAGGAAGGCCTTTTTGAATGGTTGGTCATGCCCTTTGGTCTGACAAACGCTCCAACCACTTTCATGAGGATGATGGATGATATCCTGTGACCATTCACCAATACTTTTGTAGTGGTGTATCTTGATGACATTCTCATTTAAACCAAGACTTGGGCCGAACACTTGCAACATATTCAGTAGGTTTTGCACACCCTGCGGCAGCACAAGCTATACGCCAACTTTGAAAAATTCTCCTTCGGCATGGATAGGGTACATTACCTAGGCTACATCATTGATGAACATGGTCTACATGTGGATCCAACCAAGATCCAAGTCATCCGTGACAGGCCATCCCCAAACACAGTCACTGAGCTTCAGAGCTTCTTGGGCCTTGCCAATTTCTACCACAGGTTTGTGTTGGGATTCTCCCATATTGCATGGGCCCTCGGCCAAATAACCAGGGGTGGTGGTAAGGCGAAATTTGCGTGGGGCCGGCCCCAACAACAAGAGTTCGATGATTTTAAGAAGCACTTGTGCTCAGCCCCAGTACTTTCACTACCAGACCTGCAACAACCCTTTGAGATTGAGACTGATGCTTCAGACTATGTTGTGGGTGTCGTTCTCATGCAGCACGACCACCTCGTGGCCTATCATAGTGAGACACTATCATATGTTGTCCGTAAGTACCCTACTTACGATAAAAAAATGTACTCCATTGTGCAAGCCTGCTGCCAGTGGAGACATTACATTCTTGGGAGGGAGATAGTCATCCACACTAATCATAAGCCACTGCAGTTCATGCAGACACAAGGAAAATTGCATAATGACCACCATCAAAAGTGGTCCACATACTAGCAGCAATTCCACCTCAACATCAAGTATAAAATAGGAAGCACCAATTGCGTCATTGATTGCCTCAGTAAACCACCAGTCGCGACACTCACCACAGTGCTAGACTACTGCGGCCATGAGACCTCTGGATGGCCCCAACTCTATGAGACAGACCCAGACTTCGCCACCACCTACCAAATGTTGGGTGCAAAGGCAGTTGTCAATAATTTCCATCTTCAGGATGGGTTGTTGTGTTGTCTGGGCCATATATGTGTTCCCTCAAGTGAGAGAGCGAAGATGATCTGGGAATCCCACTACAACTGGGTGGTAGGACACTTCGGCATTGAAAAGACAGTGGTGATGCTACAAAAACATTTCTATTGGCCGAAACTTCGACAGGAGGTCAGCAAGTATATCAGGTCTTGCACTACCTGTGCTATTGCCAAACCAACCACTAAGAAACAGGGCATGTACGCCCCTCTTCCTACTCCTAACAAACCATAGGAATCCATCTCAATGGACTACATGTCGGGCCTCCCGTCCACCAAGTGGGGAAATGACTGCGTTTTTGTGGTTGTCGATCGCTTTTCTAAGATGGCGATTCTGGTTGCTTGCAAGAAGAGCATCACAGTAGAAGCCACTGCCAAAATCTTCTTTGAACGAGTCTGGGTACATTTTGGAATCCCACAAACCATTGTCTCAGATCAGGACAGTTGATTTCTCAGCACATTCTGGTCGAGCCTCTGGTCACTGCTGGACACCAAGCTCACCAAATCCATAGCCTTCCACCCCCAGACAGATGGCCAAATCGAGATCGTAAATCAAATGATCGTTCATATCCTGCACATGTATAATTCCAAGCATCCTCACACATGGGATGAGAGTCTTCCCTATGTCCAACATAGCTACAACCGAGCCCTGCATAGCTCAACCAGCCACAACCCCTTTCAGGTGGGGTTGGGATTCCAACCATTGGGTCCCATAGATGTTGCACTTCCCCTTGCGGTCACCTCAACCGACTCCTCTTTTGCTCCAACTGAGGTTGACAAAGCCACTCGATTCATTGAGAGGATCCAACACATCCACCAACAGGTTCAGGATATCCTACAGAAGTCCAATGACAAGTACAAGCAACGCCACGATCAACATCGGGTTCCACATAAGTTTCAGGTGGGCGACAAAGTTTGGTTTCACTTGCAAAAAGAACGCCTTACAAGACCCCATCGGAAGCTTCGCCCACTTCGTTATGGGTTGTAAACCATCACCAAGGCTATGGGGGATAATTATTTTGCACTCAACATTCCTCCTTTCCTTGGCCTACACCCAATGTTCAACGTGGACCTCCTTCGGCCTTATTTCCCACCATTATTGGACACCTCAGACGTAGCAGAACAACTGACACCAACAGAGCTCAACCCCGAATGCATAAAATAGGCATCCATTGATCATATTGTGGACACACAGATCAAGGGCACTCGATAACAAAGGATCCAGCTTTATCAAGTCATCAAAGTAGGGCAACTCCTGCACCAAGGTAAGTGGCTCACCCGGGGCCAAATTCAGCAGAAATTTCCTCATTTGATGGGGGAACTCAACACAATGGAGACCATTGCTTCCTAAGGATGGAGGATTGATCTAGGTGGATATTGGTGTCCACCCACCTTTTCCAGCTGGCTCAAAACAACTTTCTAGCAATTTTGATCATTTACTATTTTTAGCAGTTTTTCGGGTCCTAAACTTCTGGAGCCGTTTTGAGGTCCTAAACTTCTGGAGCCGTTTTGAGGCCCTAAACGATGTTTTTTGGGGTATGTTCCAAAATTTCAATGATGAAATTTTGTGCAACTATTGTAGTCCTCAGATAGATCTTTCCAATGGGCTATCATACGCCTAAAAAGGAGATCATATGCAAACGTTACGACCCTGGGAAGTTGATGTACTGACTTACCCAAACGGGGCCCACATGACTTTTGGTGCTTCATCTCCTAGGGTTAGGTTTTTGGATGTTTAGGGTTTTTGAAACTTCTGTCACATCGTCACATCTCTTCTCATAGATAAGCCACCACCATTCCAACAAGCTTGTTTTCCATTGCATTTTACAGTTTCAACTTATTTCCTTATTGAATAGAAAACCAGTTTTACTGTATCTCTATTATTTTGTGTTAAGCATCTGGTAACAATCTGTAGTCATTTCGTTCTACTCATAAAATCTGAATCACCTACAATGCACACTCTTTAATGATTTCAAAATTAAAAACACCCTTTAATGATTTCAACATTAAAATATGCCTATATCTATTTTTGACTAAATAAATGTTCTCTAACTTCATCTCACTCCTAAGGAAGTCCAACAATTATTCATACACTAGATAACTTTGTATTCCATACTATAGATTGACATGCCCCTTTCCATGGATAGTGAAATAATTCTTTTCCATACTAGTTGAATTTGATATGATTTTTGATACTAGTATTCTTTTCCATTATGTAATTTTCATCTTGATACTCTAAGTATATTTCACCCTAACATATTGACATTACACACCCTTCATCATGGTGATTTTATATCAATCACTTATATTCTTAATGAATCCATACCAAAATACCTACAATACACACTCTTTAATGATTTCAAAATTAAAAACACTTTTTAATGATTTCAACATTAAAATCTGCCTATATCTATTTTTGACTAGATAAATATTCTCTAACTTCATCTCACTCCTAAGGAAGTCCAACGATTATTCATACACTAGATAACTATGTATTCCATACTATAGCTTGACATGCCCCTTGCCATGGATAATGAAGTATTCTTTTCCATACTAGTTGAATTTGATATGATTTTTGAAAATAGTTTAAAATTAAAAAATATCTTGAAACTTAACCAAATATATTATATTATTCTTATGTGAATAATGTTCAACATTAGTGTTTCTTTATGGTTAACCCAGTTTTGGAAATAGGTAATATCTATGAGAAAGGAAAATTTAAAAAACCCTTTTTTGATGAATAACCCCTAACCTTCAATCCCCAACCTCTATTTGATAACCCTCAATTCTTATATTCAATCCTCTATCTATTAAACCTTAACCCCCATCCTCTAATGTATAACCATTAACCCCTACATTGACGTATAATTGTTAACCCCTTTTGATGTTTGACCCCTAATGTATAACCCATACCCCTATCTTCTAATCCATAACCCTTGTTCCTTATGTACATATAACCCGTTAACTTCCTCATAATCCATATAATACCATTCTATATGATCTTCGCCTTAACAATAAATAAATTGGTTTCTTAATAAATAAATTAATTAATTAATTAAAATAATAAACACATTATTTAATAAATTTAATTATCTAATTAATTAACTATTTTTATTAATAAATTATTAAATACTTAATCAACTATTTAATTATTTTTTTAATTATATTACAAAATTATATTTATTTATTTTTAAAATCATATCCATTTTTATAAATAATGTCATTGCATTTTGTGTCTTCGTAACAGCTTGACTCTATGTGGTAACTGGTTTTTAGTAAATTTGTTTACATTATATTTAAAAATTTGTTTTATTTAGCTAAAAAATATTGGCAATTTTTCATTCAATTTGGTAGAAGAGAACAAATTCATAGTAGACCCTTAACTAGTTAAAAAATAATAAAAATTAAGGTGGTTTAGTTGTTCAACATTGGGAACCCATATTATAATATCATTATTTTGTTTTATATTGAGTAATAGATATTAAACCACTTATTTCTAATTAAATTCGCATATATACACTTATTAGTCCATGCCCTTTGGGCTGGAGGGACTATAGTAAACAATTTTTTGTCTTTCTATTAATTATGCACACAAACCAATGACCTTTCTCTGTTTTAAGATAAAGTTTTGATTAATTCATACATTTTTTAAGCTGCATTTCATTTATTTATCCAAGGTTTTATTTTTGAACTCTTATTTGGCCTCATATCGAGGCAAGAGGCTTTTAAACTTAGGAAATGAGTGCATGAAACTTAATAAGATGGATATGCAGAGAGCAAGGTGGATTAATGCTAAGTTTCAATTTAGATTTAATTCCAAGCATTAAATGGTTAATGTTTTTGGACGCATAAATTCCATAACCCTCTTTGCAATGTCGAGTGGTGGCTTGAGCGGTGTTGGTGTTTCATAGTGATAGTTGGCAACAGTGACTTGGGCTGCTACGTGTTCTTTGTCCCCCACAAATGTGTTCAATGTCCGGTAACAAAGTTGTGATCCTTTTCTATTAAAATTGTTCTTTAACAAAAACATGTAATTCGGCTTGTTGTACCACTACTATATGCCCCTGCTACCACTTGATAAATGAATTTGAGGAGAGAGATTCTTCCTGCATCCTCCAACGATTGAACCAAACGAGATATTGTTTTGCATGTTGTACCTTTCTTTATCCTTTGGATACTGGTTAGCATGTTGTACCTTTCTTTATCCTTTGGATACTGGTTAGCCTGTTGTACCTTTCTTTATCCTTTTTTTTTTTTTTTAATTTGAAGTCAATTTTCCATAACTAAAGTTGGATTTGTAAAATTGTTGCTATGAAAAAAGATTTGTAAAATTGCTACCTTGTTGAATTTGTTGTTTTTTTTGTTCACGACAGCGGGGATGAATTTGTTGTTGCTAGCAGTAGAATAATTTGTTGTTTTTGTTGTTCATGGCAGCGGAGTACACGGCGAAGTCCTCACAATGTGTAAAACTTGCAATAGAAGCATTCACACTAGGGTTCATAAACGATGAAGTACATCTATTTTGAATTGTTTTGTCTTTCTGTGATGAAGTATATCTATTTTGAATAGTTTTTTCAATCCGTTTCCTTTTGGATTTATGATTATAATGAATCTCCAACATGGAAAATCATTTTTTTTAAGTTATGCTTGTTTCTAATTTTTCTTTCAAGCCTCGCTTGTTTCTAATTTCCCTTTCAAGCCTTGTTGAGGTTGGGAATTAACCCTAGAATTCATTTGCAACTAACCAGTAATACCAGACCATACACCATGACTAACTTTTTGTTTTTTGAACTAGTTTTATCTTCATGTAGTCACATGCATCGCTTAGTAAGGGACAACAATCCAAAATTTTCATTTATTCTTAAAGAGAATAGCAGAATGTAGTGTTTTTTTTGTTGTTTCTTTAATTGTTCACTTAATAGTGTTGGGCATGGAAATTATCGACCAGTAGAGTCTTATTAAGGTATTTTTGAGGATCCTATTAATCTGGATTATTGTTTTCATATTTTGAAATCATGGTTTGACTTCTTAAGTCTATTAATCATGAAGTTGTGTATGGATTTGGGAACCAAGAGCAACACTAAAATCTCATCATAAAAAATCTATTATTTACCCAAAATATTAATTCTACAAAATTTGTATATTTAAAGATATTGCATATATATAAAAAGTCTAATATACATACTCCATCAGTTGAGAAACTGTGTTTATTGTTTTTAGGTATACTCCATCGGTTGATGTTTATCATAGGAATGCCTCGTCATTTTATTTTACATTGTTGTTTTACAAACTCCTCTGAAAGACATTAATGGGTATATCAATGACTACAAAAGAATGCCTTGATCTATAGATTCAATGGGTTGTAGATTCGGTTGGCTATGTGCATAATCTACAAATCTTGTAGACTTGCAATTCCATTCGTAATATGAGTTGAATTTTCTTCTCAAACAGACCCTTAGAATATGTGTGATGGAAAAAATGATTAGATATAAAAATTTCCTTTAAGAACGCCAAAAATGTTTATAGTAGGGTAGCCAATTACATCTTCATGTTAATATGGCCCAGAAAGTATGACCATATATTTTAATGGTGTTAATGAGCCATACTTTACATGGTTTTAGTGCTAAATTTGTGTGCAAGATATGCGATTAGCTGCATTGAAAAAATGATTTGTTCTTTAAATCTTGTCTTTGTGCCATTTGATTTTTCAGAATGTTTGTACCCTACATTAGTATTAGTTCTATGGAACAATAATATTAGCATATTTTTTTCTTCAAATATGCATAATAACCTTAACATATGGGCTAGTAATTGAGAAATGAATGTGGTATTTATTATGGTGCTTGAAATCAACTATATTAGCCTTGCCTAGTAAACTAAAATGCTTATGCTTTGTAAACTAAAATGAAAATTTCTTGTAAAATTCTTGAAAACACTTAGCCTTCATTCACAAGAGAAAATAAATAACCATTGTGAATATTTATCACCTGCTTCACCCACATTTATTCATACCAGACTTGAGTTAGTTGTGGGTTCTCGAGTGTTTCATTTTCATAGTACACAATAACCAGGCGACTGACATCCTTATTCGTCCTTACATGGATCACGGTTGTGTGAGTGCAATGGATTTTGGAGTTTTATTTATCTATAGTGGGCTTACAGATGGATCCGACACTATTTCTACCCTGGCATAATACAATTTTTATAAAAAAATCACAACTCTATTTCGTTAACCTGACAGAGTGGCACTTTAGCATATCACACATCCCCTTCATGCAAGTTATGTGGCTTATACATCACTTGCAAACAAAATAGTAGTGCTTTATGGTAGTGGACATCCTCTTTCCATGTTTTCCTCCGACCACGTACTGTTTAAATCATATTTGGTGTGAATTGGAAAATTGTTCAAGAACTCATGCCGCGTGTCCCACTCGTCTTGTCTTCTCACACAAATCTCCAAGTTAACGGGTCAATTAAGATCTGTCATTCAGATGACCCAGATGCAAGCGAGCTTAATGAAACTGCATTAGACTAAATCACATTGCTCATTGTCTTTTCCCCTCATATATCATCTCATTACGGTAACAAATAAGTTGTTATTTTTGTGTGGACAAAGTGATCGACATTGTTAATAAATTTACTTCGGGTTTTTTTGAACACGGCTACGCCAAATTAATTTTAAAATATATTTTTTAAAATTAAAAAACATCTTGGCGTATGTAACAATAATGTAGAATTTTGGTATGGTAGATTCAATTTATTTGATAATCATATTTGTGACTATTATTTATTCAATAGATCCATCCCTTGCTACATAATGATATCCTCCACACCTGTAATAGCTTCATCAAAAGAGAAATTTGAAGATAAAATTACCAAATATGCATGGAATTGTAAGTTTTATGTTATTGCTTTATTTCATTAATGTTCAATGGATTTGTCTTGTGCATGGGCACTAGAATATTGCAGATGAAAAAAAATAACAGAAACGAGCTCCTATGATGGATATTCCATGGCATCCAAGTCCAACACAGGACCGAATCGACTGGATCAGTTGGTCACATGCACACTCAATATTCACAAATGATAATCGTCATACTAAGATAACATCAAATTCACCTAATGATCAGAGAAACAATGCAGGATTAGAAGACAAAGGAACGTACACTAGAATCTATTCCGCACAGGAGTAGGCAACTGATCTACAAAGTCTTCCTATATTTTATTCTATAGATGCAGACAACGATAATAAAAAGTTCGTAGAGATAGTTCCAAACATTTAAACGTGATAGAAATACAAAAAAATGTTATCCCATCATGCAGGAATATATGAATTCATACTGGTTATATACTATCCATCATTAAGAGTACTTTACTGTATGTCTAGCATAGACCTATGTAATAAACAAACAGAGGTCGTAACTTATCGTATACGATGTTATGGAGATGTTTTCCATGTTTTCCAAGAGTTGATTGTGTGAATCCCGAAGCTGTCAATGTTTTGTTTGGTTATCCTTCGCTTTACACCCACCCAAGTAGGGACAGGTCAATAAGTAGGGTGAGACTAGGGTGGGACATACATATTTTCTTATTTTCCTTTGAAACATGTATCGAGTATCCCTTCCCCTGATTGAGCTAGTATGGCTCCTAATGCGATCCCTGAGGCGTCTATGTTAACATGGATTTTATAGCCTAATTTGGAAAAACTAGAATTGGGGTGTTCGATTCCTTTTAGAGGAGCATATCTTTAGCGAGTTAGCTGGAGGAGGTTCTATCTAGTGGATTCAAGGAGTATTAGTTGGTTATAAATAGTCTTGCAAGGAGGAGTTATCTCTAGTCTTGTTAATCTGGCTACAAAAGCTTAGGCCTTCCCTTTTCTTGTATGAGTATAGATTGGTATTAGGAGAGCTTGCACTACCGGATGAAGGTGGTAACTTTACTCCTCGCTCACATTCCTTGGTCGGTGGGAAATTTGCATATCAACTACTCCACAGGGAAAGAAGGTTAGCTTAGTTTCCGAGCTTAGAGAATTACACATTATATAAGAATTGTTTACGTCATGTTGTTGGCTATCGCAATGGGTTACTTTCCTACGTGACTTAACCAATCTACGGTGTCTGAGTTGGGTCAATTAAGCCTCACATTACAAACCATATGGACATGGACACATGTAATTTGATGCTCCCTTTTGTGTATTAAAGTGTCATCCATATTGACAATGCTTCCAGTTGGATCTTCGGCTTTATACCTATGTACAAAAATCGCTAATGTATAAGTAGCAGTAAAGGAGCTGTTTAGTTCTGTGAGGACAAATTGTCATTTTGATATTGAAATTTGGTAGCGTTCGACATTACTAATGAATTATTTAATTCTATTAACATTACACTTTTATTTTATTTTATTGTAACTTTAATAATCACTTCAAAATTAAAAAAAAAAATGAAAATAAAATATTTTTGTTTCAATAAAATGAGTTTAAAATTAAAAATGAGTTTATTATTATGCTCAAGTTAATTAGAGGGAATGGCTACCTCAAGTGTCAGTAGGGCATATATGTTAGTGTAGTTCCTTTCAGACTCCGGAGGATTGAAAGAATCGGTTGGATCCGCTATTCAGTGCTAGCAACCAGGCCAAAACCCTGATCTAATGAAGGATCCATCACTATCTCACTCAAGCATAGCTCCTTGATAGACGCAAGTTGTTACCTTATTATTCCCTTGGAAAGATCCTAATAGTCCACAACTACACACGAGAAAAATAGGGGGCACTTGTATACGAAGGAGGTATATATTGTAAATAAGAACACATAACTACAACCTACCACTTTAAATTACCATCTCTTCATCGAAAGCTACAACCTACCACTTTAAATTACCACTTCCTTGTGGCAGGGGCTTGTTGTTTTGCAAATCCCCGTGTTTTATATATATTCCTTATCCAATGAACATTTTTTCTTATTATTTCAATGTGGTGACACGAAAATTGTACGTGCACATCAATATATATATATATATATATATATATATATATATATATATCATTTGTTGAAGTTTATATATTTATCATGAATTTTATTATGCATGTAATATATTGTGAAAACGAGTATTTTTTTATTATTTCAATAGGGCTACACAAAAGAAACTATATGCAAATTAATATATATCATTTGTTGAAGCTTATATATTTATCATGAATTTTATTAATATTGTACATTTAATATATTGTGAAAATGAGTACAAACTCTACTTGGGACTTAGATCTATCTACTACTAGTTCTCCTACTAACACAATTA
>ML782591.1:756697-769416 GCA_009831015.1 Picea engelmannii | reverse complement strand
CCTACATCTAGTAGTAGAGTAGTAGATGCAAGAATACTTGGGGAAAATCATTGGCAACTTTACTATGAAGCATTGGTAGTTAATGGTTGTTCCAAATGAAAAGGGTTGAGGATATGTAAACGTTATTTTTGTAATGGAACATTTTCAATGTGATGGACTCCCTAATATTAATGGATATATGTGGCCCCTAAAGTTGGCGTGAATCCCACAGGTCATGTAGAGTGCACACATGCAAGACTCTCCCTTCCCACCGAAGAAGATTATATGTCCTATCAGTGAACCATCCAAATATTCTTTACACTCACTTATGAATTGGTCATCAACTTCTGAGAGCATAAATGCTAGTTGAATCACTAGTAGGTCAAAATCACTATCTACACATATATTTACAAAATCTATCCATGCATTGAATGTCCAACTTAATGTGAGAGTAAATGATAATGATAGAAATATTATTGACAAAGAAAATGTCGCCTATATTAAGAGTCATACAATAGATAATTCTATAATGCATGACTTCCATCATACTCTATGGCCTCTATAAAGGTTTCTTTCTCATATTGTGGAAAGGGTTTCATGAAAGGTCCTTCTAAAATCCTAGAAGTTGGCTTAGGCCTATTTATATCAACACTAATACGTATACCTTTTCAAGGATAGGTTACAATGATGCCTTTCAATGAGATACATTATTTTAACAAGTGTTGCATGGCAGTGTAGTCCCTTCCAGGTTGAATTGGGAATAAATGCACATGGATGGAGGGAAAATAGCGGAGGCAGATGGAAAATACAACGGAGATGTGGCAGGAAACATGAAGCACTGGTGGTATCCATGCAATAAATGACACATGGCCCCTAGAGTCCCATTTATTTTTTGAAACTATATAATATATTTTTCTATGTTCAAAATTTTTGTCTAGTTTGTCTTTATATGTGCAAGCACAAAAAAAATTATATTAAAATTAAATAAACACAATTTCTTGACATTCAACATAGTGGAAGATAAAAATATATGAGGACATATATATAAAAGGAGATAAAAAACAGTTTTGAAATTAAATAAACACAATTTCTTGACATTCAACATAGTGGAAGATAAAAATTTATGAGGACATATATATAAAAGGAGATAAAAAACAGTTTTATTTGAAATATATCAAAAGATAATATTGTTTGTTACATATTCCTGGAAATTTAAATGTGTTTGTCATATAGAATGGGATTGGGTCTCCCGCTGACCAAAAGAGAAATGTGTACAATAAATAGTACTGTGGAAAGAAGAAGTGGGCGAAGGTAGAGTGTAATACCTGAAAAGAATAAATTGAAAGGTATCAGTATTTGGCTAGACATTTCTATTTAAAAAAGTGGAATAACTGGATTGATAAAGAAAGCAAGATGTGATCAGGTGTTTTTTGAAAAAATAATTTCCGAAGCCAAGTGTTTGTAAATGTTCTAAATTTTTTTTATTAGGGTCGAACCCTCTTAGGATTTCATCATATATTAGGTTCAAGTTGCTTAAATGGGCTTCGAATTCATCAATTTTGTTGACGTTCCTCAACATGAAGTCCTCGACTTTCCAAGGCATAGGAATGAACTGTTTTTTTCTCTTCTCTTGGAATAGATGCAACCAATAGTTGTATTTCCTTGCTATTTATGTAACAAACATTTTGTCCGTAATGTGACATGGAAGGAGAGAAGGTTTTTACCTGGAGCCAAAAATCCTTATCACACTGTAATTATCCATATGTTCAAGTGCCCCCTTCATGTCCAAAAACCTGGTTGTCTGGTCAGATATGTAGGGAGCATCTTCTCCTAACAACAAAACTTTGAAAACATACACAAAGCCATTAAAAACCTCATTAAAATAGTGGGAGGCCTTGTGCTTCCACAAGGCCTGGTACTAGAATGTTACTGGGTCGAATTCCCAGTTTACCTTCTTGGACAGAGACAGTTTTGGAAACTGACAGTAATGCACTATCGCAAAAACGAAGTAGGATAACATATAAAATTTCTTTTTCTTTTTGAAGCTTGACAATTGGGAGCATATTTCATGGGAAATTAGCTTGCCCCAATAAAAAATGGCTTGTTCCTTGACTTTGAAATACAAAATATAAAGAGCCACGTGGGAAATAGTTTTTGTGGACTCCTGTCCCGTTATTCTTGTAAACATCCAGGCAATTTCCCAGAATGGATTTCTAAATGAACTAACCTGCAATCTTGTGATATCTTCAGGAACTGCCATCGGGTCTTCCAGGAACTCGGGAGAGAGGTCCAACTCGTTATTATGCTTTCGTAGGAACTGCTTGGAATTTTCTTCTTCTTTGAAAGTCAATGTTGGCTCCGAAAATCTTAACATTTAGCAGAAGACCTGAGGTGACAAAGAAACATAAGAGTGGTCCCACAATCGAATAATTATTTGGTCTGAAATATATTTATCGGCGCACCAAGAGACTAGCTCCTTACAATCAAAAACTTCAGGGACATAGCCTACACGAGCAATCCCAGAGGTCCAAATTACTTCATTTTGGGCGGCAGGGGATGAGTAATAAGAATATGCCCTGGACCACTGGAAGTTCTGGTCTTCGCCCCCGAATATGTTCACTATATCTCCACAAAACTGTTGTTGAGTCGATTCCATAGGTTTATGAGAAAAAAAAATTTCTCTAGACAATGGTTGAAATGAATAGTTGGAGGCGATAATATAACCCTCCGCAAATGTTGGTTCAATGCTTATGAATGGGAAAGATCCTCGAGCCTTTCGCTCATTAATGACAATATCTATGGGTGTTGCATGATGAGTTGTTAGTAGTAAATATTACTTATTGCATATTTAGAAGTGAAAAAGTGGTGGGTATAGCGAAGATAAATTAAGGATTGGAGGTTTCGTGAATGTGCCAACCCGATGACGTGTGAACAACATTCCATGATTTTGAAATCAACACTCAGAAGGGATAATATAACCCTCTTCAAATCTTGGTTTAATGCATATTAATAGGAGATCTCCTCGAGCCTTTTGCTCAACAATGACAATCTATACAGTTCCTGCACGATGAGCTATTATAATTAAAACTCACTAATTGGATATTTAGAAACAAGATATATATATAAACATTTTTTTTATTATAGACTAGTGCGAAGGTGACGAAGAAGAGGAAGATAAAGAAAGGAATGGAAAGGTATGAAAAGTGGTTAGATGACATTCAAAATAGGGTTACGAGGGATACTTAGGAGAGGTGAGTGTCCGACGGTCAAATTTTATGTCTCGGAATTTTTTACTGCAAAACGTGTAAAACATAAGAGAGCATGATAGGGCAGTTCAATGACCGGTTTGTATATTTGCGGAATTCCGGGAAAGTGGCTAAGTATGGAATAGGAAAACGATTGGTCAGACTCATTTTCAGAATTAAGGATTGAAGATTTTGTCAACAGGCCAATCTGATGACGCACAAATGACATTCCATGATGTTTGAAATTAACACTCGGAAGGGATAATATAACCATCCATAAATTTTGGTTTTATGCGTATTAATGGGAGATCTCCTCAAATCATGGTTTAGCATTAACGCTTGCTAACTACATACTTAGACATAAGACCTTATATATACACACACACACATAATATATATATATATATATATATATATATATATATATATATATATAAACAATCTTTTTTATTATAAGTAAAAAAGATGGGGTAGTCCAATGAATGGTTTGTATATTTGGGGAATTTCGGGTGTTGTTTACAGGTCGTGGAACAATGGAAGGGAAATTTTGAGCCCGCCTATCTGGGAACCCACAATCGAAAAAGTGGGTAAGTATGGAATAGAAAAATGGTTGGTCAGACTCATTTTCGCTAATATATTGAAATTTGTAATAGATATCCCATTACCTGGCAAGATCTTTTCTGCATTTATATCGCGTAATTTCAGGTGTTGTTTGCAGGTCACGAAACAATTCAAGGGCAATATTGAACCTGCCTTCCCGGTAGGCCGCAAGCGAAAAAGTCAGTAAGTATTTGTAATAGATATCCCATTACCTGGCAGGATATTTTCTGCATGTTTCTGTACAAGTTGTGTAGGAATAGTTATTATGGCGATCTCCTCGAGGCATGGCGAGATGTTAGCATTAAACCTCATTTATTGCATACTTGGAAAGAAGTGCAAAGGGCACGGGAACAGGAAACAACAATTAGGAATTGGATATTTCTTGAACTCGCCAGCTCAACGATCCACGAAATAAATTCGAAGAAATGGTGAAGTATGGAAAGTGGACGAACATGATTCAAAATGGGGTGAAAATAGGTCCACAAGAGACATGAGGACCCGACAGTCAAATTGTATGTCTAGAAATTTTTTAGTGAAAAATGTGTACCACGGAAGAGGGGATGATAGGTAGACTGTATAATATGGAAGACGATATGATGTGAGATTTTGGTTGTAAATTTGTATATCGCGGAAGTCAGGGTGTTGTTTTCAGGTCACAGAACAATAGAAGTGCAATCTAGAGCCCGCCTACCCAGGAATTCGTGGTCAGAGAAGTGGCTGGGTATGGAATGGGGAAGTGGTTGGTAAAAGTCGCGATATAAAAGCACGAGTGAAAATGTGAACCCACAAGTCTACCAACCCGCACATCTAGACATTTTCAGAAAAATGACTAAGTAACGAGAAATGTAAAGTACAGGGAAAAGAGAAATGAGAATTTGGTTAAGTATAGAAGACGAAAAATAAGGGTTAATATATTCACATCTTTAATGGATATCCCATTTCCTGGCAAGATCTTTTCTGCATGTTTATGGAGAAGTTATATACTTAATGCATATACTTGGAAATAAGTGAGAAGGTGGTGAGCCCAGAAAAAAACGACTTGGAATTGGAAATTGTCTGAACCCACCAACCCGACGATCCGCGAAAGAGATTGCAAGAAGTGACCATGGAAAGCAGTCAAATAAGGTTCGAAATAGGCTGATAAGGGTTCCCTAGGAGACGTGAGGCCTCGACCATCAAATTGTATTGATTAGAACTTTTGAGTGCATACTGTGTAACATGGAAGAGGGGCTAATGTAGGAGTCTAGAAGTCAATTTGTATATCACGGAAGTTGGGGGGTTGTTTGCAGGTCAAGAACCACTGGAAGTTCACTCCGCCTGTTTGGGAATTTGTAAGTGAAAAAGTCAGGTAAGTATGAAGTTGGAGGTGCGAAAGATACTCCAAGAAATGGAAAAATATGGAAAGCGAACGCAGGGGCTTCAAAATGGGGTGACAATAGTTCCCCAGGAGACGTGAGGACCCGAAGGTCAAATTACAGGTCTCATAACTTTCATGTGCAAACTATGTATCATGGAAGAGGGTATGATGTGGGAGTGAGGCAGTAAATTTGTATATCGTGGAGGTCCGGGTGTTGTTTGCAGGTCACAGAACAATGGAAGTGCAATATAGAGCCCACCTGCCTAGGAATCCGCGATCTGAAAAGTGGTTAGGCATCAAATGGCTAGCGATCGATCGGAGTCGTGATATAAAAGCATGAGAAAAAATGTGAACCCATGAGTTAGCCAACACACGCATTGAGACATTTTCAAAAAAAAGACTAAGTAACGAGAAAGAGAGAGTAGATGGGAAAAAGAAACGAGAATTTGGTTAAGTATAGAAGAGGGAAAAGAAGGTCCAATATATTCAAATCAGCAATAGATATTCCATTTCATGGCAATATATTTTATGTATGTTTATGGAGAAGTTGTATATAGGTTGCATATACTTGGAAATAAATCTAAAGGTAGCGGGCACAAGAAACAACAACTAGAAATTGGAAATTTCCTGAACCCGCGAACTTGATGATCCTTGAAAGAGATGTCAAGAAATGGTCAAGTGTGAAATTTTTTTGGGGGAGATTCAAAATAGGGTGACAAGGGTTCCTGAGGAGACGTAAGGCCCCGACTGTCAAATTGTATATATCATAACATTTCAGTGAAAAATGTGTAACATGGAAGAGGGGATGATGTGGGAGTCCAAAAGTAAATCTGCATATCGAAGAAGCCGGAGTGTTGTTTGCAGGTCACAGAACAATGGAAAGTGCAATTTAGACAAAGGGGAAGCACTAGGTTGGAATCGCCATATAAAAGCATGGATGAAAATGTGAAAACGTGAATCTGCCAACCCGGGCATCAAGACATTTTCGGAAAATACGACTAAGTAACCAGAAAGAGAAACTACAGGGGATAAAAGAGTGGGAAAATAGAAAGGTTGAGGGAAATTTTCGTAAGTGGGAATTGGTTTCAAACAAGCCCCATTGTTGCAAAACCATCATTTTCTAGTAATTGTCAACAAATGCTTTGTTGAAGATTAGATTTTATTGCAACTTGTGGGAGTAATTGTGTTCTTGATACATTATTCCATGACTTTAACATATTAAATTAAGTATTAAACTTCTTGCATGATGGGTTGTTAGCATTAAAGCTTAATAATTGCATGTCTAGAAACAAGAATGACAATCTTGCTGCAACATTGTGATTTGGTCTTGCTATGTTCTATCTGCATTACAAATAGAATTGAACATTGGTTTGAAACTGTCTGAAATTCATTTTTGTTTCCATAAAAGCCTAATGGATTGACACAATGCATTGCCATATAATTGTTAAATGCTCCATTTTAGAAAAAATTACTTAAGAAACTACAATATCGAAGAACTACGAGACTATCGAACCATGCCAATGAGAAGAGGTGTTAAATTCATAAAAGAATCAATAACTAAGACTCCAAGGAAAAAAATTTAATAGTAAATCCATTAAAAAAAACAAAATATTGAGCATTGTATATCTATCCATAGAAATTGGACCAATTTCTTTGGGCCAAAACATTGAACATATTTTCCATAAACACAGGTACATGATCTGCAACATGCAGGAGTTATCGAGATGCTCTTCAACATGCATACAAAACTGATTACCATGCTTTTGTTTAGGAAATCCTTGTAGTCTTCTCCTCAGTGGGTTAATGTTCGATGCCCCGATCTCAATATCTTGTGGAAGACCTGAGGTGACAAAGAAACAAAAGAGTGATTCCGTGGTGGAATAAATCCTTGGCTTGAAGCAGATGAACAACAATCCTGCATTAAAATTGATAGTTCTCACAAGCTTCTCATGAGGAGGAAGACGAAAAATGTTGCAGGGCAAACAAAATAGCCCAAAACTGAAATTTAGGACACACCAAGAAACCACCTCCTCACAGTTGAAAACTTCAAGGAAACAGGTTGCACGAGAAATTCCAGAGGCCCAAATTAGTCCATTCTGGGTGGAAGGGGATGAGTAGTAGGAATATGCCTTGCACCAGTGGGATTTATGGTCCTCATTCCCTAAGATGTTAATTGTATATCCAGAGAACAAGACAATGGTCCCGCAGTTGAATAATTTTTTGTCTTGAAATATATATTTGGGAGAATCAATAGATCATTTCCTTACAATAAAAGACTTCCACCCATAATGAACTAATATGGACCTATGGAATTCCTACTTTTGAGCTGCAAAGTGGCTATTGCGTTCAGCGTCAGTTTATTTTCTGAAACCCCTTCTTTTGGTGTTGTCAGGACCACCATCGTAGAGATGGGAAGTGTCGCATGTTATGGTTGATTTAAATTTGGGCACAATAGTGGGAACAATTTCTGCATTTCCATCATCGATTGTCGTATCATCGTCCATCAGATCATCTTCTTCTGGCTCAAAATCCACCACATCAACCTCTGCACCAGCCATCAATGTAGGAGGGAAGGTTGTCTGAGCAGGAAGGGTTGCCTTGGAATTCTTTGGCTTGAAATATATCTCTCGGTGCACCAAGGGACCATCTCCTTTTTTTCTCCTGGGTGGAGGGAGATGAGTAGTAAGAATATGCCTTGGAATAATGGAACCTCTGGCCATCATGCCCTAAGGTGTTTACTGTATCTAGACATAACTGTTGTGGAACTGCTGCCATAAGTTAACAAGAATTTCCACCTGCTCCAAATGATGTTTGAAATGAAAATTGGGGAGGGATAATATAACCCTTCGCAAATATTGGTTTAATGTGTATCATTGGAAGATCTCCTCAAGCCTTTCGTTGATCAATGACAATCTCCAAGGTTCATGCGTAATGAGTTGTTACCATTAAAGATTACTAATTGCATATTTAGAAAAAAGTGTGAAGGTGGTGGTGACGACAAAGAGAGATTAAGAATTAGATATTTCATAAAGGCGCCAACCGATCGACGCATGAAAGAGATTGCATCATATTTGAAATGAATACTTGGAAAGGATAACACTCTTCTCTGCAAATCTTGGTTTAATTCGTATTAATGACAAATCTTCTCCGGCCTTCCAGACATTAATGAAAATCTTAACGGTTCCTACACGATGAGCTAATAGAATTAAAGATTAATAATTGCATATCTAGAAATAAGTATGAAGGTGGTGGGGATGGTGAAGAGCGACTAAGCATTGTACATTTCATCCACCCACCAACCCACGAAACAGATTCCAAGAAATGGCCAAGTATGGAAAGTGGTCAGGCGAGCTTCAAAAATAGGGTCACAAGATATACTCAGGAGACATGAGGGGCCGATGGTCAAATTCTATGTCACAATGACAGATTTCAGCTGTCAATTTGTATATCGCGGAATTTTGGGTGCTGTTTGTATGTAGCGGGACAATGGAATCACAATGTTGTGCAAGCCTGGCCAAGAAATGACAATGGTAATAATGGCCACGTATGAAATGGAGAAGCGATTGGTTGGACTCGTGATATAAAAGCATTAGACATACTCGGAACAGGAAATATTGACGGGCTTGAAAATAGGGCCACAAGCTTGAAATTTTGTCTTTGTGCCATTTGATTTTTCAGAATGTTTGTACCCTACATTAGTATTAGTTCTATGGAACAATAATATTAGCATATTTTTTTTTCAAATACGCATAATAACCTTAACATATGGGCTATTAATTGAGAAATGAATGTGGTATTTATTATGGTGCCTAAAATCAACTATATTAGCCTTTCCTAGTAAACTAAAATGCCTATGCTTCGTAAACTAAAACGAAAATTTATTGTAAAATTCTTGAAAACACTTAGCCTTCATTCACAAGAGAAAATAAATAACCATTGTGAATATTTATCACCTTCTTCACCCGCATTTATTCATACCGGACCTAAGTTCATTGTGGGTTCTCGAGTGTTTCATTTTCCTAGTACACAAAAACCAGGTGACTGGCATCCTTCTTCATCCTTACATGGATCACGATTGTGTGAGTGCAATGAATTTTGGAGTTTTATTTTTCTATAGTGGGCTTACAGATGGATCCGACACGATTTCTACCCTGGCATGATACAATTTTTATAAAAAAATCACAACTCTGTTTCGTTAACCTGGTAGAGTGGCACTTTAACATATCACACATCCCCTGCATGCAAAGTACGTGGCTTATACATCACTTGCAAAAAAAATAGTAGTGTTGTATGGTAGTGGACATCCTCTTTCCATGTTTTCCTCGGACCACGTACTGTTTAAATCATATTTGGTGTGAATTGGAAAATTGTTCAAGAACTCATGCCACGTGTCCCACTTATCTTGTCTTCTCACACAACTCTCCAAGTTAACAGGCTAGTTAAGATTTGCCATTCGGACGACCCAGATGCAAGAGGGCTTAATGAAACTGCATTAGACTAAATAAATATGCTCACTATCTTTTTCCCTCATATATCATCTCGGAACAGTAACAAAGAAGTTGTTATTTTTGTGAGGACAAAGTGATCGACATTGTTAATAAATTTACTTGGGGTTGTTTTGAACACAGCTACACCAAATTTATTTTAAAATATATTTCTTAAAATAAAAAAACGTCTTGACGTATGTAACAATAATGTAGAATTTTGGTATGGTATTCAATTTATTTGATACTCATATTTGTGACTATTATTTATTCAATAGATCCATCTCTTGCTACATAATGATATCCTCCACACCCATAATAGCTTTATCAGAAGAGCAATTTGAAGATAAAATTACCAAATATGTATGGAATTGTAAGTTTTATGTTATTGCTTTCTTTCATTAATGTTCAATGGATTCGTCTTGTGCACAGGCACTATAATATTGCAGATGAAAAAAAATAACATAAACGAGCTCCTATGAAGGATATTCCATGGCATCCAAGTCCAACACAGGACCAGATCAACTGGATCAGTTGGTCACGTGCACACTCAATATTCACAAACGATAATCGTCATACTAATATGACATCAAATTCACCTAATGATCAGAGAACCAATGCAGGATCAGAAGAAAAAGGAACGTACACTAGAATCTATTCCACCCAAGAGTAGGCAACTGATCTAAAAAGTTTGCCTATATTATATTCTATAGACGCAGACAACGATAATAAAAATTTCATAGAGATAGTTCCAAACATTCAAATGTTATAGCAATACAAAAAAATGTTATTTCATCGTGTAGGAATATATTAATTCATACTGGTTATATAATATCCATCATTAAGAGTACTTTACTGTATGTCTAGCATAGACCTATGTAATAAATGGTCAGAGGTTGTAACTTACCGTATACGATGTTCTAGAGATGTTTTCCATTTTTTCCAAGGGTTGATTGCGTGAAGCCTGAAGCTGTCAATGCCAACATTTTTTGTTTTGTTTGGTTATCCTTCGCTTTACACTCACCCAGGTAGGGAAAGGTCAATAAGTAGGGAGAGACTAGGGTGGGACATACATATTTTCTTCTTTTCCTTTGAAACATGTATCGAGTATCCCTTCCCCTGGCTGATCTAGTATGGATCCTAATGCGATCCCTGAGACATCCATGTTAACATGGAATTTATAGCCTAATTTGGAAAAACCAGAATTCGGGTGTTTGATTCCTTGTAGAGGAGAATATCTTTAGCGAGTTAGTTGGAGGAGGTTCTATCTAGTGGATTCAAGGAGTATTAGTTAGTTATAAATAGTCTTGCAAGGAGGAGCTATCTCTAGTCTTGTTAATCTGGCTACAAAATCTTAGGCCTTCCCTTTTCTTGTATTAGTATAGATTGGTATTAGGAGAGATTTCACTACCGGATGAAGGTGGTAACTTTATTCCTCGCTCGCGTCTCTTGGTCGGTGGGAAATTTTCATATCAACTACTCCACGGGGAAATAAGGTTAGCTTAGTTTCTGAGCTTAGAGAATTACACGTTAAATAACTATTATTTACGTCATATTGTTGGCTATCGCGATGGGTTACTTGCCTAAGTGACTTAACCAATCCACAATGTCTGAGCTGGGTCAATTAAGCCTCATATTACAAACCATTTGGACATGGCCACATGTAATTTGACGCTCCATTTTGTGTATTAAATTGTTGTCCATATTGACAATGTTGCGAGTTGGATCTTCGGCTTTATACCTACGTACAAAAATCGCTAACGTATAAGTAGCAGTAAAGGAGTTGTTTAATTCTGTGAGGACAAATTGTCATTTTGATATTGAAATTTGGCAAAGTTCGACATTACTAATGAATTATTTAATTATATTAACATTACACTTTTATTTTATTTTATTGTAACTTTAATAATCACTTCAAAATTTATAAAAAAAAATGTTTTTGTTTCAATAAAATGAGTTTAAAATTAAAAATGAGTTTATTATTATGCTTAAGTTAATTAGAGGGGATGGCTACCTCAAGCGTCGATATTGCATATATGTTAGTGTAGTTCCTTTCAAACTCCAGAGGATTGAAAGAATTGGTTGGATCCGCTATTTAGTGCCAACAACCAGGCCAAAACCGTGATCTAATGAAGGACCCATCACTATCTCACTCAGGCATAGCTCCTTGATAGACTCAAGTTGCTACCTTATTATTCCCTTGGAAAGATCCTAATAGTCCACAACTACACACGAGAAAAATAGGGGGCACTTGTATACGAAGGAGGTATATATTGTAAACAAGAACACATAGCTACAACCTACCACTTTAAATTACCATCTCTTCATCGAAAGCTACAACCTACCACTTTAATTTACCACTTCCTTATGGCAGGGGCTTGTTGTTTTGTAGCTCCCCTTGTTTTATATATATTCCTTATCCAATGAACATTTTTTCTTATTATTTCAATGTGGTGACACGAAAATTGTATGTGCAAATATATATATATATATATATATATATATATATATCATTTGTTGAATATATATCATTTGTTGAAGTTTATATATTTATCATGGATTTTATTATGGATTTAATATATTGTGATATATTGTGAAAACGGGTATTTTTTTTATTATTATTTCAATAAGGTGACAAAAAAAACTATATGCAAATTAATATATATCATTTGTTGAAGCTTATATATTTATCATGAATTTTATTAATATCGTACATTTAATATATTGTGAAAAGGAGTGCAAACTCTACTTTGGACTTAGATCTATCTACTACTAGTTCTCCTATTAACACAATGTAATTTTATTAATTTTTTTTTATGAATATATATTTAACCACTAATGAGATGTATATTTTTAATTTTTCATTAGTATATTAATATTATGTTATTTATCTACATGTTTCAAATCAAATGTCTTTGACACTCACAATGATATTCTAATGTGGGGTGACATTAGGAATCTAATTAAATTAATACAATTTTTTTAAGCTAATGAATTTATCATAAATGTTGTCGTAGTTAACTTACTTATATATATATATATATATATATATAT
>ML782591.1:734182-748522 GCA_009831015.1 Picea engelmannii | reverse complement strand
TGAGAGTCAAATTATATGTCTTTATAATATATAGATAAATATATATATATTAATGTTTTTCTAAACAATTTTTTGTTATAGACAAGTGCGAAGATGACGGGGACGATATATATATATATATATATATAAACAATCTTTTTTATTATAAGTAAAAAAGATGGGGTAGTCCAGCGGGCGGTTTGTATATTTGCGGAATTTTGGGTGTTGTTTGTAGGTCATGGAACAATGGAAGGGAAATTTTGAGCCCGCCTGTATGGGAACCCGCAATCGAAAAAGTGGGCAATTATGGAATAGAAAAACGGTCGGTCGGACTCGTTTATTGAAATTTGTAATAGATATCCCATTACCTAGAAAGATGTTTTCTGCATCTATATCACGTAATTTTAGGTGTTGTTTGCAGGTCACGAAACAATGCAAGGGCAATATTGAACCCGCCTGCCCAATAGGCCACAAGAGAAAAAGTCAGTAATTATTTGTAATAGATATCCCATTACCTGGCAAGATATTTTTTGCATGTTTCTATACAAGTTGTGTAGGAACAGTTATTATGATGGTCTCCTCGATGCATGGTGAGATGTTAGCATTAAACCTCAGTTATTTCACACTTGGAAAGAAGTGAAAAGGACGCGGGCACATGAAATAATGCTTAGGAATTGGATATTTCTTGAACCCGCCAACCCGATGATCCGCAAAAGAAATTTGAAGAAATGGCGAAGTATGGAAAGCGGATGGACATGATTCAAAATGGGGTGAAAATAGGTCCATAGGAGACATGAAGATCCGATGGTCAAATTGTATGTCTCAATTTTTTTCAGTGAAAAATGTGTACCACTGAAGAGGGGATGATAGGTTGACTGTGTAATATGGAAGATGGTATGATGTGAGAGTCTGGTTGTAAATTTGTATATCGCGGAAGTCAGGGTGTTGTTTGCAGGTCACTGAACAATATAAGTGCAATCTAGAGCCCGCCTACATGGGAATCTGTGGTCGGAGAAGTGGTTGGGTATGGAATGGGGAAGCGGCCGATCGGAGTCACGATATAAAAGCATGAGTGCAAATGTGAACCCACGAGTCTACCAACCCGTGCATCTAGACATTTTCAGAAAAAGGACTAAGTAACGAGAAAGATAAAGTATAGGGAAAAGAGAAACGAGAATTTGGTTAAGTATAGAAGACGTAAAAGAAGGGTTAATATATTCACATCTGTAATGGATATCCCATTTCCTGGCAAGATCTTTTTTGCATGTTTCTGGAGAATTTATATACCTAATGCATATACTTGGAAAGAAGTGCGAAGGTGGAAGGCCTAGAAAAAAATGACTTGGAATTGGAAATTGTCTGAACCCGCCAACCCGACGATCCATGAAAGAGATTTCAAGAAATGACCATGGAAAGCGGTCGGACGGGCTTCAAAATAGGCTAACAAGGGTTCCCGAGGAGACATGAGGCCTCGACGGTCAAATTGTATTGATCAAAGCTTTTGAGTGCATACTGTGTAACATGGAAGAGGGGCTGATCTAGGAGTCCGGAAGTCAATTTGTATATCGCAGAAGCCGGGGGGTTGTTTACAGGTCAAGGAACACTGGAAGTGCACTCTGCCCGTCCGGGAATCCGCAAGCAAAAAATTTGGGTAAGTGAAAGAGATTCCAAGAAATGGAAAAATATGGAAAGTGGATGCAGGGGCTTCAAAATGGGGTGACAATAGTTCCCCAGGAGACGTGAGGACCTGAAGGTCAAATTGCAGGTCTCAGAACTTTCATGTGCAAACTGTGTATCATGGAAGAGGGTATGATGTGGGAGTGCGACAATAGATTTGTATATCGCGGAGGTCCGGGTGTTGTTTGCAGGTCACAGAACAATGCAAGTGCAATATAGAGCCCACCTTCCCGGGAATCCGCGGGGCTAGGCATTGAATGGCTAGTGGTTGTTCGGAGTCGCGATATAAAATCACGAGCACAAATGCAAACCCGTGAGTTATCCAACGCGCGTATTGAGACATTTTTGGGAAAAAGAGAAAGAGAAAGATATTTGGTTAAGTATAGATGGGAAAAAGAAACGAGAATTTGGTTAATTATAGAAGAGGGAAAAGAAGGTCCAATGTATTCAAATCTACAATAGATATTCCATTTCATGGCAAGATCTTTTCTGTATGTTTTTGGATAAGTTGTATACATATTGCATATACTTGGAAAGAAATCTGAAGGTAGGAGGCACAAGAAATAACAACTAGAAATTGGAAATTTCCCGAACCCGTGAAAGAGATGTCAAGAAATGGTCAAGTGTGAAAAGTGGTCGGACGAGCTTCAAAATAGGGTGACAAGGGTTCCTGAGGAGACGTGGGTCAATTTTCGGTGCCCCGATCTCAATATCTTGCAGAAGACCTGAGGCGACAAAGAAACAAGAGAGTGATTCCGTGGTGGAATAAATCCTTGGCTTGAAGTAGATGAACAACAGTTCTGTAGT
Source organism: Picea engelmannii (assembly GCA_009831015.1). Lineage (NCBI taxonomy): Eukaryota > Viridiplantae > Streptophyta > Pinopsida > Pinales > Pinaceae > Picea > Picea engelmannii. Next base: position 746,059 of record ML782591.1, on the reverse strand, counting down.
AAAATTGATAGTTCTCACAACCTTCTCGTGAGGAAGAAGACGAAAAATGTTGCAGGGCAAAAAAAATAGCCCAAAACTGAAATTTAGGACACACCAAGAAACCACCTCCTCACAGTCGAAAACTTCAGGGAAGCAGGTTGTACGAGAAATTCCAGAGGCCCAAATTAGTCCATTCTGTGCAGAAGGAGATGAGTAGTAGGAATATGCCTTGCACCAGTGGGATTTATGGTCCTCATTCCCTAATATGGGGAAGCAGTCAATCGAGCTGGTGATATAAAAGTAATAGTGGGAATCTGAAGACGTGAATCCGCCAACTCCCGCACCTAGACATTTTCTGAAAAATGAGAATGCAACCAGAAAGGGAAAGCAAAGGGAAAAAAGAAAGGGGATGGACATTTTCAGAAGTGGGATTTGGTGTAAGAAATCCCCATTGATGGTCTTAACAGTAACTATGAAGTGCATTAAACATGTGAACAGGTTCTTCAATCAAGGAATAGATACAACGAGCCATGCTTATAGTTTCCATGATCTGTTTGTATAAGAGAAGCATCAAAAAGATACAAAAAAAACAATTTTGGGATGTTTAAGTAAAGTTATTGTACTGCCAGCTTCACCGCAAGTATAACAATGATGAATTTGAATTTTAATGTCCTCTCGTTGATATGATAGTTCCATTGGACTTCCCATAGTATATATTATTTTATTTCAAATTATTCCAGGAGATTAATTTTGCTAAGTTAATCAATCAAGGAAAAGTGCTAAAACAAGCCACATACTACATTTGCGTCACAGAGCTTATATTAAAAGGCAAAGCATGTCCTCTATAGTATTTAAGATCATAGAAAAACTGCGAAGATCCTACATGTATTACTAATATTCTAGAATGAAGCATACAACCAAGAACCAAGTAAACACCAAATGTATTGAAAGTTGAGGCAGAAGGCAATACACAAACACAGAAGGTGTCAAGCAAGATCCCACAAGGTTTCATAGAGCAACACACATTGAAATTTGCATCAAACAATTTTATATATATAAAAAACACATCGTGGCATTGGTTTTCTCTTACATCTGGTATATGTTCCCACGAGAAAATAACCAGGGCCATGAGATATGAACAAAAGTCTGCCAAACACAAGATAACACAAAACCCGTGGAGCTTTGCCACTGTACGATAGATATAACCAGAAATCAAAATGGGGAACAAGAAATTTGCCAATTACTATTTTACCATTAAGAAAGATCACTATGGACATTTTCTTCTGATAGTGCCATGGTCTATCACTACTAATTTTAACAATGCCAAATTTCCAATATTATTGGAAATGCCTGATGGTTCTGCCGAGAGGAGCAAGCTATTTAGACGATTCAAAGGATGGGCCTAAGTTATTTATAGTTGGATACTTTTTATGGGGTTTGCACTCATGCTTCCCATTTTTGGACTGAACAATATTATGCGCATGTACATCACCAACAATTGCACATGCATGTATGAATTCCAATGCCTGAACTCCCCAATCTCTATAGTGAGTTCTGGAAATATCAAGCTCATGTTTCAATCCATGACGAGTCCTTTTTTTTTCAATTAGGGCATTGAGAAAATGCAGATACCATACCATAAATGTATAGTTGGAGACCAACCTTTTTTATTATTCGGGTACCCAAAAAAAATTCAAAAATCATGCCATGGCTATATAGTTGGAAAAAAATTGTCTAATTTGGGCACCCAAAAACATGCAGACTCCTCCAACAAAGCCACAACTAGCCACCATTTTTTTTTAAATTTGCACACCGCAACAAATATGCAAAATTCTTACTGGGAGATGCAAAAAAACATCAAAATAACAACATCGATTGCATTTTTAGTTAGATTCTCCTTGATGTTTCAAGTGCACAAGTAGAGACAAAATCTTCAGAAAGAGAATTTTACATCTATAGATGTAAAATCCGAAGAACTCGAGTTCATTGAACATTCATCTGGGTGTTGAAGAAAAATTACAGACACATGTGAGATATTTTTGTTTCCTTCCAAAGCTTGATATGATTTTTTTTTTTTCAACCAATATGCAATATTGCATTGTTGTCATTTAAGGTAAATTTGCTATGTATCCAAAATTCGTGCAGCATGTAGACACTGTTTGCCTTTTTCTGTAGGTATGCTTCATATGACAATTCTGCTAACCCAGGAAGCACATATTGTAACTAAGGTTTTCTAATTGTACAATGTATGGTTGTGTTGCCCATGGTTCGGATGGCAACATTGAGGCAATGTCTATATATGTAAGGACATTTTTTACTTCATCACAGACAATCAATTGTATCATCACTTATGAAAGCATAAGCATAACCAGGAGAGTTGCATTTCTCACATACATTCTCAAAGGGGGGTGAGTACGCATTCGCTGCAACTAAAACACCTTCAACCTGGAAACATGAGCATAACAATTAATATATTGAACAATATAATATACAACTATGAAGAATAAAAATAAAAAAATAAAAAATACAGAAATTTGGTGAAGGCAATTTGTATGAGAAAAGTGAGGATGAATCTGTAGATGTATACACACAACAGTTGTAGATCTAGTTAGTTTCTTGAGATTTTGTACTATGTCTTCTCACAATTACGTTACAAATGTTGCTTGGGTTGTGAGAAAGATCCTTTCTTTAACATCTCTTTTCTTTGTTATATTTTTGAAGAGCATAAGTGGAAATTGCCCTTTATGCAATTGTTGTTCCATTGATGAAAACAAATTTGAATAGGTGTCGAACAATTGCAGCTGCAACATGGAACAGTGCAATATTTTTATAACTTAACCGAGATACATGGACATGTGAAAGTAAAGGACAAAACTGGATATGGAGAATGGTACCAATGCCTTGTCGTTGTCTGACTCTCCATATTTTATATGGATAATGTGTTGCGAGACAAGTTTTCTCGTGAGTGTAATAGTTGCGCCAATGGTTATGATTGGGTAACTATCGTTGCTCTATGCAAGTTGGATGATAGTTGTGTCCGAGATGAAACGATATTCTGAACAAATAATAGGAATTGTTTACACAACACTTGTTTCGTTGAGCGATATAATTCGATCACAATCACCATGGTCATATACTGTTTTGGGCTATATATTAAAATTTGTAATGGATATCCCATTACCTGGCAATATATTTTTTGCATGTTTCTGGACAAGATGTGTGGGAATAGTCAGTGTGACTATCATCAGGGCCTCCTTGTCTTTCAGGTTAGCATGCATAATGGATCTAGTTTTGTTTGCCTTGTCCAAGTAGGTTCTATAGACGACCATTATGTCCCCGATGAACACTTGTCCAGTTCGGCGACTGTTCAAGCCCTTTATTGATATTATTTTGGGTGTTACAAGTTTATACCTCATGACAGTTTTTGAACAGGAAAAGAAATGTGAATGGTAGTGTGCATTATGTTTTTGTTTTGTTTTTTTCCTGGCATAAATGTACAAGTAGACGCACAACTTGGATAAACTATGGAGCCAAAGTTTTGCAACCAGACTTCTTAGTTTGCAGAACCTGCGCTATGTTTGGTGTCTCGCTTGCACTTGTTGATACTTATTGTGAACTGAAAAGTATGTGTTGCAGATGACATCAACATATTCACCATGCCATAGATGAATAAATAGCTAAGGATATTTGTTTGGTAAACATATGAGGAACAAAATGTATGCATCTTTACCTTTGGCCTTGTCGGTCTGCTGATGTTTGGGATGATTGACTGCTCATGGCCATGTCACTAGTCCAAATTTTTCTGATGCGAGCATGTGTAGATGAACATCAAAAGGAATAAACAAGCATATGCATTGTATATTTTCCATAATTGTTCTTAATGTCACATGCAGGGTCGAAGGAGATGGAATACGAAATAAGGTGTCAAGGGATACTCAGGAAAAATGAGGACCCGAGGGTTAAATTGTATGCCTCAGATTTTTTAACTGAAAAAATGTGTAACAGTAAATAGGGCGTGATGGCGGGGTACGACGACCAATCTATATATCGCAGAACTTCTGAAGCTAGAGGCGCAATCTTGAACTCGCCAGCCCAGGAACCTGTAATCGAGAAAGTGGGTAAGTATGGAATAAGGTAGAAGCATGACCATAAATGTGAACCCGTGAGTCTGCCAACCTGTGCACCAAGGAATTTTCAGAAAGACGACTAAGAAAAGAAATCAGAAAGAAAGAAGGGATAATATAAAATGGAAAAATTAGAAATGGGGAGGGCACAAAGGCCCATTGTTTCCAAATCATTGTTTTCTAGTCCAATAATATATGCCCCCACCCATTTTGTATGTTTAATTTACTAGAATAGTTGGTATACCTTTTCGAAGATTGTACCACAGACCCCTCTGTTGTCGCATATAAGAATTCATCTTCCTGTCCAACCAATCTGTTTCTTTCAAGGTAGAAACGCCAAACATACAATGGACATGAAAACAAGTTAGTATGCAGAAAGACATGTAAAAGAAAGAAATACAATTCTATTTATTTCAATGTAGTAGCAAAGAGAATACAATTCGCATGAGAATAAGAAGAAAGATACGTAGTATATACATACAACAAAAAAAGGTGCAAAGCAGTAGAACAAGTAGAACAAATACACAGACAATAAATGAAATACTAAAAACTGGAATATGAAATAAGAGTGCAGGTATGCACCTATGTAACTCCTCTTGATGCAGGAGCATCGCCAACGTCAAGCGAGCGTGGGGCAAGTGCCAACGCATTTTGGACACATGATAAATTGTTTAAAATCTTTTGAAGATGGATGCGCCAAACGTAAATGTAATAGTTAAGGAGAGGTGTACTTATAGATTGTAATCAGACCTTAAGCGACCCGCTCTCATCTGAAGGACTAAGAAGGCATTTATGTTAGTAGGTAGCTTTGAATTCTCAGATTAGACGGTTTTAGGAGCGAAGGGAAAATGGATATAGACACCCTCATTGTATTATTGTAAAGGGGTGAAGAACATTACCAAAAAAAAAGAGAAGAGCATACAGAGTTGGAACAAAGAAACCGTGTTTGAAAAACACCCATGTACAGAGATTTGAGTTAATAGAAGAAGTCTTAATTCAGATTCATGGTGTTGTATTTGTTTCTTGTAGGTGTATGATGAATGGTATGTTCATGGTTTTACTCTTTCTGTTATACATTTGCTTTCTATGCTGTGTATGAATGATTTCAGGGTTATGTTTGAAGTCTGAGAGAGAAAGAGTTAAGAAATGAGTTTCAATTGTTTCTCGGTCTAAGCGAGAGTTCCTACAGGGAGTGCAGTTGAATTGTCCACAAGGAGTGCGTTGACAAAGGGTTCAAAGGTTTTGTCTCTGAAAGTTTAGATAGGTTAGCTTTTGTTCTCATTTCCTCAAAGGTGCAGTTAGGCACAGGAGCCGTGCAAAGTGTGCGTAGGCCGAGTGAAGCTTCAGGGGTTGTAACCTGAATGACTTGTTGAGAGACTGTTGCTGCAGGGAGTGCGCAGAGCTGAAAGGAGTTCAACACTTGAAAGTGTTTGAAGGTCTGCCGCAAGGAGTGCCAGCAGGAGTTTTTCTGAAAGATTCGAGGTTGTCGAAGGGAAGCAAGAGGTCAAGTGCCTTGAAGAATTAAAAGGAGGTGCAGTGACATCGTGCTGCAGGAGGACAAGTTCCACACAGAGAAATATTTTATTTAAATTTCACGAAGGCTCTCAAGGGAAGAGACGAACGGTTGAAATTCTCCGTAGAGAATTTGCGAAGTCTCGCCAGCCATCCGATCTAACAGAGAAGCAATTGGGTTACGACTGTTTCCCCAGTTTCAAGCTTAGGAGATCGTGAGTCATCGACCCTCACTGAGATACCCGTCAGTCGTAGGATCTGACAGAAGTTGCACGGGGTTTAAACCCTCGCAAGTAGAGTGAAAGTCCCGAAAGGCGTCGGGATATCAGGACTTCGGAATTCGGGATATCAGAAGTCTCGAGGGAAGGAGATCAGGTGACTCCACGATGAAAACCACGAAACAGATCTGAGCCGTCCATCGGTTGGGACACGTGGCAGAGATCGGGAGCCATCGACATATCGGGATTCAGCATTTCGCGAATCCTGAAGATGAGACGTCAAGAGAATTTGATTTTGCGAAATCCCGAAATAATTGAGAACCGTCCATCATAGGAGGACGCGTGGTGGAAATCCTTGAGTTCAGGGAAAATCCCGATAGAAAATTCCATCAGCTTATCGGGGTTTGGCGTTTCGCGAATCCTGAAGACAAGAAGCACGCACATTTCGGAAACACGAAGTCCGAAATCCCGACAAGGTGGAAAACTCCAATTGTGGGGCTAGCTGACGTCATTTCATCATATAGGAGGTCGGGAATCGGAACTTCGGGAGTTCCGAGGGAAAGAACCCATAGGCGTTTGATTTCCCAAAATCGCGAAGCGACGAGGACCGTCCATCTTGAGGGGATGCGTGGCAACAATCTAGGGTTTCGAAAAAAATCCCGAAAGGCAATTCATTTCGGCACTTCGGGAGTCGAGAGACCAAGAGGTCGGGAACTTGAGTCACAAAAACCCAAAAGAGACTGCGGTCATATAAGGGGAGGTCATGTGGACCGAAGGTATAGCCCAGGGGGCTAACTGAAGTTAAAACCATTTTGGCAAATCGACATATCGGAGATCGGGAGATCGAGAAGACTGAGGTTCTCGGCAACAAGAATCAGAAAACCCCGAAATCGAAATTTCTGTCGGGGAGAGATCAGGCATGTGCAGAAGTCGTGACAGGGAAAAAGGAAGGACCTGTGGACTGGGTTTTTAACAGATATTCCAGTGAGAATTTGAAAGAGCCACTCTGGCTCGAAGGTGAAATTAGAATGATCCATTAAGACCAGGAGGTCAGCGCAGAGACTCTGGCCGAGGTAGAGGCTTAGTCTACGTCACCTCTGCTACATTCGCGCAAAAGAGTCCATCGTACTCTTCAACCACTATGTTTGTTTAAATGTAGCAATGCAGAAAAAATACAATGGACATGAAGGAAGTTAGTATGCAGGAAGACATGTAAAATAAAAATAAACAGAGTTCAATTTTTTTCAATGTAGAGGCACAGGAAATACAAAGGACACAAATATAAGTTATTATGTAGGAAGGTACACAATATCTACATACAATAAACTAGGTGAACAAATATACAGATAATAAATTAAATACAAAACAATAGAATATGAAATAACAGTACAAGCATGTACCTTTCTATCTTCTCATGCACCGTTGCAGTTAAGACTCCTTCGTTTTCTCTAGCTATCCTGTTTGTTTGAATGTGGGAACGCACAAAATAGAATGAACATAAATGGAAGTTGGTATGCAGCGGAGAACAAGTAATATGCACATACAGTAAATGAGAATCAACGAATAGAATAAAAGATAGTTAGAAACATGAACCTTTTCTTTTCTCCATCCATGGTTGTAAATATATAAATTTTTTTCCTGCCCAAAATATATTACAAGTCACAAAATATTAAGAAATTGCATGGCCATAGCTAAATGATTTTGGTTTTCTGTGGAAAAGTATCCAGATATGCTTCTAGACATGGAAATATAATTTTGTAGTATCTTTGGTGTACATATCATATCTCAAGTACAAGAAAAATTGTATCATGGTCACACCAGTCTGTGTAGAGGATAAAGAGGTTGTATTGTGATATGGGCACATTTCACCATATATCTCTAATAAGTGCATTTTTCACATGTTTTATTTTAACAAAAAGACAACGGATATTGTAATTTCACATGTAGTTGTCCAATTATTTCTTATGCCAATATTTTGTATCATGTCAACACTGAAGTATCAAGAAAATTTTACAGTAGAACAGGTGGGCATTGAATAGGCGCCACATCTCGACTTCGCCAGACACGAAAAACAACATAACCATAGTTCCACTCACGGGTGCAGGACCTGAACACCGCAAAGCGCCAAAAAAACAAAAACAACTCCACCTGTCGATGCATGACCCCAACCCTACAAAGCTGAAGTAAACAAAAGAAAACAACAAACAACAAATCAATGAGAAAGAACAAACATTCCCAACTGCATCCCCAGGGCCCCAAACTCATAAACTTGAGCCAAACAACAACAAGCAACAACAGACAAACCAACAAACCATCGAACAAGCAACAACCAGTGAACCAGTAAACAACATATGTATCTCCAACGATTACCAAACTGCATCTAAAGCACAAAAGGAACCAGAAACATATGATGAGCATGCCAGTAGAAATAAGAAAACATTCTTACTTGCAAACTGCAAACACTGAACAACAAAGAAGGAATAGAAAATGAAATTATGGCATCGAAACTTACTCCGAAATGATGAACAACAGAAGCACAGGTCGAATTGTGGGTGCAACACCTGGACACTGCAAAGTAAAAGAAAACATATCCAACTGCGAATTCAGGACCCCAACCCTGCAAAGTTGAAGTAAACAAAAACAAGCAACAAGCACCAACAGGTCCAACCTCAAGCACAGGTCCCCAACCTTGCAAAGTTGAACCAAACAACAACAAGCAACAACCGACGAACCATCAAAGAAGAAGCACCCACCGAACCAGTAAACCATGTTTGTAGCTTCAACGATGACCAAATTTCATTCCAAGCCTAGAAGAAGTATGAAACATACAATGCATATTCAACTGGCAGTGGACAACAATATTGTCCAAATTCACTGCAACATTGTATGGAAAAATTCGAAGAAAAATGTACTCTGAGAAGCCTATTTAGGTAAACATTTAAGACTATCAGGTTGTTTAAGGGCCTCACGGTATGCAAACATTTAATTTGTCATGCCTGTTTCAAGACCTCATGCTATGTAAACATTTAAGCTGTCAGGCATATTCAAGCACCTAAAAAAAAGTGTCAATGATCTGAACTTTCGGTATGCAAACATTTCAATACAAATACAAAGGAATAATAATAATAATATAATAGTAAAAGGACATATTAATATGCAATCACTATAGTCCCTCTACGCATTCGGCAGGGACCAATAATAAAAAAACATTAAAAAACAACGTCCATGCTCAGAACTTTCGGTTTGTAAACATTTCAGTAAAAATGTAATAAAAATTAAAAAGGAGCGTCTAAGCTCAAAACTTTGGATATCTACACATTTACAACATTGGGAACAACAAAGATGACAATAAGACCTTGAATATATTCACCAATTAGACGATGACATATAAGTTTTTTTTTTAATATAAAAAATAATGTTTTTACTTCTATAGTACGAACAATACAGATGATGCAAAAATTTATAGTCAAAGGACATATTAATATGGAGTCAACAAATTATCGATCACTATAGTCCCTCTGCACCTTCAACAAAAACTAAAAAAAACTACCATAATTATTCCAATATTTTATGTATAATTATTACATTTTCCTAAATTCATTAAGATAACAAAAAAGTTATGTATACATAGATACATGTCCATGCATCCATTCATTAATAGATAAAGGGTACACACAAGAGGGTAGATTGTATTCCAATATTTCATGTATAATTATTCCATTTTCCTAAATTCATTAGGATAGCAAAGAGGTTATGTATACATAGATGCATGCCCATGCATGGCAGATAACATTTTAGAATTCATTAATAGATAAAGGGGACACACAAGAGGGTAGATCGTATTTTTATTGATGTGAAAACGGTTATCAAGATTTTATGTTTGGAATTTTCTAATTATGTGTTACAATAATTTTAAGATTTATTAATACATAAAAAGGATTAATAGATAAAGAGGATACATAAAAGGATAGATCACATTTTAGATTGTATTTTTATTGATGTGAAAATGGTTAGGAAGATTTTATGTTTGGAATTTTATAATCATGTGTTACAATAATTTTAGGATTTATTAATACGTAAAAAGGATTAATAGAAGGATTTATTAATACATAAAAAGGATTAATAGATAAAGAGGATACATAAAAGGGTAGATCACTTTTTTTATTTATTGATGTCAAAATGATTAGGAAGATTTTATGTTTTGAATTTTATAATTATGTGTTACTATAACTACGATCTAGGATTTATTTTCTATAATCGAAGGATTTATTTTCTATAATCGAATTGTTAATGTAGATTATAACTACGATCCTATTTGAAAAAAAAAAACTAGCTTTCTTGTAGATGATCCCATGGGACTATATAGAAAAAAACCAATAAATAATAATATTGTAAATGGAAGAATCATAAGTTTTGGTATCAAATCAATTCATTTCTCATTATTTAAATTTATTTCTAATTATTTAAATTTATATACAATATTTTGTGTGAATTTATAATAATTTTAATATTATTGATTTTATAAATATAATTTAATCATGGATATTTATTTTATAATTATAATGTATGTATTTTAAAACTTTAATATTACCTTTAATTTAAATTTGTAGGACAATATCAAGGCATTCAATTTTATAGGATAATAGTGGATGTTTTTTTCATTTCTTCTTTTTTTCAAGGGTACAATAGTAAATAGTAATTAGAGCTAAAATTAATGATTTTTCTTATTATATTTTTTTATCTTATATTAATGTGTCAATATATTTTGGTTTTGAATTGAAGGATTGGAAGGGTTAGTCATTGATTAGCATTTAGGGGCATTAATAGGTTAGTGGTTAAATGTTAGGTTGAATATGGGTTAGTCAATGCAATATGGGCTAGGTTACTAATACACTCATAAATTAAATGCACCTAACTTACCCCACTAATATATGTAACTTACATAACCCACTAACCTAACCAACTTATCTTTCCAACCTACATAGCCTATTAACCCACCTAACCAACAACCTAAAATACTAACTTAACCCATCAAACCTACCTAACCTATCTTACCTACCTAAAATACCCCAGTAAACTAACCTTCCTAACCCATATAGTTTACTAACCTACCCAACCCACCTATCCTCTAATGTACCCCACTAACCTACTTAACCGTCTAATCCCCTAACCCACCTAACCTACTAACTTATTATCCCACTAGCTCACATAACCTATCCTAACCTACTAACCTAACTAACACATGTAGCTCATGCATAAACCTTGTAAGTTAAACCAAATACTACTAATATGCTGAGGAGGACTCCCTAAGGTTCCCATGAGATGATATAAGGATGATATAGAGACACTACTAAGATACCCCTTAGATGTCATCGTGACCAAAAGAGATGATAACGTGATATTATATAACAATGCATGAATATATCATTGAGATGCTAGAATGATACTACAAAATGCTACTAAGACATCAAATAGACACTCAAATATGAAGATGTGATGTTAGGACACTATAGAAATGGAAAAAATGGCTCCCCTTTGAGAAGGACATAAATGTTGGATGCAAAATAATCGTCTTGTGGTAGTGAAAGTGACATCCAACTTTCGACCACGTTAACAAAGACCCCGTGATTTTTTGATTCTTACATATGAGGACTCCATGTCATTGAATACATGTTAGGTTCAACTATTATTGATGTGAATGTCAACAATTGAGTGATTGATGGTTCAAAGAACAATGGAAGTTAGAATAGTAGAGGCAATTCGAATTCCCTATAATTTGTTCAAATGTAAATTTGGACCAATGAGGAAAAAACAAAGGAAGTGGCTTAGGATACTTCAATGTTTAATAGTGGAAGTTTTGCAATTGAAGAAGTTCCATCTCTTTAATTTAATATGAATAATAGTCGGTAAACAAGCATGGTTAACCATTTGAAGAGGAAATTTGGGTAGAGAGACAAAGACCTCTCCAAATTTAGCATTGCAAGTTTGTAATAAGGCCCAATAGATTTGGCCATTTGAGTTTCAATAAACATTGCTTCAAATTT
>ML782591.1:710807-731664 GCA_009831015.1 Picea engelmannii | reverse complement strand
TCCGTATTAAGTGAGCTATTTTCTTAAAATTTGGTCTTTAAACTTGTCGTCCATTTCTTTTCTTCACCATTTAACTTTATATCTCATGCTATGTTTCTTCCGTATTAAGTGAGCTATTTTCTTAAAATTTGGTCTTTAAACTTGTCGTCCATTTCTTTTCTTCACTATTTAACTTTATATCTCATGCTATGTTGCTTTCTATTTTGAAATTTTTTTAGATGTTCAAGTAATGCAGTGAAACAAATGATTTATTATTATTCTTTAGGTTAGAATTGTTATTTTTCCGGTATCTTGTTGCATTTTTTTTTCATGGTACACTATTTTAATTTATATCTCACGTTATGTTGTTTTTTATTTTGAATTTTTTTTAAGATGTTTAAGTAATGCATAGAAACAAATCAACTATTATTATTCTTTAGGTTAGAATTGTTATTTTTCTAGTATCTTGTTGCATTTCTTCATGGTATACTATTTAAATTTATATATCATGCTATGTTGTTTTTTATTTTGAATTTTTTTGAATTTTTTTAAAGATGTTTAAATAATGCATGGAAACAAATCAACTACTATTATTCTTTAGGTTAGAATTGTTATTTTTTCCATATCTTGTTGCAATTTAGTCTTTAAAATTGGTTTCTATTTCTTCATAGTACACTATTTAACATTATATGCTTCAAGTTAAGGGGAAAAAACACATCTTCTAATTACACCATTCATCATCCTTTCCAATTGCCTTTTTCACTATTTTGTTTGGTCCCCCAACCTTTTACTCTCCATGATACATAATTTAACTTGATGGGGCATCTACACAAAAGGTGCAATTTCTCCATTCCAATCCATCCTTCCAATATTTGTGATTCCTCAACTCTTATTATAGATGTAACAACATAACAAATGGACAACAAATGGCCATTCAATTTAGGGTTGGGATTGTATTGTTCAATTTAGGGTTGGGGGGCAATCACTTTAGGGTTAGAATTGTATTGTTCAATTTAGGGTTGAAATTGTATTGTTCCTTGAGAGTAATCATTTCTCAATCAATTTAGGGTTGATATTGTATTGTTCTTTGGGTTGAGTTATCAATTTTTAGTTCATATCATGTGCCTCTTCATCCAACTTGAAAAGGATCTTTTTTAAAATTTAAAAAGAGATACTCAGTATATCTTAAAATTTCCCTCATCCACTCTCCGATCTTAATTATCACAACATAGTACTAGAAGATCGGAAATAATATGTGATCTTAATTATAATAGTATGCAATCTTAATTATCATAAATAATCTGTGATCTTAATTATAATAGTATGCAATAATCACAACATAGTACTAGAAGATCGGAAATAATATGTGATCTTAATTATAATAGTATGCAATCTTAATTATCATAAATAATCTGTGATCTTAATTATAATAGTATGCAATATTAATTATCATAGCATAGTAGGAGATTATGATCCATATTCCTCCACATTAAATTTTATCTCAACATCCCTTGTCTATATAAATTATGCTTACTATATTATTAAATGTTTATCAACTTTTTGGAAGAAAACCTCACCATAAAAATAAAGATGTAAAAACCTCAATCAATAATTTAATTGTAAATCACTGTTTTGAGTAGGTTCAACTTACAAGGGATTTACAAACAATAAATTTATGTGATGATCATAGTCACAGGAAATAAGATTACACATGGTTAATGAAATTTGACTATTTCATTTTGGCATAACAGTGGGTGCAAGTTTTCACTAGAGGAAGAAAAGATGGTCATGGAAATGCAAGAAAAGTTGGGCAATAAATGGGCCAAAATTGCATCATATTTACCGGGTCGAACAGATAATGATGTGAAAAACTTTTGGAGTACTCGACAAAAAAGAATGATGCGTGCTTTGCAGAGTCCCAAAGTTCATTCAATAATTACAGAGAATGTTGCTTTCACAGATTTCTCAAATTTTCAACATGAGGTAACCTTAATACTTTTCTTTTTTCCAATTTTAATAGTATGGAAGATTTTTACATATTATTATGTGGATTCTTATGTTTTTTAATCTTAATGTATACATATGCTAATTTTTATTTACATGAACTAGATGGAAAATTTTGATTTCTGCTTGGATATTATGACAATGTTGTTTTCCTAAATATAATGTAATGTAATATGGTTGTAGTAACGAGATTATTTTGGTTGCTTTTAACAATATTTATTATGTTTATGATACTATGAGAATGTCATTTTCATAATTATAATATAATATAATATGGTTGTTGGAACTATAAGGTCATTTTGATTTCTTCTAACAATCATAATGAGAGTCTATTTATTATGTTTATTCATACATATTTGATCATTATTCTTAATATTGGTGTATGCAAGCTTGTGCATCAAGCTTTGGGTTTGGATTCAATTATCTTTATTATTAGTTTCAATCTATGGGGCACGCAAGTGTTTGTGCTATTAAATTTACATTTCAGATGTAGGGATTGAGGCTACCTATAGAGTTTATTTATCAATAATTTGTTTTATTGAGAGTAAGTTTAATTAGATTAAATTTTCTTTTTAATTGACATATAAATTTAATTTGATGACGTGTACTCATTTTTTAGAAAAGAACATATCGTATAAATACGTGTAAGGCAAAGTTCCACTTTGATCTAGTTATTTTTTCAAAATTTTAACAAATTGGATTGTTTTAAAATGGGTCAAAACCCCAAAAACAAAGTTTAACCCTAAATATGTACAAGGTAAAGTTCCATTTTGATCTTTTTTTTTTTTTAAATTGAGTTGTTTTAAAATAGGTCAAAACCCCAAAGACAAAGTTCAACCATAAAAACAATGTTACATGGTCGAACTTTTCATCATTTAAGTGAAATTATATTTATCTTATCTATTTGTTAATTTGCTTATTTATCATTAGAAATTCATCGCCTCTCATTCCATATTATAACTTTGTAAGAAAGCTTTACATGTTATTAAGTGAAATTATATTTATCTTATCTATTTGTTAATTTGCTTATTTATCATTAGAAATTCATCGCCTCTCATTCCATATTATAACTTTGTAAGAAAGCTTTACATGTTATTGAGCAGCAATGTCTATTTACTTATCGATTCGTAAGTTTATAAATCACTCACAAAAGCATTAAAATTTCTCAATGGTGATGAACTTTGAACATCCAAAACATTTATGTGTCTGTATATTAATTTATATGATTAACTTTGAACATCCAAAACATTTATGTCTATGTATATTAATTTATATGAAGTATTTAAAGTGTAAACTCACACACAAGTAGGTAATTCCCCACCTCGTTGGGAAGTTCGGACGAGATGGTCAATTAATTTATGTGTATATATGTCAAGTGTAAACTCACACGAGTAGGTAAAATTTCGGACGAGATGGTCAATTAAATTTGCGTGATTGTTTTTTTTTAATCTTTTCAACGAGTGAACTTGCAGGATTATTACTTGAACGGAGAGTCAATGTGTCCTCTAAGCGAATCATCCATCCACTTTTAGGGATGATCCTTTTTCCTTCAATGTTGGTTAAAGCTGAAAAAAATTGTATTAATTATTACATTGTCTTGCTAACTTCTCTCGGTCTTAGTATGCTGGTATGACCTGTCGTTAACTTGTACGGTATCTGTGTACGTTGTTTTTCATAATTTTTATCAGGTTAACATATATTGTTTCTTTTGTACCTCAGATGAAATCCTCAGCTCAGTCATTGATGATGCAAGGCAATGCATTTGAAACTCCATTCTGCACATATGCAGAGGAAGCGGCAGATCTGTCCAAAGATCCATCAATGGAGTTTCGAAAAGTACGACAAAAAACAATGCATTTTTCAAACGAAGTAGAAAATTCTTTAATGGTAAAATTGCAGGATCTAGTCGCAAGTGATTCAGCTTTACTTATGGAACAACCACAACCTAGAGTAGTTTATGATTCTAGTGAAGGTTCAACAGTGTCATCTACATTGAATAATGATGTTGGCAATAACTACAGAAGCTGGAGACCTCACGCCAAGCATACTAGACAAGGAACTTCCATTAAAAGAGAAATGTCGACAAGTAATTTGGAGTTTAATCAGTTAGAAAATCACGGTGCTGTAATGGAGGATCAAATTCAAATTTCTTCCACACATGACAACGTATGTGACTTTGAGGTAGACTTATACATTGATGCTAAAGATAATAGCATTCTAGATTTTCTCTTGCAACCAGAGGAGGATGTAACATCATCTACCCAAGATAGCTCAACGATTTCTACAAATGATGACCAACAACCCCAGAATCAGAATGATAATATTACAGATAAAAACCAATGGGAGAAAATGCAACTTCGTCCGGGAAACATTCAAACTTCAGATAGTGCCATTAAAGAAGAGGTTGAATCTTACACTCCTACTAGCATTTTGCAGACGGGTTTTCCCACTGATGTTTTTGAAGCTTTGGAGCCCCTTTCTCCAACAACTTCTATTTGGTGGGATTCTGAGTGGGCTTTATAGCCTTTTTGCTTATATTTTTTTGTTTAATTTAAATTTAGTTTATTAGATGATTAATCATTCTGGTCAAATGTATATAACCGTTTACATCCTCTGCTTAAGGATGAGAAACATAAGAGATTATGAGTTAGAGAGAACAAAACAAAAGAAGAAAACATGATTGTTTTGATTAGGGCTGGTTTTCGTTTCAATGGAAAAAAAACTTGTTTTTGGTTGAAATTACAACGGTCGTGCCACATGCTTATTCAACCTTCGATTTTATATAGGGTCATATATATATACATATATATATATGTATATATATCTTTTAATATTGTTTAATGAAAAACTTTATTGAATACCGTGGCAATATAAGATTATAAACTATGCTTAACTTCGTTAAATTATTCCGTACGTGTACTTGAATATTATTATATTGCTAGGAAGAGTTTAGGACTTCACATATACATGATTATATGTTAAATTTATCATGTAAATCCAAGTGAGAGTGATTTCATTCATATATTAGAAGACTTTATTTATTTATTAATAACATTTTAATTTTTAAAAATAATTTCCGCTTATGATTTAAATTCCCTTAAGAATGTAAAACCACTGGACATCTCTCTCTTTCATTCATTCATAATGTAAAACCACTGGACATCTCTCTTTTCATTCATTCATATTTAATGAATTTTTAAGCATGCTCTTATTCTACATTAATTCATGTGTCTTTGTAGCATGGTTTATATGGATTATAATTCAATTACCGTATGAAATATTGTAGTATAGTTTCACCTCTCTAATAATTCATATTTAATGTCAATGCCATGTATAGCATTGTTTATAGGGGTTAGAATTCAAGATCTTATAATAAATTTAAGCTTTTTAATAGCACATCATGTAATATCTTTTGGATGAGAAATCCCTATGTATGCGTAAGTGGGTGATCGATAAAGAAGGAATAATGAGGTTCGTTCGGTTACTTGCACTCCCAAGAGACTCCGCGGGCAGCTCACATACCTTGATTATATTAGGTGCTCACATCGCATTCGTGGGCTTAATTACGAAGCGAAGCAACAAGGGCAGTTCAAGTTTGATCAGCAGCATCTGAGCCAGGTGCATATCTAGATGCGGAGTTAGCATCCCCGCCAGTTCGACTATTGGAGCATGGTCTAAAGAGATTAGAATTCAAATATTTATTATGATTTATATAATTTATATGATCGGAATTTAAAACTTTATAAAATATTTATTGGAATATAGTTTATACGTTTTAAAACTTAAAATTTTATAAAATAATTAATGTGATTTATAATTTATATAATTAAAATTTAAGATTTTATAAATTATTTATTTATTAATAATAATAATAATTTAATTTTAAGATCATGTTTAAGATAAAATAATTTTATAACTTATAATCTTAAAATTAAAGGAAATAGTCTTTATTTTTATCTCATCTTTTTTTTTTGAGATTCTTGATCCATTGATAATACGACTATGACTAGATACCTAATGTATAAGACAAGTTAAACAATATGAAAAAAAAAAGTTTTCTAAAATTGCTTTAAATTCTCTCTCTCACTTATAATTTAACAATCATTTTCGAATATATAATTTTTTTTTTCTTATATTTAAAAATTTAATGTTTTAAAGTTTTTTTTTTTTTTAAATCAAAATTTATATATATAAAAAATTAGGTTTTTTATTGTTTATAATTTTAAGAATTTATTTTTAGCTTTTTAAAGTTTGAAATGTTTTTTTTTATTATATTATGAAAAATGTTGAAATGTTTTTTTTGTGTGCTTTTAAAGTTTGAAATGTGTTTTTATTATATTATGAAAAAGGTTAAAATGTTTTTTTGTTTTTTTAAGTTTGAAATGCTCTTTTATTATATTATGAAAA
Organism: Picea engelmannii; assembly: GCA_009831015.1. Lineage (NCBI taxonomy): Eukaryota > Viridiplantae > Streptophyta > Pinopsida > Pinales > Pinaceae > Picea > Picea engelmannii. The sequence goes on along the minus strand of ML782591.1, from coordinate 725,274 downwards.
TGGTTGAAATGTTTTTTTTGTGCTTTTTCCTATTATATTATTTTTTTGTTATATTTCAAATTGAAGGGTTAACTTTATTGTAACCCTTCTAAATTGACATGTTAAAATAAATTATTTTTTTTCATATGAAAATGAAAAACAATTAAAATTTCACCCATAAAATAATTATTTTACAACCTATTCATTATTAAAAAAAATTAACTCTTAACTTATCATTCTCTAAACATAACATATTAATCATTAAATTAAACTCAAAAAATTTGGCACAACTTCAATTTTTGTTAGTTAAATACATATAATAATAGTATTTTTACACATTGATATAAAATACTAGTTTAAATGTATTACTAAAAAATATTGGAGAATACAAAATTGAATACCTAGCACCAATACCTACTTCAGGTGATGATCACATTAAAATTAATGGATGTGTTTTTCCTAATTAAATTTCAATGTATTATTAGTTCACATAGATGTTGCAATTATATAAAAACATTGTTTCCACAACTATTTTCAACTAACACATTACATTATTAGTTTAAACATAAAACTATAAATTATTCCATTACTATTTGTGAAAAATATTTATTCAATCCTTAAATTTTAATACCAAACATCAATATTAAATCACCATGTCCATGGATGTTTTTCATCATATTGATTATTGGAGAAATGTATGCACATGGGAGTTCTAAATTAAGAAATTATTATGTCACAAAAAATATCATTATATCCAATAATTTATCTTAAAATTCATGTTATAATATAATGATTTACCAATTACAACATAAACATTATAATTAACAAATTTTAGAATTTTTAACATTCTTAGCAATTCCATTATATCTTTATCTACACTAATCTAGTTGAAATTTAACTTATAATTAAAACATTCTAATTAGATTCCATAATAACATACTCAAATTATTTCTAATTTATTTTCCAAATTCCATTTTATTAAATCTAACTTCATAGAAATTGTACATATATCTTTATCAATTCTTTTGTTACTATTGCAACTTTTCTTTAATATAATTTACTTAACAAAAACTTTCACACAATAATAATTTAACTAAATGTTTTTTAGCTTCCCCTTTTATTGAGTACAATTAAAAATTTGTAATTGTTAGTTGAATTAATTTCTTATAATTGTATAAATTTTTTTTGTAAATAAAGAGAGAACCTTGTATTATATCATATCATGAATGTACATTTGTATATCGTTTGGCAGCCACTTGTTCCGCCACATAAGGGAAACCAGAACAGGTGGCTCCAAACGGTGGTATGACTATAATGGCAGAGTTTCAGTTTACAAAAATTGGAGCGAAAGGTGAGAATTTTAACAGGAGATTCATTCCCCTTAACTAGCCTAGGGAATACTTCTTTTAGAGCCGTCATTTCTATGATTGTTACAAACTGTAAAAAGGAGTAAAAATAAAATCACTATTCATTCTGAAAATGAGAATTGACATGAACCAGAGACAAGGGTGGGTCGCGTCAAGCCTTTGGGGAACCTGGACGTCCATGGACGGTGTAGGCCGGGATGAACTTATGCTTGCAGGTGGGGCATTGAGCTTGAGAAGGGGCATCTGAGAGTGCTTCGAACAACATATCTAATCACTGATGGATGGTGCTTTGGTCGTGCACTTGCTCGTCCTGTCGTTGTCGGATGTCAAAGAGAAGATCCAAGTGCTCCACTGCGAGATGAAACGTGTGGTGTGAGTCGTTGTCAGCACCGTCATTGCCTTCTTCAACACCGGCCTTGCCTGTGTCTTCAACACCATCATTTCCATCGTCAGCCCTGTCATTGCCTTCCTCAGCACCGACCTTGCCTGTGTCTTGCCCATCTCCTGTTAGTTGCCAACTTGGGGGGATTTCCTCCTCCACAATGCAGCCCCCTTCCCACCAGTGTGGCTGAAAGTCACGGGTGGTGGAGGGGCTGAGAGTCGGGGGGGACCCTTGCAATTGTACCAAGCTCGGGCCAGGCTGAGGAGGAGGCTCAACCTCTTCCACCTTTATGCCTGAATGCTGAGTGAGGTGACGGAAGTGCTTCCTCTTTGGTTGTGTTGGGGATAGCCGAAGTGAGCTGGGATGACTGAGGAATCAACCCTGCTATGGCCCATAAGGCTCGAGTATCCATCTTGCAATGCCCATGTTCGAAAATTCTACACCTAGAGTAGAACAAATATGGCGTTCAATAATATCAAACCTGAACAAATATAGAGAACTTGGGAAGGGTTTCCTTGATAAAAGAAATTGACTTACAGTGTGTAGTAATATATCTCCCAATTTTGAACTCACAATGCTAGCTAGTGTTAAGAGAATTCATGATTTGATCTTTCATCTATGTGAGTTTAATAAATAGAATATGCATGCATGCATGAGCTCCATAAAAATACGATTGTACTATAGAAAAAATATAACAATTCTTTTTTTAACTGAATTGACCCATGAAAAAATGTGAAGATTCTTTTTTCTTCACTAAGATACAGAGAAAAAGATTGCTAACATTCTTTTTATTACTAAGATATAGGGGAAAATGACTAATAAAAAAAATAACTTACAATAATAATAGTAATAAAAATATAGAATATATTAAGGAAATTTTCCAACCCATAAAAACAATGAAAAGTAAATATATTAAGAAATATTTCCTTGCCCTTGAAATGAAAAAATATGAAATAATTTCTATTTCAAATTTGAATTTTTTTTTTTTATATTAATTTTCATTTGCATTGAAAATGATTTTAAACCCTTCTATGAAGAGCTACAGGGCTCTTGAAGGGTAATGAAGACCACAAGCATGTTTATGATGATGATGATGGTGCTTAATGTCTATTGTTTATGATGATGATGATGGTGATTAATGTCTGCTGAGATATAGAAGGTAAGAGATTACTTATAAGAGCTTGACACTAAAGTGATTTTCATCTTTAGCCCTCTTGCAGCTTATGAGAATTTGTTCACTAGGAAGTTTTGAGAATTGACCAACTCCTAGTTTCATGAGAATATCTTCTCATTTTAGCAATGCTTATTTTCTTCTTTACACTAAATATACAGAGATACTTTTGATTTTCGAGAATAGGATATTAAAATATCTTAATTTCATTTTTCCCTCTTACTCTTTATTAAACACATTTTCTCCTGTAATAATATTTTTAATATTATCATTATTTTCGAATATGATCTCTTCCTTTATTCCAAATGGTTTAGCCACATACTTCTCCCATCTCCACTTAAGTTAAAAATGATTTTAGTTAAAATTTAAAACAATTTAAAAAAGCTTCTTATCTTCTATATTATTTAGATTATTCTTATACATTAAATAATATCAAACTAAAAATTTTAATTACATTATTTTAAAATGTGTAATAAATAATTAAATAACATAATATACCACTATTATCATTGAATTCAAATACATTAAATTTAAATAGAACGCATAGTTTACATTCTATTATCTTTTAGACTAAATAATTGCGAGTCTGCTCTTTTCCGTCCTCTTGTTTATTCATTTTAACTAATATTTAAGATATTTTTAATTATATTATTTTAAAATATCTAATAAATAATTAAATAATATAATATGTATACCCACTATTACATATAGTTATTGTCATTAAGTTCAAATACATCAAACATCAATTATAAGTCATTTAAATAGAACGCACAATTTACGTTGTATTATCTTTTAGAATAAATAATTGTGTCTTATATCTTCTTTAAAAATCAATATTTTTATATTTATTTTATTTAATATATTTATATTAATTTTATATAAAATAGTAATAAATATATACACAATTTCAAATTAATAGTAAATTTATTAAAAAAAATAGAGGAATGTTTGTTATTATTCTACTCTATTTGGGTTCAATTGCCATAAAGTGATATGTTGAGCTCATAAATAGTATATTGTTGTAATGGTTTCGAGCCTTGTTGTTGTTCATTCTTGTGCCCTAAAAATTATAGGGTTTACCCTAGGTTACCATCCTCAAAATGAGGGGAAGTAGGCTTTAGCCTAAGTATCATCCTTGGAATGGAAAGTACTCTATGATTTTCCTTAATCATGAATATATAATTAAATTAGAAAAAAAACTAGGAGAATAATTTGGAAGCACAACAACAAAATTTTCAAGAGCATTTTCATTGATAAAATATAGACTCTATTAAGATATAGAAATTGTACATAAATTATAAAAAAAGGTTGCCTAGAAGCTACCATAAGTTATAGCTTAGTGGCATAAACTTGTCAATAAAGAACCTTTTCAAGGTACCCTAAAGTTAGGAAGAAATTAATACATAAACATTAGGTTAACTGCATAGAGTGAATGGAAAGAATAGGACACCCCTCAGTTCTTAAGAACATTGTGGTTTAGATATGGCTAGAGGAATAGTAGGAAACTTGTAAACCATGGAACCTTCCTTATTGGAGGTGTGTTTATTCACCTCTTCCTATGTTCCCTTATGGATCAAACCACTTTGTGTTGGTTCTAATGGTCATTAGAGGCTCAAGATCGGGCATAACACATAGGAGACTTTTTATTTAAGAGATACCCTACTCATGGTACATGGTGTGTTGGTCCAATAATCCATTAGGTCATATAGTTGGACCACTTCTATCTCTACCTTTCAAGTACTTGGAATTGTAGAAGAAAATGCATTCATTTCTTATTTTCCAAAGATGATAGAAAATATCAACTATAATCTAGTGCCATGCTATGTGAAATTGATTGGTTCAAGGGAGAGAACCCCCCAACAAGGATTCCTTCTAGGTAACATTGCTCAAGAGGAAAGAATGGTAAAATTTTAATGCCCAATCCCAACTTGATTAAAAGCATATTTGCATAGCTAGAATTATTTTTTTTTATTTTCTTTCTTGAGAGACAATGGATTAGGGCTATAAAATTTCTAGGTATTTCAAGGGTTTTCCTATGGGTAAGTTGCCATGCAATAATGACCAAAAAATATGCTTTTTGGGGTTCAAGGTGCCACTTCAATTTTTCCCTCAAGGTTATATAGACATTATTGAGCTTTGTTGCAAGCCAAGGTATTTACAACAACCATTTATAGCCATTAGCTAACTTATATTTCACAAATCCCTATCTATGATTCCATGTTTAGTCTTTCCACTAGGCCCAAGGGCATGGACGGACTAACATAAGGTATATGTTATTAGAGGTTAGTCCTCATACTTTTCCTAGAACAATTTTATCCACAAGGTAAATCTATAATTATGTCTATAAAGAATCCCAACTTTTCTAGTCTCTAGATTTATTTCCATAAAGTTATCTGGGAGTGTAATTTCCTTTCTTAAACAATCTCTTAGGTTAGAACCAGGGATGACTAACCAGATTCTTCCCTTTCAAGGAATAATAGTGACCACCATAGGTAGTGATCATTTAAAGAGATTTGAGACCTAAGTGAGGCATTTTTCCAAACCCACTTATGGTTGATGGCTTCCCAAGGTTGCTAAATTATTTGGCAACAAAATTCCATGTTGGCTTGCTTACGTGCATCCTTCCTAAAACTAGGGGGTTGATGACCCAGGTTTCATACAAATTTTACCAATAGAACCCAAAGGCGTCAGCATGTCAATCTTCAATCAAGGACCGAAGAAGGTGTCACCCGAGATGCCGTGAGAATCACATAGACCATCTGGTCTTATGTCAACATTGAAGGGATAAAGCATACAAGGAAGCCACTCGGGCTATCATTCATTCATTACATCATAATCCATTAATAGACTAACATCATAAACCATTAACACAATCATCCATTAAACTCAAAATAGACACATCATGTGACAGAGAGAATTGCAGTTTTATATTATCTCCATTAAACAACAAAATGAATACATCAACAGATCCACATTGCAAAGAAAATACAACTCTTCATTCTAATCCAATCTACAACTCATGCACTACGATGCATTATGTTCTATCTATTCAACCTCTACACTACTCAACATACTCCATTACAGACTCTATACATGACTTTTCAAAACTCATACAAAACTGTTATAGAACTCAAAACATGACTCATGCAAAACTCGAACTGCCTCTTGCAGACCTCAAATAGACTATTTTCTTCTCTTCTCTCTTATGTTTGGAACACTTTTGGACTAAATTCCTCTACTCTCTTTTCCTTCTCCTCTTCTTTCTTCTCTAGTGACCCATTCCTTTCTTCTCTTCTCCACTCACTCTAGTGATCGCCAATTCTGCATGCTTTTGTTGTTTGTATGCAACCCACGTAACCTCCTTGGAGCGTGGTAGTCTTAACAAACTTTATAGATCATCCATCATCTGCCCCACAATCTCTCACATTGTTTGGGTTCATTATTCAAGAATGTTCCTAAACATATTCTTCTGATTCGGTGTGCATGCAATATCTTTCCAATCTTCAGTGCTTAGTATAGAAATTTGATTGGAGTGTGCCTTATTCCATCCATCGCACAACTATTGACGTGTGCATGCAAAACTGATGTGCACACACAACTGATTTGTGCACACGTGTAACCTACCCAGAAATTTTGGTGCCAACAGGGCCCCAACACTATTATTTTACTTGTTGTCAAGCCAATGGCATTGTTCCCGGTGGGACTTCTAGGTGGAATTGATACCGTACCAAGGAAAATTAACTAGTGTATCCACAGAATGTTTGAGAAAGATAAAATAATTAATATTTCATGACCAAAGCATCAAACCAAGATGTGGTTGCAGTCAAGTTTGAGTAAGATAAAATCATCTATCTAGGCTATGGTTGCATCTTGACATAGGTCCTAGAATGAGTCGAGCAGTCCCCATGGTAACAGATGGCTTTGGGTTTCATTAAGCCGACCTCTCAAACTATTTGTTTTTGAGTTCTTTATAGATGGGTGAGTGAGAGATATTTTGCATCCTGCCCTCCAATAATCTAAGCTTGAACTAGGCCAAGACATATAACTAGAACTTGACCTAGTTACTTGATGACCTACGAGAATTTGGTTCTGATTGAAGGCTCCATCGTCTCAGACCGTTGTAATCCTCATATCTCATTCAATTAGGGGTATCAAGAGGAATACACAGGATTTGAAATCCGGTGTAGGGGGAAACCTAATGAATCAGGATGACGACGCCCATAAAGGGGATCATCCATGATGATAGGATCACCAACTCCCGATTAAGAGAGCTGGTGTATTGTTGCATATTCGAAGCATAGTTTAGGGAACCATGTGGTGGAAAAATGTATATTGTTGGTGAATAAGAGGTTGGGACCCCTTCTTAAAAATTGTACTCAAATAATCAACTTTCATGAGAAAGAAACTGTTGGATCCTGGGCCACCTATGTGGGATGAGAATTGTATGTAACTGATCACCTGCTGGAAGCGGCCATGTCTCAGGGACATTGCTAGGGAACTAGAATTCGAGTCATAACTGGAAATGGTAGTGAAAGAACTACTAGAGATGCTAAAATGACTACTGATGGAGACTCTATTTTTAGAGAAATGGAGGATTCCTTCAATGAAATTGATGCTGGTGGGGTGTATAAATAGTTAGGGTGACAACCGATAAAAATTTTCACCAAATTATGAGTAGTTGATCGATAATAAACTTTGGAAGAGTAGTACTGACCTGCTATGGATTCCCATGAGTGTTGGGTAAGTGTTATATCCTTTGCAATATGTGTCCCATGTACTCTACACTAATATGTGAGCAAGGGGGGGTAGGGGGCAAAGCGCCCCAAATATTGTTTTTTGGCAATTTTTGCGTCCTTCTTTGGTGGTTTTTCGGCACATGGTTTTCACTGATGGTTTTCTAATTCCAGATAAGGAATTAGGGTTGTTGACTAATATGGGTCAATGGATTAAGGGTTTAGATTCTGCGAGATCATATATATAATAATAATAATAATAAACAATTAAGATGATGATGAATAAAAGATTAGAGGTGCCACTCTAAACAGGTTTTTGGTTTTCCCAGTTTGGGTTTATAGGGTAAAATATTTTTGTAGTGTGTGTGTGTGTGTGTGCCATTGTATGTTTTATGTTTTTATTAAGAATCTATTTGCAATAATTAATTGTAAAAGGTTAAAATCTACATTTGGTATCATATCTTTTATTGGCTTTGGGGGATGCTTTTTTGGCTAAGGGTTTGGATTGAGTTTGTGATAAAACTTGTTACAGTGGAAGATCTATGGTATCGATTGTTTAGGTTAAAAGAAATGATGATCGATTCAGAAATAGAGATCGATAAATTTAATGGTAAAAGTTTTGAGCTGTGGAAGTTCAAGATGGAATGTTTTTTGGTTGAAAAAGATCGTTAGATCATTGTGGATCTAGTTACTACACCTACAAGAATTTCAATAGAAGACCGAGAAAAGTTTGATTGGGAGGTGAAGAGCACAATCTGATTGTGTCTCTCAGATTCAGTATTACTGAATGTGTTAGGGGAAGCTAAAACCAAGTAATTATGGGATAAGTTAGAGGATTTGTATGAGTACAAGTACCTGGTAAACAAACTATTCCTGCAGAAGAAGATGTATAACCTAAGGATGAAAGATGGAGACTCAATGATTAGAGCATATGAACACATTCAATATTGTGGTAAGTCAACTATTATCTGTTGATATTAAGATTTATGATGAAGAAAAGTGTATTAGCTTATTGTGCTCTTTACCAGACTAGTGGGATAGTCTGGTTGTTTCCATAGGTAGTAATGCAACTACTTTAATTTTCAATGATGTGGTCTCATCCTTGTTGTCATAGGAGACAAGGAAGAAAAATATGGAAAGCCATAACACAAATTCCTTATTTGCAAGAGGATGCTCCCATGAAATAAATAGATCTTATTCCTCAAGTGGGATATCTAAGTCTAAGGGAAGATCTAAATATCCTAGAAAATTTGTAAAGGTATGTTGGAGATGTGGAAAATAAGAGAAATACAAGAAACAATGTAGATCCAAAAGTGTTGAGAGAGGGAAGGGATATGAAAATTATCCTTCTATAGAAGAAAAAACCTATGTGAATGAAGGAGGGGATATGTACTTGGATTCTTCAAGAACACATACAAATCATGAGGCACGGTTGGTCAACTTAGGTGCATCCTTTCATATAAATCCTCACATGGAGTGATTTTGTGAATATGAAAGGTATGATGGAGGTGATGTTTTCCTAGGTTATGAATTGACGGAATAATTCATAGGACGAGGAAAATTCGATTTGAAGCTCATGTATGGAAGGCTTAGAACACTCCCTCGTGTTCTACACATCCCAGGATTGGCCAGAAATTGGATTTATGTAAGAAAAATGGACTATTAAGGGGTAAAAACAATGTTTGAGAAAGAAACCTATAAGATGGTTTGAGGGGAAATGGTTTTGTTGAAGGTTGTTTTGGAACTATATATAAGCTTTAGGGAATAAATATTAGTGATGGGTGAAACATTTCTGTTGTTCCTGAGATTGGAGCCGAAGAAGAAAAAATTCCTATAGTTTATGGAGAAAAGACTATGTTGTGGCATCAAAGACAAGGAAATATTGGAGATACGGGCCTTTGAGTAATACATGGTATATCTATGGTTGAAGGTATGTCTAACTGTTCTATGGATTTTTATTTTTGTGAACATTTCATATGTGGGAAGTAGAATCGCGTAAGATTCCCTCTGGTGCAATGGGGGAAGAGAAAATTTTATTGTTGACACACAATGACGTGTTTGGACCTGTGTTGGTTCCATCACTGGGAAAATATGTTTACAATGTCTCATTTATAGATGAATTCTTGAGTAATACATGGATTTATTTCCTTAGGAAGAAATATGAAGTCTTTGAAAAATTCAAAGAGTTTAAGGCTCTTGTGGAGAATCAGAAAGAGAAGAGAATTAAGGTGATGAGGATGGATAATGGTGGAGAATTATATGGAAATGAATTCAAATAATTCTGTAAGAAGTGCGGTATAAAAAGTAGGGAAAATACTCCATATACACCTTAGGAAAATGGAGTTTCAGAAAGGATGAACATGACAGTGATGGAAAAACCAAGGTGCATGCTCAATAGTGTTGAGTTAAGACAAGAATTCTCAGCAAAGGTAGTGGGTATTGCATATTACATGGTCAATCGATCATCCTCATCAACACTGGATGAAAATAATCCACACGAGGTATGGACTAGTAAGAAACCCTCTCCCACACATATCAGGGTATTTGGCTATGATACCTATGTTCACGTTCCAAAGGAAAACATGAGTAAGATAGATAATAAAAAAATGAAAAGTGTGTATTTATTGGTTATAAAGACGGTCTAAAAGTTTATAAGCTTCAGAACCCAAAAAATAAGAATGTAGTGTATAGCCGAGATGTGGTATTTATAGAAATCAAAGATGTTTTCAAATAGGAAGTCCYATCGAAGGAAGAACTAGAGAAAATAGAGTTTGAATTGAAGGATAAYGAATCAGACTCTACAGAAGAACATGAAATAGAAGAAGAAGATCCTCATACTCCAGTATTGATGAGATCGGTTCGGGAAAGAAGGAAATTGGAAAGGTATACTCCACCTGATTTATGTTCAAATTTTGATTTGTTTATTACTAATGATGACCCTAGAACTGTTAAGTAGGAAGTGGATTCATAGGATGGAAAACTCTAGAAAAAGGCCATGGTTGATGAAATGGAAGCCTTGGACAAGAATGAGGCTTGGGATCTAGTGGAGTTTTCAACTGGAAGAAATCTCATTAGCAACAAATGGTTGTTTAAGAAGAAGTTAAATGTAGAAAGTAAAGTGGATAAATGAAAAGATCAGTTAGTAGCAAAAGGTTATTCCCAAGTAGAGGGATTTGACATTGGTGAAATTTTTTCTCTTGTTTCCAACCTAACTTCTATTAGATTTATTTTTATCCATTGTTGTTGATTTTTATTTTGAAGTAGAACAGAGGGATGTGAAGACAACATTCCTACATGGGGATATGGAAGAATAAATATACACGAAGAAGCCAAAAGGATTTGTTGTGAAGGGAAAGAAAGAGTTGGTATGAACGATGAAAAATTCCTTGTAAGGGTTAAAAAAATCACCAAGGATTTGGTATAAAAAATTTGATACTTATATGTTTGGACTTGGCTTCACAATGAGAAAAGATAATTGTTCTTTGTATCTAAAATTGACTAGTGGTCATCTTATTTATTTTCTCTTATATGTGGATGATATGTTGTTGATAGGAAACAATAAAGAGATTATCTAGGATGTGAAAACTAAGTTGTCCTCTAAATTTGAAATGAAGGATCATGGTGCTGCAAATTTTGATTTGGGCATGGAAATTAAAAGAGATCGAGAAAACATGAAACTCTGGTTAAATCAGAAAAAATATGTTAAGATAATATTGCATAGATTTAATATGCAGGAATGTAAACTAGTCAGGGTTCCTATTCCTGTAGGTGTAAAATTATCTATGGATCAGTGCTCCAAGACATGGGAAGAGGAAACAACAAGGAGATTATCCAGGATGTGAAAAATCAATTTTCCTCTAAATTTTACATGAAGGATCTTGGTGCTGCAAATTTCATTTTGGGCATGGAAATTAAAAGAGATCGGGAAAACAAGAAACTATGGTTAAATCAGAGGAAATATGTCGAGATAATTTTGCAGAGGTTTAATATGCAGAAATGTAAACCGGTTAGGGTTCCTATTCCTGTAGGTGTAAAGTTATTTGTGGATCATTGTTTGAAGAGACAGGAAGAGGAAGAGGACATGTCTTATGTTCCATATGCTAGTGTGGTTGGTAGTTTGATGTATGCAATGGTTTGTACTAGACTGGACATTGCACATGCAGTGGGAGTTTTGAGCAGGTATATGTCGAAATCAGGGAAGTATCATTAGACAATAGTAAAGAGGGTTTTCAGGTATTTGCGTTGAATTATGGATTGTGCTACCAAGGAATACTAGGATTGGACATAGTGTTAGAAATACATGGGTTTTTTTTATGCATACTGGGATGGAGATATGGATTGCAAAAGATCTATAAGCGGGTATGTGTTTAACCTATTTGGAGGAGCAACCAATTGGATGAGAAAAAGATAGGTTGTAGTCGCACTATATACTACAAAAGTTGAATACATGAAATCCACTCATGCAAGAAAGGAAGAAGTATGTTTACATATATTTTTTTCATGTATTTGGTTGGTATAACACACTGTAAGGATAGATTGTGACTTTTAAAGTGCAATATTCTTGCCAAAGAACTCGTCTTATCATTCAAAGACAAAGCATATTGATTTTTAGTATCACTTTGTGAGATACATGATTGAATAGAAGAAGGTGTTGTTGATGAAGGTGGACACTTTGAAGAATGTTGTAGATTCATTGACAAAGTCTGTGAGCACCAAGAAGTTCTCCTGGTGTACATAAACAATGGGAATTGATGCCCTGGATTACTGACTATGTAATCTTGTAACCCCTTGTATGAAAAGAAAACAACAAGTGAGAGAATGTTGGGTTTGTGTTATATTATTTGCAAGATTGTTCCCATGTATTGTACACTGATATGGGAGAAAGGGGAGGTAGGGGGCAGAACCCTCCAAAAAAAAAACATTGGTGGTTTTTGTGTCCATTTTTGGTGGTTTTTCGACACATGTTTTTGCCAATGGTTTTCTAATTACGGTTAAGGAATTAGGGTTTTTGACTAATACAGGTCAATGTATTAGAGGTTTGGATGTCGTGGGATCCTATATATATATTGTATTGTATTGTAATATAAACAATGAAAATGATTATGAATAAAATATTAGAGGTGCATCTCTAAAAAGGTTGTTGGTTTTCTCGGTTTGGGTTTTCAAGGAAAATCTCTATGTAATGTGTGTGTGTGCCATTGTATATTTTATATTTTTATTAAGATTCTTTTTGCAGTAATTAATTGTACACCATTAAAATCTACAATGAGGTGGTTGATAATAGTATCGATCCACCATATTTATGATGTTCCTTTTGGAATGTGGCGTCATAATTGATAGTGTACCCATACCTCTTGTGATCTAGTCGAATCATATTACTTGACCCTTCAATGTTGCGTAGCTCCATGTAGATCATGTCACTCCCATGTGAGCCCATTTTCTTATCCAATGCATTGTACATTGCTAATAACTTCACCTGTGATTGGAAATATTGGGAATCTGTGGACCTGTCAACTTATCTTATCCACCTTTGTAACCGGAACATGTCCTATGTTGCTAAAACATTTCAATTATGTCAAATTTGTACCTTCATTTCTACTTCGTACACTACATTATGCCTATGATACACTAAATCCTACATTGATTAACACTTTCATATTTCATTCGACCCTCGCGGGCCAAAATATGACTTCAATTGGTTGCCATTGACAAGTCCCTTGAGTGGTTGACTTTGTAGTGTGGCCAACTTTGTTGCTCCAATTTCATTGATGTAGACCAGGAAAAATGGTCCCAACCATTGCATGCATAACCTGATAGGGTGTTTGAATATTTTTTTATCATATAACAACACCAAATAACCCGATTGCAAAATTTTGTGGTACATATTGCAGTCGTTCCATGATTTATGTCTCTACTTCTCTATGAATTGGCTGAGTCCCGCCATAACATGATCCTCTTCCAACTCCATGAGATCATCTAACTGCTAATGAAGTGACTATTCATCATAAATCTAGGTGGCCATGACAATATGCAAACTCGAAACATTGAACTCTAGTGGCATGAAAACCTCCTTTATGTAGACTAACCTGAAGGGGGTATGCTTCCTAAACCTCTTACAAGTTGTTCTATATGCCCATAGTACTATTGAAATATGTTGATCCTAGTCACCACTCTACACATTACAAACCTTGGTTAGGGCATGTTATAAAATCTTATTGAATGATTCAACCATACCATTATCTTGTGGATGATAGGGGATGCTCATTTGGTGATGGATCATGAACTCTTGAGTGAACTCACGGATAGTATCATTCAAAAATTGCATGCATTGATCACTGATCAACACATTTGGGCACCTAGATATAGTAATCACATTCTCAAATATAAAACATGTATTCATTTCTGTAGTAAAATTCATGAGAGACACCACTTTGGACCATCATGTCAAATACTTTGTGGTCGTGATAATGTAACGCACAACTATACAGTGCGCTTAAGGAATAATTAGTCCCCTGAAGTCAATGGCCCACTTATAAAATGAATCCAATGTTGTAATGGGAAATAAAGGTAATTCATCTCTACAGGAGGGATTTTCAATGCGCTAGAAAACGTCACACCATTTATAATATTCCTTGGCATCTGCAAACACTGATGACCACCATAATCTTGCGCACAACACCTTATATGTTGTGGATTTTCTGATGGTTTGACCTCATGCAATTACCTCATGATCCTTGTTATCACTGAAATTTCGTCCGCACAGGGCGACAAGAACTCAACATCATCAGCACAGAAAAACAGTCATTCATGGCACAAAGGTTAACTCCACAGCACA
>ML782591.1:583124-699653 GCA_009831015.1 Picea engelmannii | reverse complement strand
ATTTAGTTCTTGTTTAATTCTTGTTAATACCTTTACTGTTTTCTTTCTAACCTTTTGCATTATAGCTGTCATGACTAGGAGAGCCCAACTAGGCATGTAAGTGCTCACTTTTTGCTCACACATTGACGAAAAGAGCACGAACAATCCTCATATAAAATTAGGTCTCATTCATATTATAAGACACACCTATGTAAAATACCATCAGCCCTAAGCCTGTATAATTATCCAAGAATTACTTGGTAGTTTTCACTATGGGTCACCGATTGGAAATGTTGGGCCTATGTATACTCGATTGGTGATTGTCCCGGGGAGAGAAATTCAGCGATATCAACAAGTTGATCTGGAATTGCCTCTACTTGAAAGAGTTTTGCATCTAGGAGTTCATCATCTAAGATACCACCTGCTTCCCCAGACTCAATCCTCAATAGGTAGTCCTTTCCTACATTATATTTCCCCGGCTTGACAACCACTTAAAATTCAAACTCTTGGAAGAGAAAAATACATCAACATATTCTCTACCCCAACACTAGATTATTGACAAAATATTTGAGCACCAAGTGATGAGTAAAGAACTTGAAGGGGGTTCCAAGAAAATAGTGCCAAAACTTATGCAATGCATATACCATTGCCAGGCCCTCATGCTCCCTTGTTCTATAACTATTCTTGGAATTGGATAGCTTGTGATTGGAAAAATGAATTGGATGATCCATATTCCCCTCACCAGGTTGCGTGAGGACTGCTCTTAGAGAAATGGAGGAGGCATCAACATGAACATGGAATATCTTGGACCAATCTGGAAATACCAAGATCGACATGGTGACCAACTTATCCTTCAGTGTATCTAATGTTTCCTGACATTCTTGTGTCCAGAGGTACTTCATATCTTTGCACAGTAGTTTCTAAGGAAGTGAAACAATCTTCACATAACCTTGAATAAATTGCCTGTAATACCCTATGTGACCCAAGGTGGCACACAACTCCCAAATAGAAGTGGGGGCAACTATATCCAGTATCATAACAATTTTGGATTGATCCACCAGTAGTCCTTGTTTGTAGTATACCTAGGGAGGTAATATAGGGTACCTAGGGAGGTACCCAATAGGAATGTGGTTATTTATTAATAGTGGAGAACATTTAATGTAAGGTGAAATATGTCCATTATATTATTAAATAAGGCCCACTATGGTAGTTAGAAATAATAAAAAGGCTTTCTAGAAGATTCCTTCTCTAGAATGTTCCTAGAAGATAAAAAATGCTATATAAAGAAGTGTAAGAAATTTATTGGAGCATAGTGAAGAATATTGTGAATGCATCAAGCATTGATTGAGGAGTGCATTCCTTCCTTAAGGAATAATATATGGTGTTACCCTACCTCAAGGGTTTTGACTATTTCTTGTGTTTAGTATTTTGGTGAATGGTCTGGTATTTTATTGTTGATATTGTGGGTTTATTATGAGATTTATCTTCAAATCTATTTAGGTACTTAAAAATTGGTATCAAAGCACTTTTCTTAGCCAAATAAGCAAATAATTTTTGGCTCTTTTTGCAAAAAAAATTCTAGGGAAAAAAGAGGGCGGCACACTTCAGGTTCAGACATGAAGCTTTCTAAGCTGAATTTTGAAAAACAAATAGGATATTTGAATTCCTCTTGGAAAAATACTGAAATTAAAAAAACAATCAACCGAAATGGAGTCTGGGAAGTGAAGTTATTAACAGTTTAAATTCGACAATTTTACAGGGTTTTTCCAGAAAAAGCCGTGCGATTTGCACAATAAGTTATTTTTACACCCTAGTTTTTGTTGAAAATTTATTCCAAGAATGTTGTATTTTACTGGAAAAGATGATGGCCCAAGTATTGAAAAATTTATAAAATAAGATAAGTTATCATATTATAAAGAACATTGGGGAGGTTTGGTAAGTTTACACTTACAAGTTGATGCATCTATTTGGTGGGCATCACTTAAGTATTCCCAAATAATGACACTCTCTGATGATGAATTTGAAAAACTATTCTTAGATAGGTGGTCTCATACAAAGTGTAAGGATGAAGAGAGAACCAAGGGTTTATTTTTAGGTGGAAAATATATATTACAAGTTCATGGTTATATTCATAAAGAAAATATCATTGTTTCTATTAATCCCAGTTTTCAACAAAATTTTCTCAAGGTTCAATTGGTTAATAGATTGCAAGTTCCAGTAATTAATATTCAAAGCACATAGGTCGAGGGTGAAAATGTTCAAATTGTTAAAGATCTGAATATTACCATGGATCAATATGTGTTGCATTCATATTTTTATGCTATGGATATGGATGAAGTGGATATTGTTTTGGGATATCCTTGGATATAATTAGTGGGTACCATTAATATTAATGTTCAAAAGAAGTTTTTGAAGTTGTGGTACAAGAAAAATAAAACCACATTGCGAGATGTGTCTCTTAGTAAGAAATATGGGCCCATGGAGGCCATCAAGAAGTTATTTTTGAGTCTAAAGTTGAATCGGAGGAAAAGTCTACAAAAGGAGATGAAGAAAAACTACAAGAAGGACAAAATTAGGAAGATAAGGAGGTCATTGACTCAAAGGCACAATGTGTTATAGATTTTTAAAAAAAGAACAAATTCCTACAGTTGTTGTATATCGCCATCCACATCATATAGAGAAACAAAAGTCATCAAGGGAAGGGCGTGAACATCAACACATTTATGCACCAACATGGAACCATAAAGTCAACTAATCAAGGGGTGCATGGAGGCCTACCAACACTACAAGAATACATCATATGAGAGAACCAATCCCATGGAAACACCGACATCATGCAGATCAAGATCAGGGTGGAAAGGCATCAGTTGGACATCATGTTCGTCTCCCATTAGGATGGATGGATGGTCATACTTGGTACTAGTTGGCTACATTGCTTAGTCGATCATATTGTATGGTTTCTTCCCGTGTTTCGAGGACTAAACATGTGAAGGGGGATGGAATGTAGTATACCTAGGGATGTAATATAGGGTACCTAGGGAGGTACCAAATTGGAATGTTGTTATGTATTATTAGTGGAGACCATTCAATTTAAGGTGGACTAGGTCCACTATGTTATTAAATAAGGCCCACTATGGTAGTTATATATAATAAATATGATTTCTAGAAGATTCCTTCTTTAGAATGTTCCTAGAAGATAGAAAATGCTATATAAAGAAGTGTAAGAAATGTGTTGGAGCATAGTGAGTAATATTGTGAATGTATCAAGAATTGCTTGAGGAGTGCATTCCTTCCTTAAGGAGTAATATATGGTGTTACCCTACCTCAAGGGTTTTGACTATTTCTTGTGTTTAGTATTTTGGTGAATGGTTTTGTTTTTTCTTCTTGATATTATGGGTTTATTATGAGATTTATCTTCATATCTATTCAGGTACTTAACATTGTTGAAACACACACTGACATTGAGAGGGGGGGTGAATTAGTGTCTGGAAATTTTGGATACTTTTCACACTTTCATAGATTAACTAAATTCACTAAATAAGATATATGAAGTTCAACTAATTATTCATAAACATGTATAACAAAAACAATATGAAGTAGATAAAATATCATTCTTTTATTTATTTAGCTTGAATGAACACAAATACAATTATTCCTTTAATATCTTCAACTTCAACTGAATATGAGAGATCTAACTCTCTGATACAAGACCCAACTTGTAGTTCTCAGATCCAATTGAGAAATGAGGAATCCAACCCTCATAACAAGACCCAACTTGTTTATCTCATATCCAACTAAGATGTGAGGAATCCAATTCTCATGAAAAGACTCAGCTTGTAAACATGCACCCACCTGATAGAATGAACTTTCATTCAATCCATTATATATATATATATATATATATATATATCCACCAAGACACTCTTCTTCCCTTTGTATTCCTTTTCTTATATAGTCCTCCAAGGGGTGCCACTTTGAAATAATGTGTCCTTTTGGAATGAAACATTGCACCCCTACATTAATTAACACAAATGGTTAATTGATTTTCATATACAAAATTAGACATAGATTTTGTATGAAGATTTTGGAGTGTTGGAAATGAATTTTACAATTCTACGTCATGGGTTTTGTGTATAATATGCCCAATTATCCGTCTAACAAAAAAATTCCCCAAAACATTTGCGAGGTTGCCGATATAGGTGGTTCTTTGAAAGAAATTGCCCATATTTTCCTTTCGTCGTCAGATGCAAGAACAACTTCAGTACATTTTACCTTTTCATGAATGTATAAATCGACCTCCACATATCTGGTTTGTTGGTGACTATTTAAACTCAACTTGTAAACATTTTACTTGATGGTGGATATTAAAATCATTTCCCTCTTAGTTGCTAGTCGCTAAATATTCAACTTGGGCTCACCCTTTTTCATATTTCCTTGTTTATTCGATCAAAAAACATGATTTGGTCGACTCAACTAGAATGAATTTGACTTGAGTAATTTGATTATGGTCAACCCAACTTGCTTCATCCTCGACCCAATTTGTTTTAAGTTTACTTCGACTTCAACCTTTGGGGAAATTTAGTTTAATTATTTCTTGGACCGACTCGACTTAGAAAAAAACTGACTTGAGTAATTCGACTTTAGTCGTCCCGAATTGCTTTGGACGACTTGTATTTCCCAAATCAATTTTCTTTGACTTCGACCTTTGAGGTGATTTACTTCACTTCGACTTGGACCGACTCGATTTATAAGAAAACTGACTTGTGTAATTTGACTTCTTCTACTTCTTGCTGAGATGTTTATACCATACTTCTTGATATCTACTTCATTTTGTTTGACTTCAACTTTCGAATTTTTCAATTTCAACTTCTTCAACTTCTTGTTGAGATGTTTATACTAGACTTCTTGATATCTTCTGCATTTTATTGAAACACTCGATTTTGATCCTTTCTCCTTGCATTTAGTTATTCAACTTGACCCATTTAATTTCTTAGACTCGACTTAAGGTTTGAATGGTCGATACAATTGTTTGCGACACGACTTAAGGATTGACTGGTCTAAACTTTTCTTGCTGAGGATTTTATACCAAAATTCTTGATATCTACTGCATTTTATTGAAACAGTCGATTTTGATAATTTCTCCTTGCATTTAGTTATTCGACTTGACCCATTTAATTGTTTTGACTCGACTTAAGGTTTGGATGGTCAAGAGAATTGTTTCTGACTCGACTTAAGGCTTGACTGGTCAAAACTTTTCTTGCTGAGAATTTTATACCAGACTTCTTGACTCTGTGATTTGTATGGATTCATATTGGATTCTCCATTTAACATTTTTTTCTAGATAGTTTCTTATTTTTCGCATGGATGTTAATAACACATTCCACCATAGACCATATTGCCACTAGGATGAGTGCATCAAGTTCATACAATACATTTAGTCAATATTATCCTTCTATTGACATTCAAGTCACCTTCATAACATTATGTCCAATATTGAAATGATTGACATTCAAGTCACCTTCAGAACATTATGTCCAATATTGACAATGCTTGACATTATGCCCAATATTCACAATGCTTGACATTCAAGTCAACTTCATAACATTATGTCCAATATTGACAATGCTTTTCAAACTAGTCAATCAATGATACTTTACCTATATATCAAGGTTGACATCAATGACAACCAAATTGTCAAGAATATCCCCCTTTGTTATTGATGGAAACCTTAGTAAAGCAATATTACTCCTCTTGTGAATGTATTCTGTATTTTGAGTCCTCTGAGCTGACTTTGTTTTAATATTTATCTCTCCCCCTTTGACAACAATGACAGAGGGGATTTATTTTCTCTTCCTGAGATGATGCTCCCCCTTGAGGAGATGCCCCTCCATGTCTTTGTCCCATTTAGTTTGGACTTTGTCTTACTATTTATCTCTCCCCCTTTGACATATTTTGGTAGTGATCAAGTATTTTAAACATAATCCATTGACTTCCTCATTTCATGAACAAATTATACTCCCCCTGAGTTTTTACTTATTCATATGGTTTTACTGTCTTCTCCTTTGTCATAACGGACAAGAGTGTGAATCTTACTGATCTTCTTAATTTGTTTCTTATTCTTCTTGATGTTATTTAGTTCTTTGAGTCCAAGAGATATTTACTATTCTTTGATATCATTAATAAATTTTCTCAGTTATACTCTTTCTTTATATATTTTGAACTCCTTTTGTTGCTTTCTTATTTAGATATTCTTTGTTTTATTCATCACACTATTCTACATATTGATTTTCTTTTGAGAGTTCATCATCATCACCATTGTTTTATGCACTATGATATTCTTCATATTCTTCTTTAGAAATTCTTCTTCCTTGATCTTGTTCCTCTTCATATGCAAATCTCTGAACTTCACATTCCTTATTAGGAGTTTCATCCATTAGTTTTTTCATTTTCAGGTGCAAAATCTTCATCATCTTTCTTACTTTCTGCTTCATATTTTCTTCTCCATATCTTTACATAAGACACTATGTTTGATTAACTTTTATTTTCTATATTTGTACTTTGATATTTATCCTCTCCTCTTTTCTTCCAAACTTCATTATATTTTGTTTCTAACTTCTATGGATTATTTTTCATGGGTTGTCTTCTTGATTTCCTATAGTCTTGGGATTTGTGCCCAAACTTATCACAGTTTTAACATCTCATGGTATGACAACACTTTGATGTGTGCCCAAAATAATTGCATCTCCAAAATCTCATTAAGTTATTTGACCTTCCTGAATTTTTCTTTTCAGGACTCTTGCATTCCAATACTTTGTGACCAAAGTTATTACAATAAAAACAATAACCATTGAAGGTGTTTCCATACTCGAGTCTGTTGTGACATGAGAAGTATGACTTTTGATATGTTTCTTATTTTTTATTTTTATAGGTTCCTTCCTTGAAAAAGTTCATGGTTTATTTTTTGGTTTGTAACTACCGTTTTTCCTTTGAGGAGTATGATCCTTTATCATGTTTTTGAATGGTGCTCCATTTTCCACCTTATTTCTTATTGTATCCAAGACTAGTTTTGTCATAAATTGGTCTTTGACTATTCAAGATCCTATCTAGAATAACTAAGCTGTTTTGAAATTTGACAGTTGCTTTTGTCTTTTAATTCTTGTTTTTGAGGTTGATAACTTCCAATTCCAACATGTGACATGTTTCTTCCTATTTAGTCAATTGGATCTTCAAGTCATCTTTTATTTCCTTAGCTTCTTCAAGTTGAATATTTAAACTGATGAATATTTATTCTATTTCATCCAGACTTTTGTGCATTTATTGGTTTTTTCATATGTCTTCAACTCTTCTATTTCTTTTTTTAGATCAACAACTCCAATCTTCAATCTTTTGATTTCTTCCTTGTTTTCTAGATGGATCCTTTTGAGCTTGATGACTTCCAATTCCAACATGTGGCACAATTCTTCCTTTTTAGTCAACGATCTCTTCAGGGTTTCTTCACTTTCCTTAGCTTCTTCAAGTTGAGTCTTTAGACTATTGACCATTTATTTTGTTTCTTCTAATTATTCTGTGGATTTATTGAGTTTTTCATATGCCTTCAACTCTTTCATTTCTTTTGTTAGATCAACAACTTCAATCTTTAATCTATTGATCTCTTATTCTTTGTATTCTAGTTGAATCTTTTGTTCTTTTTCTTCATGGTTGTTAGATTCAATTAAGTGTTGTAGTAGAAACATATCTTTCTTTTGAAGTTTCTCCAACTCTTCTAAAGTGAACATAGTTGTGTATTCGAGATTGTCAAGAGCCTCCACATGAAATTCAATATATATACCATTTCTTGGTTCCATACAAATCTCTTCTAATGCAGCTATAACATCACTCTTAAGATTCAATATTTTTTCTTCAGTGATTACTGAGGTATGCACAAATTCCTTGATGGAGTTGTCTTCTTCATTGACGACTGGGGATTGCATCAATTCCTTGTTCGAGTTGTCTTCTTCTTTGATGACTGGGGATTGCATCAATTCCTTATTTGAGTTTTCTTATTTATTGATGACCGGGGATTGCATCAATTCCTTGTTTGAGTTGTCTTCTTTATTGATGAATGGGGATTGCATCAATTCATTGATGGTATTGTCTTATTTTTATGTTTTTTGTAATTTACTCTGATAAGAACTCTCTTGTTGGAGCCATAATACTTTATCAGAGGTGCAATGTCCCATATTTTCCTTGATTCAGTCTGACAATCCATTTTGTATTGACTTTAATGTCGTTGAATTGTTTCTCTTTACTTCTTTTGTAGTTTTGGATTTGTTCGTTGAGGTAGTTAAGTACCAAGGATTACTTACTACTGAGTCCCAAACTACAGATCCTCTTCACTTTAGATATATTTTCATTCTTTCCCTCCATGAAGAGTAGTTTGTTCCATCAAATAAAGGAGCTTCCTTTGTGGAGAGAGCCATTTCTTCATCCATTTGTGTGTTTAGTAGGATCTTACTTCCAGTGATTATACTTTTTTTCCTTGAAGACCTTACTCTGATACCAACTTTTCTCTTCAAAACAATTGAGTGGTTAAATTGTGGTGAAGGAACTTTCTCTGATACCAATTATTGAAACACACACTGACACTAAGAGTGAGGGGGGGGGGGTGAATCAATGTCTCAAACTTTTGGCTACTTTTCACACTTTCATAGATTAACTAAATTAAATAAACAAGATATATGAAGTTAAATTAATTATTCATAAACATGTATAACACAAACTGTATGAAGTAGATAAAATATCAATCTTTTATTTATTTAACTTGGATGAATACAAATAAAATCAATCCTTTAATATCTTCAACTTCAACTAAATATGAGAGATATAACTCTCTAATACAAGACCCAACTTATAGTTCTTAGATCCAATTGAGAAATGAGGAATCCCAGCCTCATAACAAGATCCATCTTGTTGATATCATATCCAAATGAGATGAGAGGAATCCAATCCTCATGAAAAGACTCAACTTGTAAATATGCACCAACCTGATATAAGGAACTTTAATTCAATCCATTATATATATATATATATATATATATATATATATATATACCAAGAAACTCTTCTTCCATTTGTATTGATTTTCTTATATAGTCCTACAAGGGGTGCCACTTTGAAACACTGAGTCCTTTTGGAATGAAACATTGCACCCCTTCATTAATTAACACAAATGGTTAATTGATTTTCGTTTTCAAAATTAGACATTGATTTCTTATGAATATTATGGAATTTTGGAAACAAATTTCACAATTCTACGATATGAGTTTTGTGAAAAACATGCCCAATTATCCAACACATGAGAAGATTTCCCAAAACATGTGTGAAGTGGCCGGTACAGGTGGTTCTTTAAAAGAAACTTGCCCATATTTCCCTTTCTTCATCAGATACCAGATCAACTTCAGTACATTTTACCTTTTTATGAATGTCTAAATCAATCTCCTTTGTTGGTGACTATTTAAACTCAAATTTTAAACATTTTTCTTGATGGTGGATATTAAAATCAGTTCCCTCTTAGCTACTAGTCACTAAAGATTCGACTTGGTCTCACCCTTTTTCATATTTCCTTCCTTATTTGACTGCAAAACATCTTTTGGTCGACTTGAATAGAAAAAAATTGACTTGAGTAATTCGATTCCGGTTGACCCAACTTGCTTCAGCCTCGACCTGACTTGATTTAATTTTACTTCGAATTCGACCTTTGGGGAAATTTAGTTTACTTATTTCTTGGACCATATCGACTTAGAATAAAACCGACTTGAGTAATTCAACTTTGGTCATCCTGACTTGCTTTGGCCGACTTGTATTTCCCAATTCAATTTTCTTTGACTTCGACCTTCGAGGTTATTTACTTCACTTCTACTTGGACCGACTCGATTTAGAAGGAAACCAACTTGTGTAATTCGACTTATTCTACTTCTTGCTGAGATGTTTATACCAGACTTATTGATATCTACTGCATTTTGTTTGACTTTGACCTTCGACTTTTTCAATTTCAACTTCTTCAACTTATTGATGAGATGTTTATACCATACTTCTTGATACCTACTGCATTTTATTGAAACACTCAATTTTGATCCTTTCTCCTTGCATTTAATTATTCGACTTGACCCATTTAATTGTTTCAATTCAACTTAAGGTTTGAATGGTCAAGACAATTGTTTCAGAATCGACGTAAGGCTTGATTGGTTGAAACTTTTCTTGTTGAGACTTTTATACCCGACTTCTTTATATCTAATGCATTTTATTGAAACACTCAATTTTGATCCTTTCTCCTTGCATTTAGTTATTCGACTTGACCCATTTAATTGTTTCGACACAACTTAAGGTTTGGATAGTCGAGACAATTGTTTCTAACTTGACTTAAGGCTTGACTAGTCAAAACTTTTCTTGCTGAGACTTTTATACCTGACTTCTTGATATCTACTTCATTTTATTGAAACATTTGATTTTGATCCTTTCTCCTTGCATTTAGTTATTCAACTTGACCCATTTAATTTTTTCGACTCGAATTAATATTTGGATGGTCGAGACAATTGTTTCTAACTCGACTTAAGGCTTGACTAGTCAAAAATTTTCTTGCTAAGACTTTTATACTAGACTTCTTGACTCTGTGACTTGTATGGATCTATATTAGATTCTCCATTTACCTTTTCTATCTAGACAGTTTCTTATTTTGTGCATGGATGTTAATAACACATTCCACCATAGACCATATTTCCACTAGGATGAGTGCATCAAGTTCATACAATATATTTAGTCAATATTGTCCTTCTATTGACATTAAAGTCATATTCATAACATTATGTTCAATATTCAAGTCACCTTCATAACATTATGTCCAATATTAGCAGTGCTTGACATTCAATTCACCTTCATAACATTATGTCCAATATTGACAATGCTTGAAATTCAAGTCACCTTCATAACATTATGTCCAATATTGATGATGCTTCTCAAATCAATCAATCAGTGATACTTTACCTATCTATCAAGGTTGACATCAATGAAAACCAAATTGTCAACAGTCCTTCCTTGCATACCACATGCCCAAGTAGTGTCCCAAATGGTGTGCAACATATGTGTTTATTCAAATTTAAGGAAATTTGGAGCTGGAGACATATATATAGCATCAATTTCAAGGCTTGCAAGTGTTCTTTTAATAGGTTGAACAACATCCAATCATCCAAAGTAAACTTCCAGAAAATTGTGAATGAAATATTTGAATGATGCAACCACGATTGTAGAAAATACCATGGGTGCATTCTTTATCCCAAATGGAATGATTGTGTACACAAAGGAGACCCATTCCATCACAAATGTTTTCTTTGATTGATCCTCTTCAACAATCCAGACTTTGTGATATTTAGAGAACCCATTTGTGATGGAATATGCCTCACATCCACCCACATTTTCCAGAACTCCGTCAGTAAATGGAGTAGGGAATGAGTCATCTACATATGCCACATTAATGTTGCATAGGTCGGCATAAATTATTATTTCTCGTGTCCTCTTTGGTTGCACCACCATTGGACTAATCCATTCTAAATATTCTATGGGAACAATGATCCTAGCATCCAACATTTGATCCAACTCCTTATGCACTTTCTCCTTATACTCAAGGTTCAAGAAATAAGGCCTCCTTTTCACCATTTTAACATCTGGCTTCATATTTTCATGGCCCTAGGGGATCCTATGATTCCTTTCATTTTTGAGAATCTCTGTGGAAATATATTCTCATACTCCTTTAGAAAATCTACCACCTAGGTTATTGTCTCCTTGTCCCAATAATCCCTGATGAAAACCATCTTTGGTGCTTCTTCGATGCCAATATTTTATTTATGTGTCTTAATTAGTTGTCCATAGTCTACTGAAACCATATATGAAGTATTCCATTCCACCCCATTCTCACCCTTGATTTCTTTGATCTTATTCCCCTCAGGTCATCCTCGTCAATATCATCGCTTTCAATTTTCCAATGGTGTATCGCCTCTTTAATATTTTCCATAGGCTTGTGATAGGTGCATAAAATATTTGGTGTGACATCCTTTGGATGATGGTGAAAGATGAAATATTTGATTCCTAGGAGGGCCTCTTTCTTTGCTGGGGCTTCGATCATGAAACTGAATTTCATGCAAAACTGTGCACTTACACTTCCTGAGTCCATTGTTTGCCTCCTGGTTTCTTCCTAAATTTACCAACTTCCAGGGACTATGTCCATTATGTGGAAAAACCGATGGAGTACCCATTATGTCCAATGGATGTTCTTGGTTGTCCAATGCTATTTAGAGTATAAAATATGCTATAAGGGGTCTTTTATGCCCTTATATATATATTCCAGTTAAAAGTTAGATATGGGATGTAATATAACCTTTATGAATTCAACCACCTACTCTGAGTCATGTATGTTCCTACAATGTTTCTCCCACCAGCACACAAGTGTTTCTCAGACTACCACATCCATTTCATATACCCTTCGGTCCTTCAGGACCACTTTCTCTATTTGTGTTAAGAATATATCCACTGGACCTGTACCATCGAATCTTGGTGCATTAAATAACTCTAAACTAATCCAACGTATTGATTTCGTAATATGTGAACATATCCTATTAGAGACCTCATATATATTATGTTTTCATCTTTACATATCATTTTCTAAATCAGTATCATATGACTTCACACTTCTCCATCTCAGGTCCCCATATTCTATGGGATTGATGTAATCCTCCCCGTTCCTTATGATTTGATATATGTTTTCAATAATGGAGCTTTGCGCATCCTCATTCATAGGCTCATTGTATTTTTGTCCTTCATTCATGTATAATGGAAAGATTACATGCAAAGTGTCCTTCTCAAAAGACGTCTCATTTCTTTAGATTCAACATGACATTATTGTCAAATTCCAAGACAATTCCAAGTAGTGAAGGGTAGGGATCTAAGTCATCCATTGATCTGTATTATGTTGAAATTTTTTTGAAGGAATATATATAGAAAATAAAAACACATAGATATTGCAAGAAACACAACAACACAGTTGAACTTAGATTCTATTAATGAATGGAATACAAAAGACTATAAAATGCAAAGAGCACAAAATGGCTAGAATGGTGGTAGCTTATGCCTGAAGAAAGAGATGTGTCTACTAAGCTCATTCACAAGATGTTGATTACAAAGAGGCGAAGGATTCCTTTTAACATAAGTCATGAATGAGAAAAAACTAAACTTCCAAAACTCTAACCCCAAAATATGAAACACCAAAAGTTTTGTGGGCCCCGATGTGGTTAGTTGATATGAAAAATTCGTGAGGGTGTAACTTTTTCATAGGATCTCCATTTGGGGTTCTTAGTATCTCATTGAAAAGGTCTATCTATAAATTACACATTATGAACATCCCAACATCTGAATTCAATTATTCTCTTGGCGTTTTCGCACCAAAAAAATCTCATTTAGGGCCTCAAAACAACCTTGGAAGTTTGGGACCGGAAAAACTATAGAAAGAATGATAATATGTTGAACCATTATGAATTAATGGGACATGTGGGTGGCCACTAATATCCACCTATATAATTCATCCCCCCTTAGGAATAAATGGTCCCCATTGCATCAATTTCCTCCATCACATGGAAACAATTATGCTAAATCTAACTCCTAGTGAGCCACTTTCCCTAATGAAGATACTGCCCTGCTTTGACGACCCGATAGAGTTGGATGTTATGTTGGAGGATTCCCTTCATCTTGGTGTCCATGATACAATGAAATACATCCTATTCAATGCAGTTAGGATTGAGTTCTATAGGGTCCAAGTGCTCATCCATGTTCAAAGTGTCCAGGAGAGGTGGAAAATATGGTCAAAGTAGTTCAACATTAAATATAGGGTGAAATCCAAGGAAAGGGGGAATACTTAATTCAAAATAATTCTCACTCACAACCTTGGTGATGGTTTAAGTCCCATATCAGAGTGGAAATATATTTTGATAGGGTCCTATGAGGCAATCTTTCTGCAAATGCATCCATACCTTATCTCCCACCTAAAACTTGATTGGTACATGATGTTCATCATGGCGCTGCTTTTACTTGGAATTGGTTTTCTACAAAATATCATGAACTTGTTATTGTATATGTTGGATCCGTTCAACAAATTCAGTTGTTCGATCAACATCATTATGGGCATGGTAGGAATTCTCTTATGCAATTGCAATGGGAAGATCTACATCAATGGGGTTCAATGGATGGAACCCTGAGAACACCTAAAAAGGGTCGTGTAAAATAGATTTGTGGAGGGATATGTTGTAGCTATGTTGAACATAAGGAAGGATCTCGTCCCATGTGATTGGATGTTTGAAATTATGCATCCTTAGGATATCAACAATCATCCTCTTGACTACCTATGTTTTTTCATCAACCTGTGGGTGGAAGGTAGTCTATTTGGTTAGTTGTGTGACCATCATCGAACATAGGCTAGAGCAGAAAGTACTCAGGAACCTACTATATCGATCTGAAATAATGGTCCTTGGGAGACCAAAATGAACATAAACATGCTCAAATAATAGCTTAGAAGTGGCCTTAGTTGTGGTACTCTTCTAGCAGGGTGTCAAAAATGCCATCTTAGAGAATCAATCAATGACCACAAAGACACAATCATTACCGTGCTTGGTTGAAGGTGGACCAGAAATGTAATCCATGGAGATGGAATCCCAAGGATTATCAAGAGTAGTAAAAGGAGTGTATAGCCCATGTTTCTTAATGGAGGGTTTGGAAATGGTGTAGGTAGTGTAGGATTTGATATACTAACTAACATCTTATCAAATCTTTGACCAATAAAAATTATTTTGCAATACTTCCAATTTTTTTTTCCATGCCAAAGTGTCCTATTGTACAACTATAACGATCTTACCAAATAAGTTTTGCATGCTCTCTTAAAGGAACACAAAGATGGCTCAGATGGCATATCAGTCCATCATGGAGATGAAAATTTGGAACTACTTTGCATGTGATCAATGCCTGATAGGTAGCAACAAAGTCATAATCATTGTTGTATAATTGTAGCCACTCAGAGGTCTCATGCACATAGGAGTTCAGAAATATGGTTAGATCCATAATTGGGGGTCGATTGAGGCAGTCTGCAACATGGAAGGTGTTTCCCTTCTTTTACTAGATGTTCAGGTGGAATTGTTGTAGGTATGTGGACCACTATTGATGGTGGTGATTTTGTAACTTTCCTTGTGCTTGCATGAATTGCAGAGGACTGTGATCAGTGTGGATGATCATTTCATTTCCTAGAATGTAATTCTTCCACTATCATTGTGCCTACACAATGGATTACATCTCTTTCTCGTAGGTGGGCTATCTATGAACATCATCAGAAAGTGTTTCACTATGATAGGCCACTAGATGCCCATGTTGAGTGAGGACTACACCAATATCATAATCTAAAGCATTTGTCTCAATATCAAATAACTATTGTAGGTCTGGAAGAATAAGAAATGGTGCTAAGCAGAGGCAAAATTTTAAATCCTCAAATGATTTATTTTGTGGCACAACCCAAACTAACTTTTCCTTGGCTCCACCCTTGGTTACCTAGCTTAGGGCCCAAGAAATATGAGATAACCCCAACACAAAACTATGGTAGAATTTGGCGAGGCCTAAGAAACTACAGAGTTCGGTCAGTGTCTTCGGGGTTGACCAATCACAAATGACTTGGATCTTGGTTGGATCCACATGCACACCCTACTCTTCCACTATGTATCCCAAATATTGAATTATCTACATGTTTAAGGAACAATTCTCCAAATTGGCATATAAAGTGTGTTGTTGCAGGGTGCACAAGATCTGCTAGATGTGATTCAAATGTTCGTCCCAGGTTTTTCTAAGGATGAGGATGTCATCCAAATATACGACCACAAAGGATTTTGTGAATGTCTGTAATATATCATCCATCATCCACATGAATGTGGTTGGGTTATTAGTCAAGATGAAAGGCATGACTAGCCACTCAAAGAGAACTTCTTTCTAATTAAAGGCTATCTTCCATACATAATTTTTCTCAATTGACACCTAGTGGTAGCCCAACTTCAAATCAATCTTACTGAAATTTTTGGCGCCATTAAGTTGGTCTAGAAGATCATCAATATGGGGGATTGGGTATAGGTTCTTGATTGTGATCTTTTTCAAGGCTCTGTAATCAATACACAATCTTCATGTCCCATCCTTATTCGATACCAAAAAAACCAGGCTCTCGCAAGGTGAGGAGCTTGGTCTAATGTGGCCCTTGAGAATTAGCTATTGGATTTGACATTTGATTTCTTCATTCTCCAAAATAGAGAGCCTATATACATGGTTGTTAGGAAGATGAGAACTTGGTGTAAAATCAATTGAGTGATTTAGGTAACAGTGAAAAGGAACCCCCATAGGTGAGGCAAATATGTCTTTGTGTTCTTCTACTATCTTATCCACCTTTTTATGCTCTGTAGAGAGACCTCATGCAGAGGTTTTGGTAATCGCGGTGATTTTTCTTTCACCTTTTTACTAGACCATAAAGAGGAGAAATATCCTAGTTTGAGAGATCGTATTTATGCACTACTTCACAGAGAGAAAAGAGATTGTAGTAGTTGGGACTACATATGGTACCCTATAGAGTTGACCTGCCAAAGTAATAATGACACTATGGGACCTAGATTCATAAACAACATGATGCTTCCACATATATGGTTGTCTTAAAAGAACATCACAAACTTCAAGTGGGGTAACATCACACAATACCTCATCTTTGAAGGGCTTGATTCCATATTGTATGAGACATTGTTGGATGACATGGATGTATTGTCATTGGATGAGCCAATCGATGGCGTATGGATGAGGGTGCAACGTCATTGTTAGGTTAATAATTTTGATGACCTCTGCTGATATTAGGTTCTTATGGATACCACTATTATCAATTAAATGGACTTGGGTACCCTTTACCCACATCTATGAGTGGAAGAGGTGATCCCCTTCTTCAGGCTCCTCTAGTTCCTCTGGCTAGACATTTGTGGTAGCAAGGGTGACATTGGGTTCCATGCCAATGATCTATTTTCCCTTATCTGATTTTGAATCAGAGTTTGTGTTTACATATAACTCTAGGGATTTCATCTCAACCACCAATGATTGTTTGAAGTGGCATTCATAAGTGTTGTGCCAAGGGATTTTGTGGAACTCACACCACTTTCTAGTGTCCTTGTTTGACTTCTTGTTACCCTTCTTTTCTTATGGATTGGCATGGTTATCCTGGGGTTTACCATCATTTCTCTAGACTTTTTTCTAGGAGTTAGGGCAACCTTTACTGTGCTTCTGCTACAATGTGTTTGCATAAATGAAATCCTTCTTATTATTTTTATTGAAATTTTCTCGATCTTGAAATCATATCGGTAAGTATCTCCCAGTGAGGAGATGTCCAAGAACTCCATATCTATTTGGATGTACCTATGTAGGCCACTTTGGTACTTCAGAGCCAGGTTCCATTTAGAGTCCTTCATACTCAGATTTGTGCATAGGTTATGGAAGATGTTGGTGTACTTTGACACCATCTTGTCTCTCTCCTGACATAAAGTTGTATATCTCGTGTACTAGTCATCATGGTTTCCATCAAGATGGTATTTGTCCTTGATGGCATCAACAAAATCCACCCAAGTGGAGAATGGCCATTCATACTGTTAGATTTTTTTCAACATCCTGAAACTTGAATACACTTGAAAGGTATGAGAGAATCGATGGATTATTTTCCCATAGATTGCTTCAAAAGGAGTCATGCGAGTAGCAGTAGGGTAAGATATGTTGTACCACCATTAAATGATGGGTAACCATTGAGCCCATTTTTTTTTTCTGTCATATGAAATACACCACAAATATGTTTCCAAACACTTGTTGACATGTTTAGTTTGGCCATTAGCCTAGGGATGATAAGATGTGTTGATATGAAATTGGGTTCCCTAGAGCCTGAGAAATTCTTTCCAAAAGTTACTAGGGAAAGTGGGATCTCGGTCAGAGACAATAAAATGAGGCATGCCATGAAATTTTAATATGGTATCCATAAATCTTTGAGTCACCATGGATATAGTGAATGGGTGTTGAAGAGAAAATAAATAAGCATATTTAGAAATATGATCGACTATCACCATCATGACTAACTTATTACCATATTTAAGGAGGCCAACAATGAAATCCATAGAATATCCCTCCAAATAGTAGGGGGAATTGGAAGCGATTGGAGCATTCCCAGATCTTTGACTATTTATCCCTTATTACATTAGAAGGTAACACATTCAACCACAAAGGTGTGAATTTCATGTTTCATAACATCCCAAAAAAAATAACGTTTGACCCATTCATAGGTTTTGGTGAACCATTAATGCCTAGATGTGGGTGAAGAATGAAGCTCATAAAGCATTGTGAATTTAAGTTGTGATTGTTTGATTAAATACAAATGACCTTTGTAGAGAAGCTCTTCATTATTCCAAGAGTGATTTGGAGAAGCTTGCGAATGTTTTTGTTATTTTTGGATCAGACGAGAAAGTTTGGGGTCTTGTAACCATTCCTAGCGAACAACTTGCAGCTAATCTGACACAATGAAGGAGAGGGAAAAGTTGGAACCTTCTTCTTAATACTTCTTGGAAAGAGCGTCAACAACCAAATTTTATTTTCATTTCTTGTAAATGATCTCATAATCATATCCAAGTAGCTTGGTCACCCATTTTTGTTGCTTCGGTGGTGAAATTCGTTGTTCCAAAAAATACTTGAGGCTTTGATGATCCATTTTAATTTGGAAGTATTTCCCTAATAAATAAGGACGACAAATATCCATGACATGCATAATAGACAACATTTCCTTTTCATAGATTTATTAGCCCAAATGTCTCTTCGAGAGTTGTTTGCTAGTGAAATCCAAAGGCTTTCCATCTTGCATGAGGACTGCGCCAATTCCTTTTCCAGAAGCATCACATTCCAGGACAAAAGTCTTGGTGAAGTCAGGAAGTTCTAGGGCACGAGTCATACACATAGTCTCTTTTAATGCATGGAAGGATTGATCGATAGCTGGATTCCAAGTGAAAACATTCTTATTAAGGAGAGTAGTGAGAGGTGTTATAATTGTTCCATAATTCTAAACAAACTTATGAAAATATCCCGTTAAACCCAAAAAACCACACAAGATCTTAATAATTTTAGGGTGAGTCCAATCTTTCATAGATTCAATTTTCTTAGGATCCACTCGTTTACCATCCTTGCCGACAATATGACATAGGCACTCCACTTCCAAGGATCCAAAGGAACATTTAGATTGTTTGAGGAAAAGTTTGTTCTAAGATAGAAGATGGAGAACTTGATCCACATGGGAGAGATGGGATGTCCAATTTTTACTATAGATGATAATATCATCAAAGAAAACTAAGACAAAATGATGGAGGAAAGGATGGAAGACATGATTCATGAGACTTTGGAAAATGGAGGGAGAATTACACAGGCCAAAGGTCATGACCAAGAACTCAAAGTGACCCGTATGAGTTCTAAATGTAGCCTTGAGAATGTATTCCTCTTTCATACATATTTGGTGGTATCTAAAATGGATATCAAGTTTAGTAAAGTACCAAGCACTAGTTAATTCATCCAACAGGTCATCAATGATAGGAATGTGAAATTTGTCTTTGATGATGAGTTTGTTGAGGGTGTGAAAGTTAGGGAACATGCGCTAAGTTCCTTATTTCTTGAGTACCATGACCACAAGAGATGAATAAGAGATGGTAATATGATGGATAACACCAGCTTCGATAAAATATTAAACAATTTTCTCAATTTCATTCTTCTGGGAAAAGGGATGATGATAAGGGTGAACATTGGGAGAAAGGATTCCTGGGACTAGAGGAATGGAATGATCATGAAAACCACAAGAAGGGGAAATTCCATGGGGAATGAAAAAAATGGATTTGTGTTTGGATAATATAGATTGGAGGTCATGATGAATAGAGGGTGTCACAACTGCTTAAATGGCATGGAGTACTTGGGTAATAATTACCAAATGAACTTTTTTGAGGAGATTTTCCATTTGATGGGAACTCATGATCTTAGGTGAGCCTACAATGATTCCTTGGAACTTATACAATTGTCCCTCCTGTTGGAATTGCATGGTTAATTCCTTAAAATCCTTGAGGATGGGTTTGAGAGTGTGTAACCATTCAACACCAAGCACAATGTCACAACCACTCATGTATATAGAAAGCATATGATATTTTAGGTGGTACTGACCAATTTGTAGGTGCACATTTTCACAAGGCATGCCACATTTCATGGAACCACCATTGGCAATCATGATTTTAAAATTGTTAACTGCACCGATATAGCAATTGATTTCCTGGGCAATGCAATGATGAATAAAATTATGGGTGTTTCCATTGTCAATGTGGATTATGACTTTCCTATGCTTAATATAGAAAATGATCTTGAGGTTTTGGGGGGAAGAGAAGGTAGTGAGGGAATGCAACGAAATCAACAGTTCAACTTCTAGTGGATCAGAGGGTAGAGTAGGATCATCTGTTGGGGGTAGGTATTCCACCGGGGAAACCTTGGCCTCCTCATCAGAAACATCCTAAAAAATGACCATAAAAGTATTTTGTTCCTTAAACTTGTGCCCTAAAAAATATTTGTCATCAAAATTATAGAAGAGACCCTTGAGTTGGAATTCAACCATTTCTACCCAAGTTAATTTCTAGATCTTGAGAGGAGTGGCAAGAGGGGTAGGATTGGTGGTTTGAGTGTGAGGCACAAAGGATATTTTTTGTTTTTGGGTGGAGACAAATTGTTGGGATTCCTTGGATTTTTTAGTAACTTCCAAACAAGTTTGAGGGAAATCCATTTGGACCTAGGTGTATATTTCATCCTTGAGTCCACTGATAAAGCATTCCCTAAATAAGGCATCTGAAATTTTGTTTGTTCTGAAAGCCAAGTGCTCAAAGGAATATATAAAGGCTTCCACTATAGGAGATTGTTTCAACTTGGTAAAATGACCTAAATAGTGGTTGTTAATGTCCAATCATTCACAAATCTCTGTAAAAAACAATGTCCAAGTAACATACGCTTGGCATGCCTTTCTACACCATTGCCACCATTTTCAATGTTCAAGATCTAGATAGAGGACACCATAACAAATTTTGGCCAGCTCATCAATAATTCCATGCAAGGAGAAATAATTTTCCATTTGAGTGACCCAGCCTGTGGGATCCAAGCCATCAAATTTGTTCACATCCACTCTGGGAAGACATGAGTCACGATGAAGGAATATTTCTCACCTTCATACTATGAAGGTTGTTGATAGGAGGGATATCCCTAAGACAATTTTAATAATTGGTTGAGAGTGGAGTGGATGGAGGTGAATTCTCCCTTAACTTCTTCCAATTCGCCCTTAACTTCTGTCAATTCACCCTTAAATTTGTTCTGGAAAGTTGCCAATTTGGAATTGGTGGAAGCAAGCTTAGAATTCATTCTGTGGATGTTCTCCATGTGATGTTTGGATTTTTATTCTAGGTGAAGGACTTATTGGTTGTGGGTGTTGGCCATTTGGAAATGAGGGGTGTCGAGGAGGGGAAGTGGGTCCACATATAAATGATATATATCATGACAATTAGGTAAACAATAGAAATGCAATGGGATTGGTGTCAAATAAGGGTCTTGGGAAGGGTGCGTGGGTCCAAGGAAAAAAGGAATTAGAAGTGATGGGTACCACAACGATCAAGGGAAAGAGAGAAATCGAGTCAAATGCAAAAAAAGTCTTAAAAATGATAGGTACCATAGTGATCAAGATGAATTGTGTAGGAATGTCGCAACCATAATACAAGATGCATGGTTGCATGAAAATATAACTCGTTTGTTCCATTTTTGTTCTCTTCCTTTCCCAGGTTTAGGGTTTTTAGGGTTCGGCCTATAGATAAGGGTTTTCCTTGTGCTATAGCTCTCTGGTATATGTGCAGGGTAGAATAGTAGTAATCGGCTCAATATCTCAAAGAACCAACTAAGGAGGCTTGATTGTACCCTTAGCCATACTACCTGATTACCCAGGTACTAGAGAGTATCTTCTCGAGTGTTTTTATCAACGTTGCTATAGCAATCAGGTGGTTGATTAGCTGATCTAGGGCTAGTTTCAGGAGACTTAAGGGACTCCCGATATACCTGATAGTACATGGGAGTGATGGTCGTGTATAAATTTTATCTGATGCGGTACTAATAGAAGGGTACCAATAGGTGTTATAGAGGTTTTCAAGAAGGTGAAACATTTGTTTCTAAGTAACCCCATGAAATTGTCTCTATTTCCTGCATGTAGTCTTCCCCATTGTAGGTTTACCCACATAATGATAGATCTTTGTGCTTTAAAGATGTTGGTAGTACACATCTCTACCTAGAAAAAAAATTCCCACAGTTTCTGTAGAGGAAAGTGCTTTTATACCACTTTTAAGGTACCATATGTAATGCAATAAGCAACAAAAATAATATTCAACAAATACCATTGGAACAACAAAATAATGATAATAACAATACCAACAATAATACCTTAATTGAAATAAAGCAATGTTCACTTGCCTCTTTGAGGGGTAAACCTCCAGAAGCGTAGTTTTCTATTACAATAATTCTAAAGACAAATATTTCTCATGCCTCCTACTCTTATTTATACTAATTTTATCTTCTAAAGAACATTCTAGAGGAAGATCTTTCTACAAGCAGAATATTCTATTAGGTCTTCTTACATTGATTTGTTCACATTTATTAAATAGGCCTTATTAACTAATGTTTTCCTTTATTACATGGAAAATAAATTATTCTACCTACATGAGGGGTTAGGGAGGTTAAGTCCCTAACATATATGGCTAAAATTGTTCCTTCTTCCCTGTTGGAACCCAAAGTTTTGCGCACGTGCAAAACGAAAGTTGTGTGAACTCAACCAGAAGTTTTGCGTGCACCTAAGGAGATAAAAAAAATAATTCCATAGAGCGTGCATCGGACCAGGCTTTGTTAGCAACACACCAAGTATAAAGGCTACCTGGGGTGCTCTGATTTGAGTTTTGTTAGTTGAGTGCGTTGGTCCAAGTTTTTTCAGTTGTGCTAGAAACCAAGAAGATACCCACTGAAACCAAGAAAGGAGTCATTGGGATATCTCCCACAATAATGAATTCTAGTAACAAATGAAGACATGGGTCAACCAAAACATGAGTTGGCTAGCTAGTTAATATTTCCCCTGATGAAGAGAACCTACATGGAGATTTGGTAGGTACCAGAAGCGTGCAAGGTTATTAGATAAAATAAGAGATTGGAGAAGAATAGAGAGACAATGCTCCACAAAATAAAAATATATAAAGAGAGCCCTTTTTTACACACTAAAATGTCACACTTGAGTGTCGTACCTAAGTGTCGCAAGTGTCACAGAGTGATGTATGCATCTTGTTAAGTGTCACATGCACTGTCTCAAGTGTCATATGCACTATATCAATTTTCGTATGCACCTTATCAAGTGTGGAATTCACTTTTATAAGTGTTGAAACCCTTTGACACCATGAAATACATTTTTCACAATCCCTAAGTCAATTTGGAAGAAGAAACCAACCATTTGGGGCCCGAAACCATACCATTTTCTTGGAAAATTGACCATTTTTTGGAATTTTAGAAGTGTTGTGCTCCCCCACCCATGTTGAGGGGGCGCCAATGCTCCCCTACCGTGTTAAGGAGGCACCAATGACGCTCTATCTCTCACTAAGGGGGAGCATCGGTTTTGGTTAGAGAAAAATATGGGATCCTCCACCTTTTCCTAAGGGTCGACTCTCTTGGGATGAGGTTGGTTGTGCTCAAATCCTATAATATGGCTCTATATTAGGATCTAATCCCAAATTAAGGATACATATCCTCAACCATATCAATCATTATCTCATGGTGGTTGTGCCTCTTATGCCTATATATTGAAGGTATTTCCAAGGTGAAGGGGGGAAGAATTTAGATGTCAAGCCTTTGATCCTAGGAGAAGCATCAACATTTTGATTTCAAGGTTTTCAAGAAAAGGCTAGATGAGGAGAGCTTGGAGAAGACACTACATCATTAAGAACACTTTGTAAGTGCCTCTTTTTGGCTTTCCAATTAATATAAACTTGGCCTATTCCCTTCAATTTCATTTGTTCTACATCTACATTTTCTTGTCTATTATCGTTTTAGTCTTAATATATAGATATGTTTTTTCTAATCATCTAGAGTAGGAGGAAGAGTTCCTTTTACAGTATTTGAAGTATTCTATTTGCATTAAATAACTTGGATATCAAGCCCAAGGATTGGAGTAGCGAGGACGAACATCACAATAAGGTACACCACATTCTTCTTCTCTCTTCCTTGATTGATTGAGTTAGACCTATAGGGAAAGTAGCAACCACTTTTTCACTTCTGTATTTGGACCAAATATAGGGGTATTGGTCCAAAGGGGAGCTTAGCCTATTCGTAAGGTAAGATTTCTCACAACATAAAAATGATGACTTTGCTAGGGATGGACTTTGACTAGTATTTCCTTTGTTTCGTATTGAACCCTTACTTGTGATTAGATATTACATGTTCAATGATTCATTATGATCTATTTACCCTTCCTTGTTCCTCATTGAAGAGTTTACATATCCATTGATCGAGTCTCTGCAGAGTCCGAGCTTGTGGAAGCCATTTTTTATTTTTTTTCATAAAATGGCACTCCCCTACAGTTCACACCAGGGCACCATTACAAGAATGGCACTCCCCCTAAGCATCCTAGGGGTGCCATAGTGTTCCGTATATTTGAGGATAGGGGTGCCAATCTCCTCATTTTGGTGTTTTACCTTGTTTTTTCCTTTCTTTTCTTAGTTTGATTTTGAGAGCTTTTTCTTAGTTTGTCTTTGACTTTGTTTGATTAAGAATTTAACATTTATTGCTCATTTCATTTCCTTCTTTGAGTTTACAAATATCTCCTAGTTGTGGTCCCATTGGGTTAACAAGATCCCTCGGTTCATTCTTCCTTTCAGTTCTTTGATCTTTGTCTCGCAAAACTTTCAGATTGCTTGATTGTTTAGGAGTTTTCATCAACTAGGGTTTGCAAAGGTTGTTTGGTATTGAGCCTTTTTTGTCTTCATTGAAACTTATCACTTTTTTACTATTAGGAATCTTTTGTTTACCATAACCCAGTGTTGAATGTTGTTTCTTGCTTCTCATTTTTGAGGATTTTTCATGAGTGCTTGTCTTCTTTTTCTTTTACATTTTTGATTCCTTGATTGAACAAGTTATCTCACACTTTCTTTCTTTCAGTTCTCATCATTTTGAATGCACTTTGTTTGATTTATTTTTTTCCTCGTATTTCTTTGTGTCGAACATAGATATTTTTCACTTGAAAGATTAGAAGAAGAAAAGTTTGCATATTTCCTTGCATACATAATCAAACAAAGAAAATTTTTGCATTCTTTAGGAAATTTGTTTCGATATATATTTGGAAAAGAGCTAGTTTTTCATGTGAATTTTGGTTTTCAAAAACATTTGCTTGGTAGTTTCGCATCATCTTGATACCAAAAATTAAAAAGTTTCATAGTTTTGAGTGCTTTCTTGTTTTAAGAAGAATATAACTCTTCTCTTTCCAATACATAGAATTCATCCAAAATAATGAATTGCATCTCATTATTTTGCATTCTATTGGAGTTGAGTTTCTCTCACATCATCAGTTTCATCTCCATGAACCCTTTGATTAAAATCCATTAAAATCAACCACGTGCTAATAAAATTAACTAGAAATGTTTTTGGTTTTAGCACACCGACATTAGTATAGGATTAAGGTCTTTGGACTAGGAAAAGTGAGTAAATTGTCCAAGAGTAATAAAAAGACCATAGAACACTAAAGAGTGAACAAATCCAACTTTCGTATAAGTATAGTCGGGATCCCCCTCTCACACAGGGGCTAAACACGAGGTCACATGTAGAAGAGAAACGAAGATTACCTGTCTAAATCTTGACCAATCGTAGTGGACATAGCATATATTGAGGGTTCTTCCTGACGTGTCACTGACTCATTTGGTATCAGTACTTT
Organism: Picea engelmannii; assembly: GCA_009831015.1. Lineage (NCBI taxonomy): Eukaryota > Viridiplantae > Streptophyta > Pinopsida > Pinales > Pinaceae > Picea > Picea engelmannii. The sequence continues at coordinate 673,552 of ML782591.1, read as the reverse complement.
GTGAACTCTGAATCCATTTGGGGTCCTCTAGAGTTTACTGTTCCACTTGTCTTTAGTCCTCTAGAAGAATTTCAAACTTTGATATCTTTTCCATGCGTTTGGTACCGACTGTTGACTGTACCCACCCAGAGGTTGACTGCAAGTTAGTAACCTTAGTGGCCTTTCCTAGGTATATACATAGGTGACCGTGGGGGGATTCCCATGGTACCTGGGGAAACATCGATGACCCAGGTAACCCCAAATCAACCACTTGTGCATACATCTCCCTTCTCACATGAGTCATGTAATATTCTTGCTTCTCTATTTCCGCACATGCACACACCAAGTGATTTACTTGGTTGTCCCATCAGTCAAATGGTTGACAATCAAGTTGTTCACATAACTAGGGTTACACAAGCTACTCAACCTCCATCTCAACCATCATATATGAGTACACCCTACATTGGAGGTTAATATTAAATGGGAGTGATCCAGGAGGATCTCCACACAAGGAATTACTATTTTTCATACCATATAGAAGATCATTAAAATGCTAATTAATGATAAGTGGAAAAGAATAATTAATTAATCATGAATGATTTAATTGTAACAAATGACTAATTCTTGAAGTGAGTTGTAAATTCTCATGTATTATTCATTTAATTGTAAAAAACGAGAAATTAGTTGGGAGAATCGAACTCACAAATCAGTTTCCTAATTTTAAGTGGGGGAAAGAGGAATACTTGGAGTGAGTGGAAATCTCACATATTATTTGTAAAAATGGGAAATTTGTTTTATGTGAGAATCCAACTCACAAATTAGTTTCCTAATTTCAAGAGGAAATTAGTTTCCTAGTCTTAAGGAGGAAGTTAAGAGTATTATGAGTTGGTTTGGACTCTTGCTCACTTTATTACAAGTGGATTCCTAGTCTCAAGGAGGAAGTTAAGGGCCTTTCTCATTTTTTTCCTTGGGTAGGTACTAGATCCTAAATTTATGGATCTTTTCTTTTTGGATTATGGAGCTAGGAAAAATTATTTAAACCCCTTTATTGGGAGATATTGAAAGAGGGATTTTGGAGAGAAATAAGAACTCATGCTTGTGGTTTGTATGTAAGACCCTTAATTGGGAGAGTTGAGCCCTTTCTGGGAGAGTATGTGAGCCCCTACATTTAGGAGAATTATGCCCCTTCATGGGAGAATGTATCCCTTGTGCAAAGGAGAATCAACCCCACATTGGGAGAAGCAATGAATCGATTCATATTCTAGCGGATCCAGAGACTTAGCCATATTGGTGAACTTCGTTAAAAATGGTTATCTCTTGTCATGTGTTATTCTTTCATCTCAAGTTTCTTAATATGCATTCTTTACTTCTGCAATATTGTTTTATTAAATGAATTAAGTAATGGATTATGAGACAAACAACATATTTCACCCAGTTATATCCCAGTCTTCATAAGCACTTGAATTTAACCTTTAATACAACCAATTCAATAAAATGATCTTAAATCTAACCTTTAATGGAGTGGCCTAGAACCGAGTAAATATTGGTAACACGGTCACCCTATACTTAGATCAAGTGGTATCATAGTAGGATTGACGGGAATTGCGGGTTTTGAAGAGAAGATGGGAAAATCATTGAAGAATGCATGGTTTCGTGAGCTTGAGGAAATCAACTAGATAATTCAAGCAGAGAATGTCGAGTTGAATAAGAGGCTGGAAGATGTAGAAGAATAAAATTAGAGATTGTGACTTCAATTACAAGCCACATAAGAGGATCTAACAAAGTTGCAAAGTGATGAATTCTTAGCAAATCCACCCCCCACACCTGATCCAGGATTGGAAACTGAGGAAAACAATACTTCTTTAGTTTCATGTTCTTCTCATTATGATGATGATTTTGGTGCTTTTGAAAAACAAACTAGAAGAATTGGCTTGAAGCTAATGAAGAAGATGGGGTACAAATAAAGAGGCCTCGGAGGCAATGGCCAAGGCATTGTGAATCCCATCAAAGTGGTGGAATTACTTTGATATGCAGGACTAGGCTATGTCAGAGAGGAAGTTGGAGAGTGATCCAAAGCGACAGAAGCAAGAGATTCCTCAACTGACGAATCAATGTAGGATGAGATCACATCATCCCATTCCGATGATCGTGATTATGAGGAATATCCAAAGGGAGGTGAACAATTCGAGGAAAAATCTAAGGCATGTTATCCTCGCTAAACCTACACCAGAGACAACCAAGCAAGGTATAAAAAGTCCCATTATTCAAACATTCCTTTCGATTATAAGGAAACTGGTAATGACCAACAAATTCTATAGCATAGAAAACCATGTACTTTTTTTGGTATGAATAACCATGTTGTTGCCAAGTGTTGGAAACAAATGGTTTTGTACATGAAGGTTATGGAAACCAGGAAGAATCCACGACATGAAGACCTTTCTCCACGTCATGAGAAAACAAAGGGTATGAAAACATGAATCAAGAAGAACAATTGCGCCCATTGCAACAAGGGTGGAAATCAAGAAGCCACATGTTGGACACTCCATCCAGAGTTGTGTCCAAAGAATGACAAGAAAACCAACAAAGAAACTCACAAAAGAATCCATCTACAGGAAGAAGATCAACTGCTAGAAAAGAAATGGCTCAGAAAGGAGGATAGATTCATCTTAATGACTGAAAGGATGAATACAATATTTGAGTTAGTTGATAAGGGTGGTCAATTTTTAGTAATTGAGCCATGGGGCTCCAAAATACATCAAAAATCAAAGTTCCCATAATTTTATGAAAATGCACCAGATCAAAGAGCTCAACGAGAGAATTCTGGTGGCACAAATGGCTCATCAAACATAGTCATAGATCAAAAGATATCACAATCTGAAGTTTTGTGGAAACATGAAAAAATTGTGAATTCCATACAATGCTGACGTGGAAACACATGAGGTTTCCATGTGTCATCCATACAGATGATGTGGCAGGCCTCACAAATTCCATGTGGCAGACCATACAACTAATAGGGAAGTTGATGTGGTGATTGTGTAGGATGATGTGGTAGTCTGTGCATGCTGACATGGCATCCATACAGATGATGTGGAACCAACCGTATGACTAACTGGGTTGATGATGTAGCATCTCTATAGACTGATGTGGCGATGACTGTACAACTGACTAGGCAAATGATGTGGCATATGTACAACTGACTAGGTCGATGGTGTGGTAGGATGTATGATGACATGGAATTGACACAACAAGGACACATGAAAACCACAGAGTGTGCCACGTGTCACTCATTTTTTGCACTTTTGAGCTTTCAAATGGGCTAATAGGAAAGTGCCACGTGGCACCACCCAGAGACCGCCATGTGGCACCATATAGTACAGCCAGCAGGAGAATGATGTGGTATATTTTGATGTCGGCATGATAAGTTGGTAGAACTACAGAGAGACATGTGTATTGTTGACATCAACATGATGTCAACAAGATGATTTGGAAACACTGTAGACTACCACGTGTCACTTGTTTTGGGCACTTTTAGGGTATATGTAGACCAGTGAAAATATGCCATGTGGTATCTGTACAAATGCAACGTGGCAGTATGAAGGTGATGTGGTAGTGGTACATAATCATTTATTGCAGGGTTTGTACAATACAATGGCACACAAATTGAGGCAAAAATCCCAAGGGGGTCCAGAAGTCACAATGATGGAATTGGACAAAAAAATAGTCGTTTTTGCATGATTTTTCTCTAGTCATCCAATGATTATGTCTGTTTTGTGATCGGAACAAGATATTTTAGGGCTATGGAAGAAGCCCAAGTTTTCCATTAATGCTTTGGCATGATTTACAAGGTGAAGAGCCTAGGAAGGCCTGATATGAGCAATGTCATAATTTGACACAAAGACAATCATTCTTACACCATTTCATGCCACGATTGCAATGGATATGTCCATTTTTTCATCTGAGAATCCAATCATGAGGATTATGGCATGAAACCCAAATGTAAACATTATATTTTTGTAGTTTTATTTCTTTATGAAATGTTGCAAAAGATGTAAGCATGCTATAGATTTTGGTGAGCATTGAATGCTGCAACAAGGAAGAAAGAATTGATATTTTGCAGGAAACTCATTATATTAGCCTTGCACGCAAAATTAGGTGGTGTATTGTTGATAAGGATATTTTGGCACTTCGTTAAAAAGTCACCAACCTTACAGTCGAAAGTCTTTGAATTTTGTGACAAACATGATGATGATGATTATGCTTGAATGTGAGAAGCGGATTCAAAGAGGACCATTGTCACTGGATGTGAGAGAGTATTTCTTATGCCACATTGGTTTGTGGGATCAACCTTCATCAAAAGATATCAACCTTCTCCTTTTATACCCATGTTATTGTCCTGATAAATCAGATTAAGTCTTATGGAGAAACCATAGAGGATAGGAAGGTTGTTGAGAAGATACTTAGGATTCTTCCTCCTAAATTTGATTCTCTTGTTGTGAATTTGGAAGAGAACAAATACCTGAGTCAATTTAGTCCAGATTAGATGAAAACCTCCCTCATTAATCATGAATACAGATTAAATAGATCAAATATGTCATTAGAAAATGTGGTTTCCACACAGTCATCTATAAGTCGTGGAAGAGGAAGGGGGAGAACTAACTCTAGAGGCGGAGGAAGGAGTTCTACTAGAGGAGGACACGGTAGCAGTCCTGAAAATACTGGTGGTAAAGGTCAAAATAAAAATACCATTTATCCAAGTGGTCATAGATTTGATAAATCAAATATTTAGCGACATTATTGTAAAAAGTATGGACATTATGCATATGAATGCAGGAAGAGACAATATAATCAGGACAAGCAAGGACAAGATCAGTCAAATAACGCAAATAATCCCACCAACCCTATGTTTATGGAACACGTTGAAGAAATTCCTATGATTTCCCCAATTAAATGCAATGTTTCTCAAGAAAGTCCATGTGACATATGGTATTTAGACTTGGAACCAAAACCCAAGTCATTGTCTTGGGTAAATGAAATATTAATATTTTAACTAAACAGGGGGAGCAAAAGGTTATGTCTGATGTATATTATGTTGCTGGCCTAAAACATAATTTGATGAACATAGGATAGTTGTTACAAAAAGGGTATAGAATCTACATGGAAGATAATCACTGTGTGATTTTGGACAGATATCCAAGCAACCCACTTATTATAAGAATTTAGATGACAAGCGATAGAATATTTCAATTGACATTGAATCCAACCATGAAGAGAAAAAAAGTGCAAGATGTCTATGAAGAAAAATATGTGCACTCTGACACTACATTTAAAGCAGAAAGTGAAGAAGTAAGTGCACATTGTTCCAAGGAAGAAAAAGACAATGCACACAGTTCCAAGAAAGAATAAGGAAGTGGTGTAGAGTTACAGGCATCATTCAAATATGAAGTGCATGATGATTCATGGCTGTGCATTTCATATTTGGGAATTTAAATTTTGGAGGTCTGAAGATGCTACATACAAAGGATATGGTGAAATTTTTTCCATTAATTGAAAAACCAGAAAGAATACGTGAAGGATACATTTTTGGAAAGAAGCATAGAGAGTCATTTCAAGTTGGCAAGTCATATAGAGAAAAAGATCCACTGGAAATTGAACATTCATATATCCGTGGACCAATGAAAACACCATCTATAGGGGAAAGTACCCATTTTCTTACATTTATTGATGATTTCACAAGAAAAAAATTGGATTTATTTTCTAAATCATAAATCTAATGCATTTGGTTGTTTTCGGCAGTTCAAATCACTTGTGGAGAAGCAAAGTGGTTATTACATCAAGGTTTTAAGAACTGGTAGAGGCGGTGAATAAGTTTCAAGATATTTTTAGAACTTTTGTAAAATTCGTGGTATTCACAAGTAATTCACTACGCAGTACACACCACAACATAATGGTGTCATAGAGATGAAAAATCGAACCATCATGGATATGGCGCACATTATGTTAGCAACCAAACACTTGACAAATGATTATTGGGATGAGGCAGTAGAAACTACAGTATACATCATGAACATGTGTCCAACAAAGTATGAAAAACAAAGTTCCTTAAGAAACCTGGATATGTATGAAGCATAATGTTGTGCACTTAAATTTTTTGGTTGTGTCGCATATGCACATGTTCTAGATGAGCTGAGAAAGAAGTTAGATTACAAAGGACAAAAATGTGTATTTTTTGGGTATTCTAAAGATACAAAAGCATACAAATTGTTTGATCATATTTCAAGAAAAGTTATAATCAACCGCGATGTTCAATTTGTCAATAATGAAGCATGGGATGGAAACATAGAAAGGAAAATTATAATTCTTGATGCTACTGGGCATGATGACATGGAAAATGAAGTGGTTCAAACACCAATTATAAACCAGAGCACAGTTCCTTCCACTCCTAGAACTGCGACACAAATCACAACACAAACTAATCCAGTGATATCTACAGGTGCACAATCCACACCTAGATCACAACAAACTCCATCAAACAGTCCAAGTAGTTCTACATCTCTAGATCCAACATTAGCATGTATGTTACCAAGGAAGACAATAAGTACGCGCGACATCTACAATGTTGATACAAAAAATTCATTCTCAGTGTTTTCTCTGTTCTCGCAAATAAACGATCCATTAACTTTTGAAGAAGATATCAAAGATTCAGTTTTCTTTCTTAGGAATAAGTCAGAAGATTTTGAAAACTTCAAGGTCTACAAGGAAATGGTTGAAAATGAAATGGATTCAAAAATCAAAAGTTTTAGATATGATAATGGAGGAGAGTTCACTTTAAAGAAATTTATGGACTTCTGCAGCAAGAATGGAATGAAAAGACAATTCTCAGTTTCTAGGACACCTCAACAAAATGGAGTTGTTGAAAGAAAGAACAGGACAATACAGGAAATGGATCGAACAATGTTAATGGATTCCAAATTGACAGATATTTTTTGGACACATGCAATGCATACAACAATTCACATTCAAAATAGAGTAATGCTCAGAAACAACAATGACAAAACTCCCTACAAGCTATGGAAGGGAAGACCTGCAAATGTGAAGCACTTCAGAGTATTTGGAAGCAAATGCTACATTACAGGAGAAGATGGAAGAATGAGAAATTTTGAATATCATGTGGACAAAGGAGTACTTGTTAGTTACTCAAGTACAGGGAAATCATACAAGTGTTACAATCTGAGGTTGAACAAAGTTGTGGAAAGCATCAATGTAACAATTGATGAAACAAGTGGACAAGAATTAAAGGAAGAAGAAAATGAATTAGTGGAACAACTTTACAAAGAAGAAGCAAAAGGTGAAGAAAAGGTAGAAGGGGAAGATGAAGATGATCAGATGGAAGTAGAAGAACAAGTTCATCAAGTGCCTCCAAAGACACCTATCAAACGAGTACAGAAGAATCTCCTTCAGATCTTATTATCGGAAGCAAGGATGCAGGAGTTGAGACTAGAAGATGAATCTATTCACCAGAACAAATGCACCTAGCACTCTTATCTATGATTGAACCAAACAGTTTTGAAGAGGCCAACAAGGATGAATTTTGGAATAAGGTCATGAATGAAGAATTTGATCAAATAGAGAAGAATGACAGTTGGGAATTGGTTTTGAGACCAAGGAATAAGAATGTGATTGGAAGAAAGTGGGTTTTCATAAATAATTGAATAAAGAAGGACATGTTACAAGGAATAAATATAGATTGGTATGTAAAGGATATGCACAGGTTGAAGGAATATACTTTGAAGAGACATTTGCCCCTGTTTCTAGAATGGAAGCAATCTGATTTGTCTTAGCTTATGCATGCTCCAAGAATATTAAAGTGTATCAGATGGACGTGAAATCATCTTTTATGAACGGAAAACTAGAAGAAGAAGTCTACATTGAACAACCAGAAGGATTTCAGTTGTCAGAAAACATAGATTATGTGTGTAAATTGAAGAAGGCATTGTATGGTCTAAAACAAGATCCTAGAGCATGGTACTCTATACTGGATAAATATATACAACATGCAGGGTTCACAAAAGGAAGTGCAGACAACAACCTCTACATCAAGGTAACTCAAGATAGGATTTTATTAATTGAAGTTTATGTTGATGATAATATTTTTGGAAGTAATGAAGATAGGTTAAGCCATAAATTTTCAAAGGATATGCACAATGAATTTGAAATTTCATTACTCAGAGAACTATCCTTCTTTTTGGGTCTTTAGATATGTCAAAGAAACCAAGGAATTTTTATTTCTAAAACTAAGTATATCAGAAAAATGCTAAAGAGGTTCGGAATGGAAGATTACAAACCAGTTACCAGTCCTATGCAAAACATTTGCAAGTTGAGAAAAGATGATGATTCAAATTATACATACCAGAGTCAATACATGTCAATGATTGGTAGCTTACTATATGTGACAACATCCAGACCAGATGTAATGTAGGAAGTTGGACAGGTGGCATGATTTCAATCAACACCAAAGGAATCACATGTCTTAGCAATGAAGAGAATTTTCAAATATCTCAAAGGAACAAAAGAGTTTGGATTATGGTATCCAAAAGGAAAGGATCTGTCACTTATTTCCTACATAGATGCAGATTGGGTAGGTTGAATTGATGAACGATGAAGCACCAGTGGAGCAACATTCTACTTGGGTGAGTGTTTAGTATCTTGGCTAAGCAAGAAACAATCATCAATATCTTTATCTACAACTGAAGCAGAGTATATTGTAGCGACATGATGTTGTACACAGGTTCCCTGGATGAAACAAACTATGAAATATATACAGGTTGAGTATGATGAGGCCATTCCAATCTATTGTGATAATATAAGCACCATCGGTATCTCAAAGAACCCGATGATTCATTCCAAGATGAAGCACATTCCAATCAAGTATCACTTTCTACGGAAACAAGTTGCAGAGAAGAACATCAGAGTTGAATATGTGGGTGCAAAAGAAAAAGTGGTAGGCATCTTTACAAAACTGCTTCCAAGGGAAGCCTTTGAGTATCTTCACGAGATAATCAGAGTAATTTCTACTCCAAAATGAATGCTTTTGAATGCTTATCTTATATGTCTTATATTTACATGAGGAAGCACCATAAAGAGGATAGTTCAAGATGGGAGATCAATTTAAGGAAGAGTTCAGTTAGGGGGAGTATCTCCGAGGACACTTCAGTTCGCGGGAGCAACCCTGGATGGAAAGATACATTTTCCATTGATGACAAAGGGGGAGAGATTTATCAGATGCAGGATAGAGAGTTATGCTTGAAGAAATATCACAAAGGCATGGTTCCAGCGAGAGCGATGGTCATAGGGGGAGCATGAGTGATATGACTTCAGTATTTTATTAGAGTGTTTCCATCAATTCCAAAGGGGAAGATTGTTGATTAATTGGGTTGGTTGTCATTGATGCCAACCCTTGAAGAAAGTCTGGTAGAAAATTCTGGTAGCATAAAGGTATTGGTAATGGACCCAAGTTTCTTTGATGTATAATGGTATGAGTTTTAATATATTTGCAGGTAAGACTATTCTATATGGATAGTACATGTCATGCCATTTCCGGTGGTATGTGGAACATAACATAACTCCTCACGGTTAGAGAGTTATGGCCATGTGAAGTTGGAGAACCCTCATGAGTTATCTAGAAGCCTCTAAATGGTCAAAGTAGTCAAAGTGGTTGCAAAGAAGAAATTATTTAAATGATAAAGTGGTTGCAACAAGAAGTGGTGAGTTTACTATTTATGGATAAGTCAAAGTGGTTGCAAAAGAAATTATTTAAATAATAAAGTTAGTGGAGAACTTACTATTTGTGGAATGTGGTTAAGTTAAGTGGACAAGTGGTTAGAAGTGGGTTAGCCCTAAAATAAGGAAAGTTGGTTAAGTTGGTTAGAAGGTAACCCCCTGAGGAAGCTACATGAAAGTATAAATAAGAGGCAAGGGTCTCTCATTTTATAATTATTGAGCACATTGAATATCTATTATTGTGTAAGGCTTATTGCAGGTACTCATTGATATATCTGGAGTTGCAAAAGTCTGAGGTAGCACGAAGGGTTGACGATGAAATTTTTTGAATTACATAGAATATTAAAAAAACCCTAAGTTCTGAGGTGTACATGTGCTAACAGTACAACAAAGGGCATACATACGTGGGCTAATAGTATAACAGGGCGCTTAAACATGTTAGCTGACAGTATAACAGGATGCGTACGTAAGGGAAAATCCGTGGAAATATGAGGAGATGAAGAAGCCAAGGTTTTAGATTCTGAGAACAAGCTCCTAGGAAGGTATGCAGTGATCAGATACATCAAATATATCCACTGGTTCAAAAGGTTTGTCTTATTTCTATGAGTAGTTGGATTTTGATGTATGCATGAGAAATGGTTATGGTTATTTGAGGATTCTCCCTAGAGAGATTAGTGGCTGCATGGGATCATTTGTATAAATCATATCTATATAAATATAGTACCAGTATAAGCAATATTTATCATTGTTAGAGTTGAGGCACATATTGTATTTCTTGGCATATGGTTAAGGGTTCTTGTGATACATGAACTAGACGAAGTATTGAAAGGATAAATATCAGAAAGGGTTTTATGTCTAGTTCATGTCAGGGTTATTATATTGGTTCATGATAACACACTTTTTTGGCACATGACTAGAGAGAGATATAGAGTCTTTGGGTAAAGGTTGTGTATGAGGATGCATGCAGAGGGTACAGTTACAGTCTAGATACAGTGACAGGTTGTAGATCTAAGTGAAATAGGTTGCAGAGGGTTAGAAGTTTTCAGAAGAAAGAAAACCCTAATTTCAGAAGGCATACATAGTCTGCATAACAGATAGGTCACATACATACGCGATATTTTGTATAGATAAGGTGTGTATATACGCGTGTTGTAGAACTACAGGTCGTGTACCTATTGCATATGTTTGATACATGCTCAGTTCAGGTACATGTTGATTGTACAGGTTAGTTGCAGGTCAGTGGTACATGTTTTTATTGTGGTATATATCACAGTGATAGTGTGACAATGGTTCCATAATTCTACTTCTACGTCAGGGCAGTTGGATGAGGCAAGGATAGGTGGTTGTAGCCGAAGAACATAGGGGGTTGTAGCCAGAGAATTAAGGAGTTGAAACTTCCTTCAGGTTGTAGCTTGAGAAACTAGGGGGTTGGAGCCTCCTTCGAGCTGCAGCTCGAAAATAAAGGAAGTTGGTGCTTCCAATGAATGTAATTCTTAAAGACATATAAGAAAAAACATTATGTGGTTTTCTCCTGCGTTGGGTTTCCATGTAAAAACACTGGTGTATTATGTATATGTATGATTACTCATTTGTTCATTGTTTATTTACTCTGTAACTATTGGATTATAATGCTACATTGATCATAAAAAATATAACACTTGCATATTATGGTTAAAAATGATTAGATTGCTCTATTACTGATTCACCCCCCCTTTTAGTAATCCAACAATAAGTGTCAAGTGGATTTATAAAAATAAACAATATGCAGATGGAAATGTCCAGAAGCACAAGAAAAGGTTAGTTGCAAGGGGTTTTACACAACACCCTCGAATAGATTTCAATGAAACATTTGTGTCAGTTGTGCAGATGGACAAAGTCAGAACTGTGTTGGTTATTGTTGTGCATAATAAATGGTCTGTTTATAAATGGATGTAAATTCAACATTTTGAGTGGTCATTTAGAGGAAGAAGTGTATCTAGAACAACCAGAAGACAAAACAAAGTATACAGATTGATGAAGACACTGTATGGAATAAAGCAAGCTCCCAGATCTTAGTACAGTCGCATAGATTCCTACCTCACTTAGAATGGATTTCAAAGAAGTGACTATGAGCCAACACTGTACATCAAAGCCAATAAGCAAGGTAATATGTTGATTATTTGTCATATGTAGATGATTTGATTTTTACAAGTGACTTTGGCATAGAAGAATTTAATTCAGTCATGAAAGATGAGTTTGAAATCACTGATTTGGGGCTTATGAGATATTTTCTAGGCATTGAAGTTAATGAGTCCAAATCTAGTATATCCATTTCACAATCTAAAAATGTACATGAAATATTGAAAATATTCAAAATGATAAATTCCAAAGCAACCTTGACACCTGCCATATTAAGATTGAAGTTAAGCAAGGAAGATGAAGGATCTAAAGTGGATCCCACATTGTTTAAAAGGTTGGTAGGAAGCCTTATGTATTTGACAACAACAAGTCTTGATATTATGTATGGAGTGAGCATGATTTCAAGGTTAATGGAAACTCCAAAAGAATCATATTGGAAGGAAGAAAAAATAATTATAAGATATGTGAATGGAACAAAAGTCTTTGGAATTATGTATTTGACTTCAGAAGATTTTAGACTTGTTGGATACACTGAAAATGATTCTGGAGGCAACATAGATGATAGGAAAAGTACCTCTAGGTACACATTTCATTTTGGAATAGGTATAGTGTCATGGGCATAAGGAATCAACCCATTGTGACTTTTTCTTCAACTGAAATTGAGTATGTCGTAGCTACAAGAAAAAAATTGTCAAGTTGTTTGGATGAGAATAATGTTAAAGGATTTGTTGTAGGAACAAAAGGAACCAACTACAATGTTCTATGATAACAACTCCTCCATTGCAATGTCCAAGAATCATGTGTTTCACAAGAAAACCAAGCACATTGATACAATGTATCATTTTATCAGAGAATTGGTGAATAACAAAGAAATTTGCTTAGAATTTTGCAGGTCTAAAGAACAAATTGCAGATATATTTACAAAATCTTTGGCAATAGATGCATTTCTGAATTTGCTCAGTTGTCTAGGAGTCGTCGTAGTGGTAGATATTTGACAGTTCATGTCAATCTAAGTTTTTGATATAAATTTTGTGTCTTGTAATCCCACCTACTTATTATTAAGGGGGGGTGTTGGAAATATTAATTATAAGTCGTGAGTTTTAAGTTTACACCAACTTAGTCTATCACGACAAGTAGGGTTGTTTTTACATCATGAGCGTCTTTCTCGAGCTTTGTTATTCAGATAGTCACTTGAATTTATTGTCAACTTAAAGGAAGTCCCAGTCTTGGTCTTCATATTCCCAAGTCTGTCGATACATAGAGAGTGTTAATACATAGGAAACAACATCTCTGAAGAGAGTCGAAGAAGTCTAAGAGCATAAGCTCCGTTTCTAAGTCTACATAAGTTGTTGGAGTTGAATCTCTACATATTATTTTGTAAATAGAGCACAACGTTCAATTTGGTAATACATTAAGTATTTGTGTGTTGATACATTTATGAGTTTCGTTGTGTTCAAACACTTTGAAAATACCTTCTCTGTATCTGAATCTGCACTGAAAACATATATGTGAGCTTATGTAAGTAGGTTTATAAGTTATTGAATCTGCACTGAAAACATATATGTGAGCTTATGTGATAAGAGTAGAAGAGTGTTGATTTTATGAAAATAAATTTCTTTATTAGTGTTATCATCATAGCACGCAGTCTACCGCACAATCACTTAGACAAATTATTGAATCACATAGTCTTTGTAACGTGGTGCGCTGAGTGGGTCTACGCTCTCTAGATCCAAGATCACTATGTTGCAGCGGCCACAGACGTATCCAGGGTTTCGAGCTCTTCATTGGTCGCTACCACCACCACGCGTAGGCTGCTGTTGAAAAGTGCCCTTAGGACGTTCAGGTCGGAGTCAAATATTTTGACCTATCCAAAGCCCTGGGATTTTATTAGCCTCACTGCTTGCTCTGGCGGAGGCAGGTCATCCCCCAACCACCCATAGTTTATTCCCATACATTCGTCATTTTTCAGGGAAAGTAAATATTGACTATAGAACAAACAAGCAAATAAAAATGGAAAAACCACTTAAGAGATTATCAAATTTGAAAAAAATAACAGCCAAAATATTTCTTAAGAGTGTTTAAGAACATACTTAGAACGTTCACATTTATCTGAATTTGACATTCGTCATTTTTCAGGGAAAGTAAATATTGATTACAGAACGAAACATGCAAATAAAAATGGAAAAAACACTAAGAGATTATCAAATTTTAAAAAAATAAGAGCCAAAAGATTTCTTAACAGTGTTGAAGAACACATGTAGAACATTGAAGAATTTTTGTAGAACATTCACATTTATCTGATTTTGACATTCATCATTTTTCATGGAAAGTAAATATTGATTACAAAACAAGAAGGGAAAATAAAAATGGAAAAACCACTTGAGATTATCAAATTTGAAAAAAAATTAAGAGTCAAAAGATTTCTTAACCGTGTTAAATTTGAATAGTAATGAAGAATTTATTAATTTATTAGGTGGATAAATGGGTAAAATTAATGCATTTTTAATTTAAAATCTTAATCTAATGATTAGTAATTGAAGATGTTGGTGTATTCTTCATCTTCCTCTCAAATTAATGTATGAATTTTATTTTTGATAATTTTTTTGTATTTATGAATGCATCTGATAACTTATTTACTTTTTCACATTTACCTAATCATATTAAAAATTCACTATAAAACTATATGATTACCACTTTTAAATGATAAACTATATGATTACCACTTTTAAATGATAAACATGAATTAATATATGTGCAAGTTTTTATTACCGGATGATTAATGAGGAGCCGATGCCATGTTTGGATTATTGGATTGTGAACAACGTTCATTTTTTTAATGGATAGATAAATTTATCCTTATGTCGTTCAATTTAAATTTATTTAATATTTCTCATGTGACATTGCTTGAACAAATTGTTAACGTTAATAGATAGATAAATCTATTGGAGTAAGTCATGTCAATCGAATTCATCTTTCGGCTTCCCGTTCTGAGCATGTTTCGACATTAAACTTGGGCAGATTTGGCAACGCTAACTCAAATTTGGGTGGCCAAGGTATGAGTTAGACACTATCAAAGTAAAAAAGAAAATATTCTTGGTTAGACACTATCCATAATATTATTATTTACTCCATGGACCGCTTTCATGGAGGAGAGGATTCTAAACCACACCTTAGCAAGTTGAGCTAACAAGAATTGGCATAGAACATTCACATTTATCTGAATTTGAAATTGATCATTTTCCAGGAAAAGTAAATATTTGATTACAGAACAAAACAGAAAAATAAAAATGGAAAAAGATTCTGATTTAAAAAAAATAAGAGCCAAAATATAAATCATTATTTCAAGTTTCAACTAGTGTAGAGAATTTATTGGATTTTCGCATTGTTAATATTTGGACCTATCGACTATTGCCAAAAAAAAATATCCGACAATGATCTGAAAGTCTTACCTGAAAACAAAGCATGAACAAAAAATTGAATACTCAGTGAAGTTAAGCAAAAAAAGCAGCACCAGCACTGTGAAGAACACTACTCTCATTCTTGCGATTTGATCAGTATAATTTTGTTGACAAATATTCCTGGTAAAGGATTCGACTTTGATGTCCCTTGACTTTGATGTCCCTTGATTTATCATATTTTTCTGCAGGTGTTGGCGGTGTTCTTCTCGCACCTCTTTATGTTCCCCCATTTCACTTCGTCAATTCAAAGTTTGGCCCACATATTAAAATCTGGGTCTCTGTCTCGAATTTAGCCGTTGAAAGAGCAATCGAATTACATTGAGAGTGTCAGAAGTGTGATGAAACATGATGTCATAAGTGCGGCTTGTTGAGTTAAGTTATGTTGTTTGGACAAGCATCCGAGCTTTGGATACCATGAGCGTCGGGCAGGAAGGTAGCCGTTGTAACGTTGGTATGTCTATTTGGACAACTAAATCCATTGAATGGGAAGAAGGGATGCTTGATTCGTTGGCAGCATTCATGCATGGCCTCAGAAATAGTATATCACATGTGATCAATATATCCATGAGTCAAGTTATGGACAATAGGAAAACATATCAACATTTTTACGAATTTTCCATCTGGTTAAAATAATGGGAGGTCAGACAACGGGCATTTTGGATGGAAATCCACAAAATTATGTTTTTTTAATTGAAATAGGATATATGAGATTTATACATTGCGTAGTGCTCGTGTTCTATGGGATTTCAATGATATTGTGGTGATTTGAGCAGATTTGATGGTGAATTTGAGAAAATATTAAATCATTGGTTTATATATATATATATATATATATATAAAATAGTTATATAAATTGATCCAAATTTGTTTGAGTCCTCTGCTATTGTCTAATATAAAAAAGATTAGAAGCCTCCTTATATATTCAAGCAGACAAATTTTTATATACTTTGACAAACTGATCTAGAAAAAGATACATCAGGTCAAATCTGTTTGAGTCCTATGCTATTGGCCTATTATAAAAAATATTAGAAACCTCCTTATATATTGGAGTAGAAAAGTTATTATATATTTTAGCAAACTAGCCTAGAAAAAAGATACATTTAAAATACATAATTTAAATGATTCATTCATTCGCATGTCGTTCTCCTTAGCTCGATTCATTTTATTCTATTTCCATTGGTAGAAAAGTGTCTATGTGATGATTGAGTGCCACCATGGTCTGCCCAAGTAAGTTGGTTCTTTGCCTTTCGTGTTCCAAAGTTTCAATACACTACATGAGAGCCATAATTAATTGTTCAATACCACTTACCTTGATTATAACCTGGTTGAAATTCACTTTGGTTCCTTCGGCCATGTCTTTGTGCCTACACAAGAAGTGTTTAATATCACTTTAGGAGGGATCCATGAATAGAGGAAGAATCCCTGAATTGTAAAATAGAAACCGATTGAAATCTTTGGAGTTGAGGCTCCACACAGGGCAAAAGAAAGAAATACCACCACCTGTAAGGAAGGAAATCTAAAGGAGATTTGCAAACTAACCCTAAATTTATATGTATAATAAATAGGTGAATCCCCATGATACATAGGAAAAATTGAAGGCTATTTTATCAATAATATAATATATAAATATGATTTTTTCATGAATCTTTTAGTCAATTAGATAACCTTGTAAAATATTGGTGTATTTTTCATTGAATTATAAACTCTTAGCGAATCTTTCATTAAATTATAAAACCTTGTAAAATCTTAGCAAAGTTTTTGATAAAATATAAAACCATATATCATAATAGGAAAATGGATTCATTAAACTTTAATATATTCATTTTACATATTTGGAAAAAGAAACATAATTTGTTCATCCTCTAGATAATGTTGCAAGAATTAGGGGTTATGTTTCTCAAGGTTCTCACTGTACACTCTTGCATATCCCTCTATCATTTTTATGATATTTCACCACAAAGTTCATATGTGTTGATATTGACCACCACTTTGTCAAGATCAGAGTATATTAATATTTTATCTACCACTTCTATTATGGATTATTTTTTACTTATTAATTGATTATCAAAGGACCCTTCAAACAAGTTCATCATAGGATGTTCTTAAATAGGAGCGCACATAATTCTATCCATCAATAAATCCAAAAGTATAATAATATTGATAGGTCACATTCCATGCATGACTTCCTCTCTACTGATTAATCATCCACTTGTACTATAAAAGGACCCTTTTCCAAGGAAGAGAGTTTTGTTTTATCCCTTATATTTTTATTGACTTATAAAAGAGTATAGGGACACATAAATTTATAATAAATGTTGGGCATAGATCTAATATTAGGCCTTAGAAAAAGAGATAATCTCAGTTAGATTTCCATAATTCAACATGAACAATAAGAGATGTAGATTAAGTAAGGGCTATTATTTCATCATGTATATCTATACCTAGAAGTAGTATGGTGCACAGTCAAATTCCTATCACCCATTTTAATTCCATTAAGGGTAGCGCATGCTATGTATGTCACTTAGATCCTATTACATACTGCCTCCCAAAATTGAGTTGCAGAAAATAATGAAGAAATAAATGATCCAGAATCATATAGAAAGCTATTTTTTCCATGTG
Organism: Picea engelmannii; assembly: GCA_009831015.1. Lineage (NCBI taxonomy): Eukaryota > Viridiplantae > Streptophyta > Pinopsida > Pinales > Pinaceae > Picea > Picea engelmannii. The sequence continues at coordinate 655,601 of ML782591.1, read as the reverse complement.
ATACAAGCACCAATAAGCATACCTCTTTATTAGTTACATGAAGCTCTCCACACATGTGCGTTATTAGCATAAACTATGTAATGATTTTTTTTCAAACTTGTTTATCAAGCTTGTTCTTCAATTTTGACTTCAAGAACAATAAATAAACATTTTGTCATCCTCCACTGGCTACATGTAATGCTCTTTTAGTCTTGGCATCAAAAGCATAATTGCACTAGAGGAATGTTGGTCTCATGCTAATAGGTCTCTTATGATAAATGTTATCCTCGATTTTTAGGGATAACTAGGAGATCATGTCTCGAGGCCTGCAGGTCCCAGACAAGGAGTACTGAGAGCAGGATTGACCTGAGCATGGCCCTGGAGGGCCCATCCTTTTCTTCTTTCATCAGATTTGTCTTGTCAGTACAACAACATCCATCACCTTCGGCTTGGTCTTGTATCAGAGGAGGCTCTTGCTCCATGAGGTAATTGGTCCAGGTATCATGTTATGTGTCACTTTTGATCATTAAAACATTTAAATATATGCGTATGATTCCTTTTATCTCTAACAACTACTTGGATATTACATTAGCCCACTTGACCATACTCTGGGAGATTGAGAGGGTATCCTAGCAAGCATGTGCCCATAGGTCTGGGTTTTCCATCGGGGGGATTTCTAAAGAGCCATCATCCACTCCCATCATACCACCACTTTTTTCATCTTATCTCCCGCTCATTTATCTCATTCCCCTTGTTTGGGCATTTGATTGACCTGTTTGTAGGGTTGCACCTTATCTCGTGGGAAGAAGGGGATAAAGGCCCAGAAGTTAAAAGCAGCTGGTAAAAGATAAAATCCTAGATATGAAACCTCGAGATGCTTCACCCAGGGATCCCTGAGAAGGCAATGAAAATCCTCTCAGCAAGAAACAAGAGGGACCAAGAAAATAACAAATAAGACATAGTCAAGAGGATAGGGGGTCTCATCACGAGCCAGCCTATTAGGTTCATGGGTACCTAACAATGTGACATTGCCACCATCTGGTTACCACACCAGGGCAGTGACCTTTGGTTGCATGACCAAGGGAAAGGGGGTCTCATCACGAGCCAACCTTATCATCTATGTGAAAGTACTTGTGGGTAACACTATCATCTTTGGTCACCATGCCAAGGCAGTGTCCTTTGATTAGCCCTTGAATAAAAAGAAAAAGAAAATAAAAGAAAATAATTAAGGCAAGAACGGGCTTGGAAAATTTTCATCCATGATGGGTACAGCTCGCCTTCTACAAAGGCACCCACAGATAACATTATGCATCCCTAGCTCTCACTCTACCCACATGTCTGGACATCCCCTAGCCACATCATCTCATTTACATGGCTTGGATGAAACCTTCCTTGAGACTTCTCGTTTCTTGTGGATACTAGCCCAATAGGACATCTTGTCTTTTCCTCCAGTCATGTGTTGTAGGTGTTTGTAGTCTCTTTGAGCTATTGACTGATGTATTAGGGTCTTATGCATATCTTTGATAATATTGATGATGAAACATGATTAACATTGCTATGATCCCGGTGAATGATGATCCCATGGAGGGCGTAGTTTTTTATGTGCAGGACCATGCCCGACGGATAGGTACCATTTGGACCAGTACACATGGGGAGATGATTAGTTCGAACCTCCATGGGGCTGAAGATCCCATCAGATGGTTGTTGAGAACTGATCAGAGGGGAAGAGAAAAGACAGTGTTTGACCGAGGTTTTGCACCAGAGAAGAAGAGAATGTTCCATCAGAGGCACTTTGGCAGAGCTCGACCTAGGGGGAATGACCCCTTTTCAGTAGAACGTTGGCCTTGGAAGGCTCATAACATCCTCATCCTCACCATGAAGTCATCCATCTTCATGGACATTTTTGGAGGAAGACTGGGCAACAGTGGCACGTGTGTCACGTTGGAGACGCCCCTAGGGGGCTAACGTTTTGCTCCTAGATGTCTCATCTACCCTAAAAGGGGCTAGTGCCTCCATTGAAGGGGATTTTACCTTTTTTAGAGCTCAGTTAGGGTTTTAATTTGACAATTTAATGTAAAAACATTATTCTGGTCTTGTCGGCCATTTTTATGACCTAAAATTAATTAAGGTCATTGATACACTATAAATTGAGGAGTTTTAGCCTCATTTTGACAGAACACATCACTCACTCATTAGTGAGGTCTGATTTTTGCACCCTACTTGGGTAGTTTTTCTGATTTAGTGAGGCACATTTCTTGAAGGAAGGCATTTCTTAGCATTTTTGGCATTTCTCTTGAAGGAAGGTTTACAACTAGGGTTTGCATGTTATTTCATGGTGATATGTAAGTGTTTTTTCTGCAAAAATTCTTGATTGAATGGTTGTAGTCTTATATTCTTGCATATGTTTATAATTTGTTGATAAAAACCCTAGGTGACAAGCACACAAGTAGGTCCTTGTTTCATGTCCCCTAAAAGAGAAATGTTCAGCCATTGAAGAAGGAAGAAAGAGCCTAACCATAGCTACACTCTTGGTTCTTCTTCTCCTTGAGCTAGCCGTACTTTCTGAAGTCAAGAAGGAGGAGACATCCCAGGCCTAGGTTATCTACACCTAGGGCCGTCCTGCTTCTAGGGTTTCGTGATAGAGCCTTGCCTTAGCAACACTCTCCCTCACTACATCCTCTAGTCTTGATTTATCTTACATGCTGGCCATTTTTGCCAAGTTGACTTAAGGAAGGAGGAGAGAGCACACGACCTTGCTTTAGCAACACTGGAGTGATCCTTTCTCCCCTAGGGTTTTGATTCTGAGGCCCTGCCGTAGCATCACTTCAGAACCCTTCCCTCCAGTCCTTAGTTTCCTTCAACCTTTGCGTTCTCTTCTAAATTGACTCCATTAACCCTCAGGCACTGATCTTAGACCTCCAACGTTGAAGTGAAAGTGATCAAACAACTCTCAAAGCCTTGCTAAATTGAAACCCTAGCTAACTACTAACCTTAAGAAGGTTGACGTCACCCTTGGTTACTTCATCTTGACGCAACAATTTTCCTTTATAGGCAATTGGGTGGTGGTTTACTACATTTACTGAATGAAGGATTGATTGGATACATTGATTGCTACATCATCTTGATATTTATTAGTGGAGTACTATTATTTCATTGCTATATTAACAAACATTGACTTCGTCAATATTTATTGTTATAATTGCTTATATATTGATATCAGATAGTCTTATGAAGTACTAACCCATTGAATCATAGCTTGCATATATTGGTTTGTTGTTACCTTGTTCTAGGCAAGTTTTCTTCTTTGGGACTTCACTTCATTATTGGTTGTTTAGCCGGGATTATCTGTTTTGGTGGTGACCTGTGAAGGGGGAACTTTACTTTGACTTTTAAACTTTTGCCTCTTCAAAACTCCAAATTACCAGGGATGTCTCCCCTAGGCCTAACCTCCCTAAAGAGAAAGAACCTCCCCATCATGGTGAAATTGGGTGGGATAGGTTCCTGTTACACCAGTTTGGCCTTCTACTTCATAACCATTTGACCTAGCTACAAACTATGCGATAAGATTTTGGTGCCATTGCTGGGGAACACTGAGTCAATTCTCCTCAAAATGACACATATTTTCGGTAAGCCTTGCCTCAGAGACCTTTCTTACAAGCTTACCTGGCGACTCCGCTAGGGTATTTTTCCCCTTTTCTTTGGTAATTTCAAGAAAATTATCTGGCAACTCCACCAATGACAACCCGTAGTGGGAAACAATACTCAAGCCCCTCTATTGTGGCCACTGTCACCCTAACAAGCTCTTCACCCCTGCTTAATCCACACAAGTGGTCTCACCCAGAGACTTTCAGTTGTTTCTACCTAAGTAATATCCAAGGAGGGTTACACGACTTACCCAAGGATGCAAATTCTTAGCTACTGCTTTTCTCAGGAAAATTTGTCCCTAGTAATTCACATTGAGCCCAGTTCTGTGATAGTTTTGAATTTCATTTGGCTGGTCAGGAATACCCTGATTTCTTTATGAGACTTTTTGCAAGCTCCCTTGTAGAGGATGTTAAACTTTGGATTGATGGCTGCCCAAAGGGAAGCATAAAAAACCCTGAAGAACTGAATAAGGCCTTTAGAATAAGATGGTGCAATAGTGAGCATCCACAAGATTATTTTTCCCAATACCTTAGCATTTGCAAAGGATCCTGTGAAAGTGTTAGGGATTTCAGTGATAGGTTCAACCTTCTCCTCAAAAAGGTCCGATCAAAAGTAGGCTCGGAACAAGCTATCCTTGATCATTACTTATACTCCTTGGAAGGAATCTTACAGTTCACCCTTAAAGACTGGTCGCTTGCAACTTTAGAGGAAACACAAGACTTAGCCTTTCAGATTGAGAAAAATATTGAATTCGAAGACTACATTCGTCAGGTAGACCTTTCATGAGATGATGACCGATGGGGCCTTGGTAATGAGCTTGTTATGAAACCTGAGCCCCCAAGAATCCTCCAAGTTGAACCTATTCTCGCTAAAAGAAAATGGAGCCTTTCCCATGAGAGAAATACCCCTTCTCAAGAGCTTCCTTTAGAAGAGGGGCCTCCTGAGAACAAGATTGATTTTTTCCTGCTTGAAACTGTTGAGTGTGATCCTCTGGAAGACTTTCCTCTTTTTTCCACCAAGTAGGACACCATTTCTCTAAGAATGGTGAGTTCATGCCTTTCTATGTCACTCTCCAAGTCAAAGACTCCCTCCTCTGCAACTGTCTCCTGCACCCAAGTGCCACAACCAACATAATGACGGAAGAAGTTATGTGTCAATTAGGCTCGAGTCTCTCACAAACAAATTCTGGAGGTGACTTTGCAAAGGGAATCATTAAAAACCTCGAAGTAGCCTTTGATTCCTGCCCTAGCGCTCCCTTCTTGATAGATGTGATCGTTGTCGATGTTGTAAGTAATTTTGGTATTATCCTTCACAAAGGCCTCATAGAGCACTTAGATGGAAGTTTTCATAGACAACAATCCAAGGCAACTATCCCTCATCCTAAAGGATGATTCTTCACCATCTACAATGAACCTCTCGTTGGCTTCCCAGTTGAAACCTTTGATGAACCAGATAACCAACTCTTATGTATCGACAGTGACCTCAATAATTGGTTTGTCCAAGAAGGGAAGTTAGATGTGGACACCATTCAAGAAACTGAAGGAATCTGGACCTTGGAGTTTGATGGATCCCATTCAAACTCTAGATTGGGTGTTGGAATAGTTTTGACATCCCCTTCTGGTGAAGTCTTTTACCATTCATATAGGTTGGAATTCCATTGCACCAACAACATTGCCAAATATGAGGCCTTGATCCTAGGTCTAAATTTAGAGGTAAAGGGAGACTCAGACCTCATTGTATCTCAAGTTCTAATGATATTTTCCACTAAAAATGAGAAGTTAAAGAAGTACAGGGACATGGCTCAATCCCTCTCGAAATCTTTCAGAGTAGCATCACTTGAAGCCATCCCTCGAGAAGAAAACCATGTGGAAGATGCTTTGGTTGTCTCTGCTTCTACCTTAAAACTATGTGAGGGACCTCTTCACGACTTGTGCAAGATGGAGGTTCGTTTTAGGCCTTTCGTTCCCAATGATTTGGAATATTGGCAAGTTTTCGAGGATGATGATCAAATTATCAAGTTCATGGAGAACAACAAGGAGTTCACCGATTCGCAAATTGCTTTCCTAGCCGACTCCATGAGCCTGGAAGTCATTAACCTAAAAAGCAATAGCTTGCCAAAGGGTTGTGTTCCTCTAGAAAACCTTTTTGACATACATGATGTTTTCAAAGGAAAAAGACCCAACAAACAAGCCGAAGAAGCTCTGTAATTCAATATTGGTATAGAAATAGACCCAAGGACGGTCAAAATAGGAAAGGGCACCACTAAGACATAAAGGAAGGAGATACTAGCACTCATCAAGGAATTCAGAGATACCTTTGCTTGGAACTATGATGATTTGAAAGCCTATGGGGGGATGTCATTCAACATGCCATACCTTTGGTAGAAGGGGCCAAACCTTTTCGACAAAATTTGAGGCATATCAACCCAAAGCTGGTAGGCCAAATACAGAAAGAGCTCCAAAAGATGGTTGATGCTGGTATCATAGCCCCTATCAGGTATTCTTCTTGGATGTCAAATTTGGTGGTTTTTCGAAAGAAGAACGGTGACATATGCCTATGTGTCGACTTCCACAACCTCAACCAGTTATCTTTGAAGGAAAATTATCCTCTCCCAAACATGGAACATTTACTTCAGTGGGTTACAAGGGCAGGGATGATGCCTATGCTAGATGGGTTCTTAGGATACAACCAAGTTTTGCTCAAAAGAGTAGACCAACTCAAAACTGCGTTTACTACGACTTGGGGAACTTTTATGTACTTTAGGATGTCGTTTGGTCTTATGAATGCCGGTGCTACCTTTCAGAGGACAATGGACTTTTCCTTGAGAGATCTCATATAAAAAATCATAGAGATTTACCAATATGGCCTTACAGTCGTGTCCAAAGATAGGAAAGACCATCTCTCACACCTTAGGATTGTTTTTGAGCAATGCATAAAGTATGGTATCTCGCTAAATCCCAAGAAATCTGTCTTCGGGATTAATGAAGGAAATTTTTTAGGACACATGGCCTCACAAGGAGGAGTCTCCATTGATCCCGAAAGATTCTAGTCAATAAAAGACGTTCGCCCCCACCCAACAAGAAGTCTTTACAATCCTTTCTCAGAAAAATCAACTTCATTCGTAGATTTGTACCAAACTTTTCCAAGAGGATAAAACCTTTGAGTGCTTTAGGAACTACGTCGGTTAGAATAGAATCAAGGATTATGTCCCGTACCCAGCCATGAAGGACGTCTTATCGCAAAAAAATTGCATGGGTACTAGATAAAAATGGGTTTCCAAGATCCAGGAGTATGACTTAGAAATAAAGCCCACCAAAATAATAAAGGGACAAGGTTTATCCCAGATGTTGACCGAAAGAAACCAAGAATCCATACAAATGGATGAGAGTGAGAAAATAAACATAATGACTAGCGAGTTAGAGCGTGATGAGTGGTATTCCAATATCGTCTACTATCTAAAGAACTTGTCTTGCCCCAATCACCTAATAGACTACAAAATAAGGGCTTTAAGATTAAAGGCTATGAAATACTGCTTGACCGAAGACGGACTTGGGTGGAGGAATCTTGACAAGGTTATACTTAGATGTGTGAACAAGGAAGAGGCAAAGAAGCTGCTAGAAGAATTGCCTTCTGGATATTGTGGTGGACACTTTGCAGCTCATACTACTTCCCACAAGATCTTGAGGGTCAGGTATTATTGGCCAACAATTTTTTATGCTACTCACCAGCATGTCCGATCTTGCCAGCCTTGCCGGTACTTCTCTGGTAAACCAAAACTCCCAGCACAACCCCTGAAACCTATGGTGATAGAGGCACCTTTTCAACAATGGGGTTTGGACTTTGTTGGGGAATTTAAGGAAAATTCAATTAATTGTTACCGATGGATCCTAACAGCCATAGACTATTTCAGCAGATGGGTCGAATCTGATCCTATAAAGAAGGTCACCGAAGAAGTAGTCATGAATTTTCTGGAAGATCGAATCATAACTAGGTTCGGTATCCCTTCCAAGATCACTACAGACAATGCCAAAGATTTTAGCTCATATGCTCTGGTATAATTTTGTTTCAAATATGGCATTGTCCTATCCCGTTCCTCGAACTATTACCCACAAGGGAATGGATTAGCAGAATCAACCAACAAAAACCTCATGAATATTTTGAAGAAGGTTGTGGGGGAAAATAAGAAGTCTGGGATAGAAAAATAAAGTATGCGGTATGGGCAGACCGAATAACAACAAAAACTTCCACAGGAAAAACTCCTTTTGAGTTGGTATATGGACTAGAAGCAAAACTTCATGTGAACCTCTAAATTCCTATGCTCTGTTTTGCTCAACAATACACTATGGATGCAGAAGCAATCCAAGGAAGGATCAATCAGCTAATAGAGCTAGACGAGACAAGGAGGAGCGCCTTTGGTCAAATGGAAAGAAATCAAGAGAAGATAAAGGACACCTTTGACCATAAAACCAAGGAAAGAAACTTCACCAAAGGAGATCTCGTGCTACTATGGGATAAGAGAAGGGAAAAACCTGGTATGCACAAGAAGTTCGACAGTTTGTGGGGAGGTCCTTATAAAATCATGAGTTGTGCAAGTATAGACTCTTTCAACTTAGAGACCATGGAGGGAGAAGTCCTAAATCTGCTAGTAAATGCTTTGCATATCAAGTGTTACTACCCACCAGAGTCCTGATCTCACAGGTAAGTGTAGGTAAGTAGGCATTTTCATGTATTATACCATTTGCATTTCATGTTAGTTTGCTTCCACATTTGCATTGTTGATTGTTTTATTTTTAGTATATGTATATATCTATGTATGTTGGGGTGGAATTACCACCCCATTTTTGTTATTGATGCCTCTATCGAGGTTGAGCAGGTCTACAGGTTATGCCAGAGATGCTGAGGTTGTCATGCACTCTACGGTGAGCACATGTCCCCGAGTTGGAGCCAGATATTATCCACAATTTTTAGGGATAACTAGGAGATCATGTCTTGAGGCCCACAGGTCCAAGACATGGAGTACCGAGAGAAGGATTGACCTGAGCATGGCCCTGGAGGGCCCATCCTTTTCTTCTTTCATCAGACTCGTCTTGTTAGCACAACAACATCCGTCACCTTCTGCTTGGTCTTGTATCAGAGCAGGCTCTTTCTCCATGAGGTAATTGGTCCAGGTATCATGGTATGTGTCACTTTTGATCATTAAAAAATTTAAATATATGCATCTGATTCCTTTTATCTCTAACAACTACTTGGATATTACATTAGCCCACTTGACCATACTCTAGGAGATTGAAAGGATATCCTAGCAAGCCTGTGCCCATAGGTATGGGTTTTCCACTGGGGGGATTTCTAGAGAGCCATTGTCTGCTCCCATCATACCACCATTTTTTTCATCTTATCTCCCACTCATTTATCCCATTCCCCTTGTTCGGGCATTGGATTGACCTGTTTGTAGGGTTGCACCTTATCTCATGAGAGGAAGGGGATAAAGGCCCAGAAGGTAAAAGCAGCTGGTAAAAGATAAAATCCTAGAAATGAAACTTCAAGATGCTTCTCCCAGGGATCCCCGAGAAGGCAATAAAAAGCCTCTCAGCAAGAAACAAGAGGGACCTAGAAAATAACAAATCATACCTAGTCAAGAGGATAGGGGGTCTCATCACGAGCCAGACTATTAGGTTCATGGGTACTTAACAGTGTTACATTGCCACCATCTGGTTACCATGCCAGGGCAGTGACCTTTGGTTGCATGACCAAGGGAAAGGGGGTCTCATCACGAGCCAGTCTTATCATCTCTGTGAAAGTACTTGTGGGTAACACTATCAGCTCTGGTCACCATCCCAAGGCAGTGTCCTCTGATTATCCTTTGAATAAAAAGAAAAAGAAGAAGAAAAAACAAATAAAAGAAAATAATAAAGGCAAGAACGGGCTTGGAAAAATTGCATCCATGACAGGTACAGCTCGCCTTCTACAAAGGCACCCACATATAACATTATGCATCCCTATCTCTCACTCTACCCACATGTCTGGACATCCCCTAGCCACATCATCTCATTTACATGGCTTGGATGAAACCTTCCTTGAGACTTCTCGTTTCTTGTGGATACTAGCCCAATAGGACGTCTTATCTATTCCTTTAGTCATGTATTGTAGGTTTTTGTAGTCTCTTTGAGCTATTGACTGGCGTATTAGGGTCTTATGCATATGTTTGATAATATTGATGATGAAACGTTATTAACATTGCTATGATCCCAGTGACTGATGATCCCATGGAGGGCATAGTTTTTGATGTGCAGGATCACGCCCAATGGAAAAGTATCATTTAGGATGATACACATGGGGAGATGATCAGTTCGGACCTCCATGGTGCTAAAGATCCCATCAGATGGTTGTTGAGACCCCATCAGGGGGGAAGAGATAGGACAGTGTTTGACAAATGTTTTGCACCAGAGAAGAAGAGGACATTCTATCAGAGGCACTTTGGCAGAGCTCGACCTAGGGGGAATGACGCCTTTTCAGTAGAATGATGGCCTTGGAAGGCTCAGAATGTCCTCATCCTCACCATGACATCATCCATCTTCATGGACATTATTGGAGGCAGACTAGGCAACAGTGGCATGTGTGGCATGTTGGAGAGGCCCCTGGGGGGCTAACATTTTGCTCCTGGATGTCTTATCTACCCTAAAAGGGGCTAGTGCCTCCCTTGAAGGAGATTTTACCTTTTCTACAGCTCAGTTAGGGTTTTAATTTGACAATTTAATGTAAAAACAATATTTTGGTCTTGTCGACCATTTTTATGACCTAAAATTAATAAAGGTCATTGATACACTATAAATTGAGGAGTTTTAGCCTCATTTTGACAGAACACATCACTCATGAGTGAGTGAGGTCTGATTTTTGCGCCCTACTTGGGTAGTTTTGTTGATTTAGTGAGGCACACTTGTTGAAGGAAGGCATTTCTTGGCATTTTTTGGCATTTCTCTTGAAGGAAGGTTTACACCTAGGGTTTGCATGCTATTTCATGGTGATATGTAAGTGTTTTTTCTGCAAAACTTCTTGATTGAATGGTTGTAGTATTATATTCTTTTATATGTTTATAATTTGTTGATAAAAACCCTAGGTGACAAGCACACAAGTAGGTCCTTGTTTCATGTCCCCTAAAAGAGAAATTTTCAGCCATTGAAGAAGGAAGAAAGATCCTAGACATAGCTACACTTTTGTTGCTTCTTCTCCCTAAGCTAGCCATACTTTCTGAAGTCAAGAAGGAGGAGACGTCCCAGACCTAGGTTATCTACACCTAGGGTCGTCCTGCTTCTAGGGTTTGGTGATAGATCCTTGCCTTAGCAAAACTCTTCCTCACTACATCCTTTAGCAAAACTCTTCCTCACTACATCCTTTAGCAAAACTCTTCCTCACTACATCCTCTAGTCTTGATTTATCTTACATGCTAGCCATTTTTTCCAAGTTGACCTAAGGAAGGAGGAGAGAGAACGAGGCCTTTCTTTAGCAACACCGAAGTGAGCCTTTCTCCCCTAGGGTTTTGATTCTGAGGCCCTGCCATAGTAGCACTTCAGAACCCTTCCCTCCAGTCCTTAGTTTCCTTCAACCTTTGCGTTATCTTCTAAATTGACTCCATTAACCATCAGGAACTGATCTTAGACCTCCAACGTTGAAGTGAAAGTGATCAAACAACTCTCAAAACCTTGCTAAATTGAAACCCTAGCTAACTACTAAACCTAAGAAGGCTGACGTCACCCTTGGTTACTTCATCTTGACACAACAATTTTCCTTTATAGGCAATTGGGTGGTGGTTTAATGCATTTACTGAATGAAGGATTGATTGGATACATTGATTGCTACATCATCTTGATATTTATTTGTGGAGTACTATTATTTCATTTCTATATTAACAAACATTGACTTCGTCAATATTTATTGTTATAATTGCTTATATATTGATATCATATAGTCTTATGAAGTACTAACCCATTGAATCATAGCTTTCATATATTGGTTTGATGTTACCTTGTTTCGGGCAGGTGTTCTTCTTTGGGACTTCACTTCATTATTGGTTGTTTAGCCGGGACTATCTGTTTTGGTGGTGACTTGTGAAGGGGGAACTTTACTTTGACTTTTAAACTTTTGCCTCTTCAAAAATCTAGGTTACCGAGGACGTCTCTCATGGGCCTAACCTCCCTAAAGAGAAAGAACCTCCCCATCACAGTGACATTGGGTGGGATAGGTTCCTGTTACGCCAGTTTGGCCTTCTACTTCATAGCCATTTGACCTAGCTACAAACTGTGTGATAACAATGAACACATAGAAACCTAGTGCATAGACCATTTTTTTCTTTGCTTAGCTAAGTAGAGTTCATTTCCCTTTCTAAATAACCAATAAGTCTTTTCAAAGAAAATATAAAATAAACATAGTAGATCCTAAAATGTGAAGATGCTTAAGTCATGCCGCAAAGTGAAAGGAAATAAAAAAAATATTTCCTTGAACCATCAAATATATACAAATAATAATAATAATAATAATTATGGAAAACACATTGAGTGTCGAGAGACTAACGAAGGCCGCATATTAAGCCTAACACCATATGTTTATCAAATAAACATGAAAAAAAATGAAAACAAGTTTTGTTTACTCACCAAAGATATCTAACTTTAACCCAAACCCTTGACTCAATGGAAATCAAATGAAACCAATCATGCCACAAAAAAGGTTTCAGTCAAACATCAAATGATAATTAGAAGCATTCAAGGGATTAACACGATATTTAACCAAAGTAAACCCAAAATTTCAAACATGAAAAATGTTCCAAAATGCAACAAAAAAAGAAACCATTAAAATTTACCAAGATATTAGAGCTAGGAATCAAAGAAATTTCATCTACTTGAATGAGTCCATTCTTGCTTAGCGGAAGTCTTGTTAAATTAGATATTTACCCTTTAATACTAGGACACTATCTATGTGAAGAGATAGGTCCTAGCTTCATCAAATTCTAGCTTCATTTCCTGTCACATACAAGAAAGAGACAATGTAATAGTTAAATATCAAAACATCAATCTTAAAATAACTTGCATCAAGTAAATATGTCTCTAATATACAATGAAAAATACATAATATAGAACCTATTTTTACCTAAAATGCAACCTCAAGTTGGAATATAGTAATCATGCTATGATAAAGAATTTCTTACGTACTCCAAAAATAGAGGAACAATGAATCACAACAATCATATCATTTTTGTTATTCCATTCACTATTTCTTGGACCACCAACGAAACATGTATATCAACTTTGACTTCAAGAGCGATAGTGAAATAAGTGTTCTCTCATCCTCCACTATGTACATATAATGCTATTTTAGTCTTGTCATCAAAATTATAATTTCATTAGAGGAATGTGAGTCTCATGCTAATAGGTCTCCTTTGAAGAACACATAGGAACCTAGTGCATAAACCATTTTTCTCTTCTCTTAGCTAAGTAGAGCTCAATTCCCTTTCTAGATAATCAATATTTATTTTCAAAGAAAATATAAAATAAACATAGTAGGTCCTAAAATGTGAAGATGTTCAAGTCATGCCACAAAGTGAAAGGAAATAAAAAAAATTCCTTGAACCATCAATCATACGAATAAAATAACCATAATTATGTAAAACACATTGAGTTCCCATAGAATAACCAAAGCTATATATTAAGCTTAATACCATATGTTTCTCAAATAAATTTCATGACAAAAGGATGAAATAAAAATTTACTCAACAAAGGTGTTTAACCCAAACCATTGAATCAATGGAAATCAGATGAAACAAATCATGTCACAACAAAGGGTTCAATCAAACATCAAATGAGAACTACAAATATTCAAGGGACTAACACAATTTTTAACCAAAATAAACCCAAAATTTCAAACTTGACAAAATGCTCCAAAATGCAACAAATAAACAAACCACTAAAATTTTATCAAGATATTAGAGCTAGACATCAATGAAATTTGATCTACTTGAATGAGCCCATTCTTTCTTAGAAGAAGTCTTGTTAATTTAGTTATTTAGCCTTTAATACTAGGACACTATCTATATGAAGATATAGGTCCCAACTTCATCAAATTACAACTACATTTCCTATCACATACAAGAAAGAGACAATGTAATAGTTAAATATCAAAACATCAATATTAAAATAACTTGTATCAAGAAAATGTGGCTCCAATAATACAATGAGTAACACAAAATATAGAACCTATTTTTACCTGAAATGCAACTTCAAATTGGAAATATAGTAATATTTCTATGATAAATAATTCTTGACCTACTCCAAAAATAGAGGAATAACGAATCACAAGAATCACATCATTTGTGCTATTCCATTCTCTATTTCTTGCACCACCAATGGAACACATATATTGAAATAAGTGTCCCCTAGGACCTCATCTATATTGGATTAGATAAATCTTGTAGTATACCAATTTCCCAATGCTCATCTTGGTGCTTATTTTCTTCATTCTGAATAGGACCTTCTCTAGATGGACTATCATTATGATCTTCCAAATAATTATGTTCTTGTTGAGGTCATTTCCCACTTCCGAAAAATTCCATCCCCTTTTCTATTCTCCCAAATTCTTTTCCCTCTTCTACTCTTACCCATTTTCTCCTTTTCTTATTTCCCTCTTACTATCCCTTTCTAGTTCTAACACTTAGTCGCATTTTAGACCGCGGGTTCCCGAGTTGGCAGACTTATAATTTCTCACCTCCATATACAACTTCACATCAAGAGTCCGACCAACCGTTGTGTTGTTCCATACTTATCCGATTCTACAATCGCAGGTTCCTAGGTTGACGGGATCGAGTTTTCATGTTCTCGTGTTCCGTGATAGACACATTGCACCAAAGAGTTCTGCGATCTACATTTTGATCCCTGGACTAATTGAACTGCCTAAATGTCATTCCGCCTACATGAATCTATTTGACCACCGCGTCGTCCCACACTTAGCTAATTTCACACCTCATACCATTGCAGGATCTCGGGTTCACGGGTTCTTGGGTTCAAAAAAATCTCAAGTCACATATTGCTCTCGTCCATCCCTGCCACCCTCACGCCCTTCCCAATGCACATTTACTATTCTTTTAGTGCTAATAACTTACCATACATGTTCGAAAGGATGGTCATTAATAAGTGAAATGTTCAAGGAGATATCCTATTAAAACACATTAAAACATGATTTACGAAGGATTATATCATCTCCCTCCAACACTCATTCCTAACATAATTTGGAGCAAGGGAATGTTGTCGTTGACTTATGGCAGCAAATCGATAACATTTCTGTGGAGATACACTGAATATTTTCGAATGCGAGGATGATAGTTTTCAGTGGTCCAGGGCATATTCCTATTATTCATCCCCTTCTTCCCATAAGGAAATAATCTAGACATTTGGAATTGCGTGCACAGGGTGTGTCCCAAAAGTTTTTGATTGTAAGGATTTGATCACCTGGTGCATTGAGAGATACATTCCAAGCCAGCGGATCATCTAGTTCCGGGACCATTACCCTGTCTCTTTGTCACCTCAGGTTTTTCGTAAGTTGTTGAGGCTTCTCAAGCCAATGCTCACCTTCAAAGGTGAAGATTATAGGGAGTTCTTAAAAAAGAATGACAATGGACTCGACCTCTTACTTGAATTCCTAGAAAACCCAACGACCGTCCCCGGGGACATCACAAGATTGCAGGTTGTCTCATTTAAAAATCCCTTCTAGTAAATTGCATGGATTTTTACAAGGATAACAGGACAACAAACCATGACTAGCATCTCCCATATGATTCTTTACATTCTATATTTTACGGTCAAACAAAAATCCATCTTCGATTGGGGTAAGTTGATTTCCATTGAAATATCTTCCCAATTGGTGCAATACAAGAAGGAGAAGAAATTGTTTATGTTATATTATTTGGTTTTCGTGATAACGCATTGTTGTCAATTCCCAAGATTATATGTGTGAAAGAAGGTAAACTGTGAATTCGACCCAGAAACCTTCTAGTATCAAACATTATGAAGGCACAAGGCCTCCCAACATTTTTATGAAGTATTTAATGATTCTGTCTCGTCTTTTAAAGAATTTTTGTATGGAAAGAACACTCCTTGGATGTCTGACCAGGCGAGTAAGTGTTAAATTTTTAATTAAAGAAAAGTGCCTAGGCAAGTGTTTCTCATCCCTAGGTGTCTAAGGGGTGAGAAAGTGCCTAATCTGGGCCCTAGTCATTTAATTTGTGAGATGCAAATTAAAAGGTGACTTTATGACTTTAGTGAGGGGGTGAGTGAAGAGACACTCAATCTCAACCACTCATATAATCTAATCTCAGTCATTAGATTAAGGAACTCTTCACCTACCAAGCATGAGGTCTATTAGGGTTTGAGGGCGCACCCATTGTTGGGTTCATTCATTGTTGAGAGAGCAAGAGAGAGAGAGTATTTTCGAGCAGCAAGAAAGAGGCTATTTATGAGAGCTAGGGCATGAATACCAAGGAAAAATACTAGCATAGAAATCGAGGAAAAGGTTCAGCATACACAGGAGGCCGTACATCACGAATTTTGAGGTTCGTACAGTCACTTGTGTGCATAGAAATCGAGACAGTAGACAACATTTAATTATGTCATTATGGTACATATTTTATCAGTTCGTACAATCATACTTTGGCACAAATTTTGAGGAGGGACAGACAGTCGTATCATACGGATTCCATACAGGTCAGTACAATCATTTCTTAGCACAAAAATTGAGACAGGTTGTTGTGTAGTTTTTCTGGAAAGTTTTGCATGGTTTTCAAGGCGATCGTACAACCATTAATTCACCCATAAATTTGATAACGAAGTTGGTATGAATTTCAAGGCAGTCGTATAGCCATTTGGAGGCACAGAAAACGAGAAAAAAACCTGTAATTTATTGCAGAAAATTCTAGAAAGAGTTTTGAGGAGTTTGGCTCATTTTCCTGTGAAGACTTGGCACGGTTATCGAGATAAGTTTGTCAATAAATTTTTGAAGATGAACATGTTGTAACATAATTTCTCTGAAGCTCGTAAATAATAAAAATATCCCTCTCTCACTGGTTTTCCCCTTGTGGGTTTTTCCATGGTCGAAGTTAGACCGAAAATATCTGTGTCAATAATTTTCTGAGTTTTATATGTTGTTGATATTTTATTTCTTCATTATAAACGATGTTCAAAATCCTCATGTTTCAGTTCTGAAATTAATTTTCTGTTGAGTTTTATTTATTGATATAAAAACTGGGTTTGGGCATTAAACATTGGCTGAAAAATCAGCGAGTTGAAACTTGGTTGGGGTCTAAAATTTTACATGGTATCAGAGCTGAGTTGAAAGGAAGCAGCAATTTCAGTAGTCAGAAAGTTGGGACAACAGTCACTTCATAGGGAAGAATTTTGAATTTATCATTTTCAGCAGAAAAGGGTCAATGGCTATAGGTTTGATATTTGAGGACAAACTTGATGGGGCAACAAATTTTGGTGCATGGAAGGAGAGGATGATCTTGTTGTTGCAAGAAAATGAGTTGTGGGACATTGTGGAAAATACCACAACTCATCCTGTGGTGGTACCTACTGATGCTACTCTTCTTGCATCTTACAATAAGAAGAGTATCAAGGCTAAGAGGATTATTCTTGATGCCATCAAGGACCATTTGATTCCTCACTTAACGGGGAAGACAAATGCCTATGAGATGTGGGAATCCTTGACAAAATTGTACCAGAGTACAAATGAGAACCGAAAAATGGTTTTGAGGGAAAAACTAAAGAGCATAAAAATGACCAAGGCTGAAATTGTGGTCACATACCTTACTAGATTGACACATGTGAGGGGTGAGCTTGGATCTATGGGCGAAGCCATAGTTGACAGTGATCTTGTGAGAACAACATTGAATGGAGTTTCTAAACAATGGGTTGTTTTTGTGGAGGGCATTGTTTCTAGGGAGAAGCTTCCCAATTGGGAACGTCTTTGGGATGACTTTGTTCAGGAGGAGACCTGGAGAGGTTATGTACATGGTAGTTCATCTACAGGTCATGAGGAAGAGAATGTGGCTTTTTCTACCACTAGCAAGAACAAGTTCAAAAAAGGTCCAAAGGGAGGAAACAAGCCCAAGGGTGAAGGGAAGAAAGACATGAGCAAAGTCAAGTGATTTGCATGCCATAAGTTTGGGAACTATGCAGGTCAGTGCCCTAACAAGAAAAATAAACAATCAACAGCTTCAACAACGGTGGAAGAGTTTTCCACCATGTTTGACAAGGAGTTTTCCTTGGTTGTGTGTCTATCCACGAGGACCACTCATTCAGATACTTGGTATAATGGTGCCTCTCGCCATATGACATGGGTTTGTGAGTACGTGACAGACCTTGATGTTGAGGTAGTGCTTGGTGATGACCGGGAGGTCAAGGCAGTTGGTTGCGGGACTGTATCATTTTAGAGGGAGTCTTTGACTCCCATGACTTTGTTAGAGGTTCTATATGTTTCAGGGTTGAAGAAAAACTTAGTGTCAGTTTCTGCTATTGAGGAGAAGGGATTTGAGGTATTGTTCCATGATGGGTAGGTGATCCTTTTCCCCAAGATGTCTAACATCACTTCATCCAAAGTGATTGGTACTATACATGAGAAGTTGTACAAGTTTTTATTTAAGCCAGTGAGAGCATTGATTCTTACTACTAGCAGAAACAATGACCTATGTGAGCTATGGCACAAGAGGATGGCACATTTGCACCATGGGGCTTTGAGGGTTCTGAGGGAGATGGTGACAGGAGTTCTATCTTTCAGTTCAGAGCACCATGATTTGTGCAAGGGGTGTGCTTTGGGAAAGTACACCAAGACTTATTTTTCGAGTAGTGACAATAGAGCAGCAGGGATTCTTGATCTTATACATTCAGATGTATGTGGCTCGATGTCTTTGACATCATTGACTGGTTTTCTATACTATGTTGTATTCATTGATGACTTCTCACAAAATTCTTGGATTTTATTCATGAAGAACAAAGGATAGGTCTTTAGTTGGTTTCAAGAGTTCAAAGATCTTGTGGAGAACCAGACAGGGAAGAAAATAAGAGTCTTGAGATCGAAAAATGGGGGTGAGTATACCTCCAAGGAGTTCATGGACTTCTGTGCAGGAGAGGGAATCAGGAGAGAGTTGATTGTTCCTTACAAACCGCAGTAGAATGGGGTTGCAGAGAGGAATAATAGGGCCATTGTTGGGGATGTGAGATCCATGCTACATGATCAAGGGCTTCCACTATTTCTATGGGCTGAGGCATGCTACAATGCAATTTATCTACAGAGAAAGAGTCCCCACAAGGCTGTGGGAAGCATGACTCCTGAGGAGGCTTTTTCTTGGAAGAAGCCCGAGGTGGGGCACCTTCGTATTTTTGGGTGCATCACATATTCACATGTCCCTTCTGAGAAGAGGACAAAGCTGGAGCCCAAGGCAAAGAGAGGGATCTTTGTTGGGTATAGTGAGACTTCAAAGGCTTTTTGTATTTACCTTCCTTCCTTGAGGAAGACTGTTTTGAGAAGGGATGTCATATTTGAGGAGGACAGAGCCTTTAGGAATTCTAGAGGGATAAAGAAGGGTGAGTAGTATTAACCATAGATTCAGGTGAGCTCGCAACAGACTACAATGACAGAGAGTTCGGGGCCACCAGTTTCAGTGATGACAGGTTCACAAGTGACAGGGACACAGATTTCAGGTTCGCAGGCTATTGGTCCACATCAGGATCATTGTCTTCAGGAGATGGGGTTGAGCAGGGAGATTCCTCTCCACCGGACACTACTTTAGAGAGGAGGAATCCCAAGTGGCTTCATGACACTTTGAGGGAGGCACACAGTTCAATGGGTAATCCTAGACAGGCAGTGAAGGAGAATAAACCTCCTGAGAAGTTTTGCAACTACATCGTGATGGTGAACAATATTCAGGATTCTGAGCCTTCCACTTTTGAGGAGGCTAC
The DNA here is from genome assembly GCA_009831015.1 of Picea engelmannii. Lineage (NCBI taxonomy): Eukaryota > Viridiplantae > Streptophyta > Pinopsida > Pinales > Pinaceae > Picea > Picea engelmannii. The sequence continues at coordinate 635,985 of ML782591.1, read as the reverse complement.
TGGTAGACAGGTATGGAGAGATGACATTATGGAAGAGTACAATTCCATCATGGATAACGATGTCTGGGAAGTTGTTCCTAGACCTGAGGGGAAGTCAGTGGTGACTTCCAAGTGGCTCTATAAACTAAAGCATGTTGGAAATGGCAACATTGAAAAGTACAAATCTCTCTTTGTGGCTCCAAGGTTTTCATAGGTTGAGGGAGTCGACTATGATGAGACCTTTGTGCTGGTTGCTAGATACACTTCAATCAGGGCAGTGATCTCCATTGCAACAGAGATGGGTTGAAGATCTACCAGATGGATGTGAATACTGCATTTTTGAATGGTCTTATTTAGGAGGAGGTGTACATTGAGCAACCATTGGGCTTTGAGGTGCATGGGAGAGAGTCTCATGTGTGTAGACTGAAGGAGGCATTATATGGGTTGAAACAAGCTCCTAGAGCTTGGTATTCGAGGATAGATGCCTATTTGCAGTAGTTGGGTTTTGAGAAGAGTGAGGTGGATCCCAACCTATACTACATTGTGGTTAGAGAGGATCCTCTCATTATTCTGATATATGTGGATGATATTTTCATTATAGGGGCAAAGAGACTCATCAGTAGCTGTAAGGAGAGCCTTTCTTTAGAGTTCAAGATGACTGATATCAAATTGATGCATTAATTTTTGGGATTGGAGGTTTGGCAGGATCCTGGACACATCTTCCTTGGACAAGGGAAGTATGTGTGTGAAATTCTGAGTAGATTTTAGATGGAGGATTGTAGGCCCATGACCACTCCCATGATTACCAATTGGAATAATCTTCATGCTTCTGAGTCATAGTTGTTGGATTCCACCTTGTATCATCAGTTTATTAGGTCATTGATGTATTTGGTCAATACCAGGCCAGATACTTGTTTTTTTATCAACACTCTCAACCAGTTCATGGTGGAGCCTAGGAGAGTGCACTGGGTGGCAGCAAAAAATGTGCTCAGGTATCTTTGTGGTATGGTATATTATGGTCTGGACTATCAGAGAGGATATGGAGTTCATTTGGTTGGCTATACAGATTCATATTGGGAAGGATGTGTCAGTGACAGGAAAAGCACTTCAGGGTGTTGTTTCAGATTGGGATCAATAGTTGTGTCTTGGTTCACTCAAAAGAAAAATTCAGTGGCTTTGAGTTCTGTAGAGGCTGAGTATATGGTGGCTAGTTAGGCTAGTTGTGAGGCCCTTTAGCTTCAAAATTTACTGGTGGGATTGTTCGGTGTTTAGTTGAGGCCTACTGTGATTTACTATGATAATCAGAGTTGCATCAAACTCTCAGAGAATCTAGTTTTTCATGACTAGTCTAAGCATATCGAGATTTTTTATCACTTCATCCATGACTATGTTCAGAGAGGAGTTGTGGAGCTATAATACATATCTACAGAGGAGCAGGTTGCATATATACTCACCAAGGAATTGAGCAGAGGCAAGTTTGTATTTTCAAGGACAAGATTGGCGTGGTGAGTAACACTTTCCTCGGTAAGAGGGAGTGTTGAATTTTTAATTAAATAAAATCACCTAGTCAAGTGTTTCTCATCCCTAGGAGCCTAAGGGGTGATAAAGTGCCTAATGTGGGCCCTAGTCATTTAATTTGTGAGATGAAAATTAAAAGGTTACTTTATGAATTTAGTGAGGGGGTGAGTGAAGAGACACTCAATCTCAACCACTCATCTAATCTAATCTTAGCCATTGCATTAAGAAACTCTTCACCTACCAAGCATGAGGTCGATTAGGGTTGGAGGGCACACCCATTGTTGGGTTGTTCATTCATTGTTGAGAGAGAAAGAGAGAGAGTATTTTCGATCAATAAGAAAGAGGCTATTTCTGAGAGCTAGGGAACGCATACCAAGGAAAAATAATAGCACATAAATCAAGGAAAAGGTTCAACATACATAGGAGGCCATTCAACATAGATTTCGAGGTTCGTACAGTCACTTGTGTGCACATAAATTGAGACAATAGACAACATTTAATTATGTCTGTATGGTACAGATTTTATCAGTCCGTACAACCATACTTTGGCATAGATTTCGAGGAGGGACAGACAGTTGTACTGAAGTTGTACCGTACAGATTTCATATGGGTTCGTACAATCTTTTCTTGGCACAGAAATCAAGACAAATTGTTGTGTGGTTTTTATGAAAAGTTTGGCACAGTTTTCAAGGCGGTCATACAACTATTAATGCACCCATAAATTTTTTGAAGCAATTGGCATGAATTTTGAGGCAGTGGTACATCCATTTGGAGGCACAGAGAATGAGCAATAGACCTGTAATTTATTGCAGAAATTTTGGAAATATTTTTGAGGAGTTTGGCTCATTTTCCTACGAAGACTTGGCATGACTATCGAGATAAGCTTGTCATTAAATTTATAAAGATGAACATGCTATAATAGAATTTCTTTGAAGCTCCTAAATAATAAAAATCTCCCTCTCTCACTGGTTTTTCCCTTGTGGGTTTTTCCAGGGTCGAAATTAGACCAAAAATATCTGTGTCTATAATTTTCTGAGTTTTATATGCTGCTGATATTTTATTTTTGTGTTATAAATGATGTTTAGAATCCTCATGTTTTAGTCCTGAAATTAATTTTCTGTTGAGTTTTATTTGCTGATATAAAAACTGGGTTTGGGCATTAAACATTGGCTGAAAAATCAGCGAGACTAAAATTAGGTTGGGGTCTGAAATTTTACAGTAAGTTCATGGATGGGAAGGGGACACTAGAACAAATGGAAAATTATAACGTTATATGGATTTTTGGATCCAAAGAAAATTCTTCCTTCCTTCCATGCCACATATCTGAAAAAATGTTTGTTGCTGAAATAACAAGGTAGTACACCTATTGGTTGCATTTTTTCCATGAAAGGAGAAAAAATAAATTCATACCTCTGCCTTGGAAATTTGGGGATTTCATATTCATAAATATGAACAATATTGATGAATCCATGGGCCACTTCCACAGCCTCAATTTAAAATATGCTGAAAAAGTAAAAGGGTTCGACCCAGGTGGTATTTTTGTAGAACATCTATTCGTTGTTGGTTTCAACAATTCTTTCATTAACACTATTCTAAATGAAGACAGATACAATGCCTTAGGCACTCATGCTCGTGACACTGGTGACCTGGAGACAATACTCAACACCAATGAGTTGTACAAGAAGAGAGGAAAAGGTCGTGGTGAGAAAGGTGCCCAATCCCCGACTATCACGCCAAAGAGAACAACATCTCGGAGAAACACTCCAAAGGCCTAACCAAGTAAGAAAGTCACCCACAATTCTTCAAGCGGAGGAGGATATAAGAACCCTCCTTCCAACAAAATTGTAAGTTCTCATAAACTTCTCTTGAGGAAGAAAAGAAAAAAAATTGTGCAAGAAGAGGAGGGACCTCGAGGAGAAGGTGATATCCATGACCTCTCCCTCGAGGATATGGAGCTTGAAATTTACATCGAGAAAGTGTTCCCCAATGTTGACCAGCTAGAGAACACTACTCACCATAACCCTCAGATGGAAATAATTGAGACTGAGACCTTCAACGAAGAAGAGTCTTTTGCATTTCATAGCATTGTTTTTGACAGCGAATCCAAAAATTTGATTATTGAGAAAAGAGATGTAAAGAATAATAAGGGGAAATGTCATTCAGAGATTAACCTACGGAACATGTGGCCTTCCCAAATTTTCTAGATACATTAAACAACTAGAGATCTCTAGACAATTATATTGGAGGCCTTGAAGCAGAGAATGTCAGGTTAAGGGAGCGAATCAAAGAATTTGAGGAAGCTTTAATGCCCCTTCCAGTACTCACTAGTCCTTTATCAATGATGGGGCCTACCACATCTGCAACAAAGTTAAAAGGATAGGCAAGCCTTCTCACATCAACCCGAGGCTATGTGGAAAATAATATCAAGAAAAGAATGGAATTAATAACAAAGGATTGAGAGATGTCAAAGAGCATGGTCTCTTTTGGAACAAAAGCACACGCTTTTCATGAATATATGCAAGAAGATTTGAAAAATGAGGAAGGTTTTTACCTCGATGCGGTTGTAGCATTTGGTGTTAAAGTTACTAATATGACAGAATTGAGAAGAAGAGAGGAGGATCTCCCTTCTCCAAACTGAATAAAACAACTGAATGCATGTTGGAAAGAAAAGGTAAAAAATCTGAATGGTATTGTTCGAGCATGTAGCCAGGCCATAACTAGAAGAGAGGAATTATTCAAGAAGATAACTGAGATAGATCTAGTTGGTAGAACCAATGAGGTCCAAGACCCAAAATTGATAGTCAACTCGTTGTTCTTAACCAAGAAAGTATTTGATGAACAAGTTGAGATCTTTAAAGGGTTGTCATTTGAAAATTTTTATAGCATTCTTGATTATGGTGAAGATGACATGGAAAACTGGCTAGTTGATTATTCAATCAAAAATCAAGATATTGAAGAATCATTGCAGAACATTTCTATTGATCTAAGGGACTTGGAAGGTGAAATATTCAATATAAAAATATGGCATGAAATCAACATGGTGCCAATGAGGAGCTACATCGAGGAGTGGTTCAAAAAGGTTGTCGACAAGCTCACCAATGAAGGGAAAATGATGGTTGAGACGGTTCCTATGATCGTCGAGGAGAGCCATAAAAGGACATTAGTAAGCAAGTGAAATACCATGAGATACCATCATAGTAAGTTCATACTGATCACATTTTTCTATCTCTATCAATCTCTTTATCCAGTTATTCCACCTCTTTAAATAGAAAGGTTTAACTGAAGACTGATATTTTTCTTTTTTTTTCTTCTTTCTAGGTATTTATGCCTTCTGTCACCCACCTTCTTCTTTCTATGATCTTCATTCTTATACATATTTGCGTTATGGTCTGTGGGAGCCCCAATCCCAGTCATTATGACAAACACATTTTAATTTCAAAGGATATGTATTGAACTATATATATATTTTAGAAATTCCAAGAGAACTATTTTGGGAACAATATCAACTTTACTTTGTAACCTAAGTTTTCTGAATATAAAGTATTTGAGGTTGATATATCATTATCTCCATTTGAGTTTCCCATGTACTACTCTGTCAAAGTTCTCTTATGCATGCAAATCATTTTCTTTTAGTTTTTGTGTGATCAGAAATCTTTAGCCCTATTATGATGGATTAGCCCTATTATGATGGATGTGAGGAATTATGTTTATTTTCTTTAAATGTATGAATGTGTGTGTTTCGTGGTCCATTCTTAGGAACTCTCTTTTTAAAAGAAAATAAAAATATCTTTCGTTTTCTCTTAAATCTATTTTACTTTCTGTTGACGAACTTCTTATAAAAGTCCCACATTTTGTAAATCTTGGACAAAGGAGTACCACCTCTATAAAAACATAGGAGGATTCACATCCTCGTGAGGTTTCCATTTCAGTCCTGACGGATTCAAGCATCAACATTTTTGGCGACCATACTATGGACATGAACTAAAAATTCAGAACATGGCCCAACATTTTGAAGGAAATATATGACTTTACCCCAGGATAACTAGCCCCATTTAGAAATTGGAATGAATAATCAATGAACCATTTTTCACCAATTGTATAATCTGGTAATATCAACAGCCCAGAATCGAGAAGAGTTAGAAGGGTCTTAGCAAACCTTATTCCAAGAAGAATAAAGAGAAATTCTCCAAAGTCAAAGGAGAGAAGAACGATAAGATCGAAGAAATAAAATATTGGCTAGAGAAGCACAAGAACAAGGTCAAGATTGAAGCTGGATGAATACAAGGGACCCATCACCAAAAGTAAAAGTAAGAAAATATCTATCCTTAAAAGTGAAAGGCCGGATCTGGAAAACTCCTCAAAAATGGCAGCATGAGACGAACCTCCCTGAATCAAACATCATCAGGAGAGACAAGGAGGCGAAATAGATGATGCAAGAAACCAAGGAATCCCAGGGTTTGGAAATAGAAGAAGGGTGAGAGATTCCCCTCTTAATCTCATGGGTGAACAACATGAACTCCCAATTCTCCCGAAGGGCACCTTGAAGGAATTTTCTGGAGATGGGACAATCAACGCAAAGAGGCATTTGCATTTATTTCTTGGCGTTTGTGGCTTCCACCAAGTTGAACATGATGGCGTCATGGTGAGGTTATTTTTTCAAACTTTATCAGAAAGATATTATGAATGGTATACAACATTTCCTAGTAGATACATTCGCTCATTTAATGACCTCAAAGTTATGTTCCTAAATATGTTCCCCCCCAATTTCCTACGATAGCCTCCTCATGAACTTCACCCAGATTGGGTTAAGGAAGAAAGATAGGATACAAGATTTTAATCTTAGGTTCAATAAGACTTTGAGTAGAATCCCAGAAGAAAAAATACCAAATGACCCAATCATTCTCGATTTCTATAAGAATGAAATTCCCCAAAATGTGAAAAATGCCACCAGAACATCCTAGATGGATACCCTAGAGGAAGAAATGACTAAGGCCATTGAGATGGATTTAGAAATTATGATTGAAATGGGCACCGACCCCAACATTATTTTTGGAAGAGTACAAAGACATATGGGGGATTGAATATTGATAATAAAGGAGCTTCTAGCTCAAGAAGAAATGAAGATTTTAAACCTCTAGCAGCTTAGAATCAAATGGCAAGAGGAGGATTTTTTAAGGGAACCATACCTGATGTAATAGTTGACCTTGCAGAAGCACATGAAACAAAGAAAATAATTGAGATTGTGTAGATGAATAGAACCATCAAACATATGCAGAATGAAATAAATAGGATGAGAAGGGGAGATAATTACATTCCAAACCCAAGAATTCCAATTCATGATCAAAGGAGGAACCCTCCCCCCGAAAACAGAGTCAGATTCGAGAATTAAAGACCCATCGAGACCAAGGGTTCCCAGACATCCCACTCCAAATGTGGTTGTTTTGGATGATGTCTGTGACCAACAATTGACCAAGAAAGAAGGTTGTTACTTACTTGATGAATGCTCTGAGACAGTGTATATGGACAAATGCAAGGCGTCCATGTACATATATGGAGAGGGAGACAATAATCCTAACTTGCAAGAAAACATTTCCTAGAAAAGAGGATTTGTAAATAGACCAAAGAATAAAGGAGACTCCGACAAAGAAAAACAAAAATAAAAGGAAAAGGAAAAAGGCAATGAAAAAGTGTCGAATGAGAAGGTGATAGTTGGAACCACATGGCAACCTGTAGCAACAAGCTCAACTCAAATGACGTACAATGTCATGGAGGACTTAAGTAAGTTAAGGATAAGCTTTCCTTTTACAGAAGTGGTGAAGATTCCTCAGTAGAGGAAGATTATCTTGAAGTTGTTGGAGGATCCATCAGAAAGAACATAAGTTGTTGTTACCACTCCAAAATAGAACCAGATCTCGTCGAATGCTAAGATGAGAGGTAAAATTCCACCCTTATACATCTCAATTGAAAACCATGGTGTTGCATTATATAACTATTTAGTTGATATTGGTGTGACAAATAATATAATTCCACTCGTGGTCATGGAAGCATTGGGCATGAGTTGAACTAAATATTATGAAACTGGAGAGAGCATATATGTCATTGATTTGAGAAAAGTCTCAACATATGGAGAAATCAAGGATTTTTATGCATGGATTATAACAACTCCCCATATCATCACAATTTTTAATATTATTGTGGTATACCTGCCTTCATCATATGGGGTTGTGTTGGGAAGATATTGGGGCTCCATGATTGATGGATATATAATGAACGACAATAGTTTTATGATGTTACCAATAAAGGAGGGAGAAATGATTAAAGTACCTAGAGAGCCCATAAAACCTTTCTCCTTCAAGAAGAAGGTTAATGAATTAATGGAAGACTATGTAGACGTCGGGATGATAAACTATGCTATCTTGGAAATGGAGCAGAATGAAAACCTAGAACAAGTTCAAGACTTGGAGGTCCTATAATGTGTATTTGAAGGCTACTAGAGAATGTCATTCGATGGAGAATTCTCTAAATTGGGGAACGGAGTTGGCGTTGTCCTCATAAGCGCAGATAAGATGATGCATCCTCACGCAGTAAGACTGGAGTTTCCATGCATGAATAATAAGGAAAAATACAAATCTTTAATCCAGGGGATGATCCTCGCACAAGAAATGAAAATAAAACATCTCACTGTGACTGAAGATTCAGAGTTGGTCATCAACCAGGTTACCCAAAAATACAAATAAAAAAGGAAAGACTTAAACTATATTTCAAAAGAGTTAATGAACTGATGGAATCTTTCAGCTCTTTCAATATTGCTTTCATTCCAATGGATAAGAACCATAAGGCCAATTCTCTAGATTTTGCGGCTTCATTATCAAATCAAGATGATATCCTGAGAAAAACATCTTTCTAGGTGGAAAGGGCCTTTCGGCCATTTGTGCCTGATAATATTGAGTACTTGCAAGTGTTTGACAATGATGAACAATTGGAGATTTTTTTGTTAAACGATGATGATGAAGAAGATGATAAAGAAATTTTCATCCCCAAAGACTGCATACAAGATGAATCTTTGTTCACAAAAGATGATCATGCCAATAATCGTTTTGAAGAATTTTCAGCTCAAAAGGAACAAGAGACAAGAAAAGTCAATATTGGAATAGACTAGTCCCCAAAATATGTCAATTTGGGAGTCGATTGCATCCCCAAAGAAGTTGGTCAATATGCCACCTTATTCAAGGAATATATTGATGTGTTTGGTTGTACCTATGACGACTTAAAGGCTTATGACAAAATGATATTCTAGCATATCATTCCTTTGAGGGAAGAAGCCAAACCGGTGAAACAAAACATAAGAATGATGAATCCCAAGCTGAAGCCTCTAGTAAAAATTAAGTTGGAAAAGTTGAAGAAAGCAGGGACAATCTATCCCATCAAACATTCAAACTGGCTTTCAAATCCATTGATTTTCAAAAAGAAGACCAGGGAAATCTGAATGTGTGTCGACTTCAGATATCTTAACAAAGCGAGCATAAAAGATAATTTTTTGCTACCCAACATGGAGTTTATGCTACAACAAGTTATGAGATCGACATCCATGTCTATGTTGGATGGTTTCTCTGGATATAATCAATTTTTAGTGGATGAGGAAGATAGAGAAAAAAACGTATTTATCACACCATGGGAAACATATGCATACACTAGAATGCCCTTCGGTTTGAAGAATGTTGGAGCCACGTTCCAAAGAGACACGGATCATGCATTCAACAGAATTATAGGAAATTTCATGGCAAAATACAAAGATGACTTGATAGTGCATTCAAAAAAAAGGGAGGATCACATCCATCATTTAAGAAAATAATTTGAAAGATGCAAATCATACGACATCTCTCTCAACCCAAAGAAATTCTTGTTTTTTGTAACTCAAGGCAAGTTGTTGGGCCACATTGTATGCAAGGAAGGGATTTAAATTGACCTAGAAAGATTCAAATCAATTACTGAACTCAACCCCTCAACATCCAATAAGGGAGTCCAGTCATTCTTTGGAAAAAAATTTTTTTTTTTGAATATTTGTTCCTGATTACGCAAGCATCGTAAAACCCATCAATATTTTTCTAAAAAAAGAGTAGAGGTTCAAGTGGACAACATATACTTAGGAATAATTCAACAAGATCAAGGGGGCCATCACCACCGCTCCCATCCTCATTAGTCCATATTTTCAAAAGGATTTTATTATATATTCATTTGCTACAGAGGCAGTTGTCGCGTCCATCCTCACTTAGAAAAATAGCAATGAAGAAGAGCCCCCATAATTTTTATGAGAAAAAATCTACACGACTATGCGTTGAGGTATTAAGAACTCGAGAAACATGCTCTGGCTCTCGTAAAATTTGTGGCACACTTTCATACTTGTATACTAAAATATCATTTTATTGCCTACGTCCCCTCACCCCTCATCACGATGCTCCAGTTGGGGGAAGGAAAATGGGCCAAATGGTTAGCAAAAATTCAGGAGTATGATATTGAGATCAAACCATTGAAGGAAATAAAAGGACAAGGATTATGAAAGCTTATGGTGAATGGGAACTCAGTCGATGGGATGATTTCAATCTTAGTCGGGGAACCATTAGCTGATTCAGAATGGTAAAGAGATATCATATTCTATTTAAGACCCAGGAAATTCCCTGTTACAATGAGTTCCAAGGAGTGAAGGACACTCAAGATGAATGTGAACCAATATGTATTGATTATTGATATAATTTTTAGAAGAAATTTCGATGGTATGTTGTTGAGATGCGTCAATAAGAATCAAGCTCCAACACTGATCAAATAATTCCACGAGGGAATGCGGTGGAAACTTTGCACCCACTGCAACTACTCACAAAATAATTAGAGCGAGCTTCTACTGGTCTTCAATCTTCAGGGACTCGTACACTGCAATAAGGAGATGTTTTTCATGCCAGCGGTTCTTACGAAAAATGAAGAAAGGTGCAATTCCTCTGTAGGCGATTGTGGTGGAAAAACCATTTTACCAATGGGGACTTGATTTCGTGGGGTTGATTAATCTGAAATCTAGCAAAGGGCACATGTACATTCTAACAGCTACCGATTATTTCACAAAATGGCTAGAAGCAGTGGCACCAAAGAAGGTCGAAGATGAAGAATTGATTGGATTCCTCAAAGACAAGATTTTGTCGAGGTTTGGTGTCCCTGATAAATTTATCACAGACAATGGTTCGATCTTCATTGGGTAAAAATTCATGGAGTTTTTCAGAAAATATGGGATCATTATGGGTCATTATTCAAATTATTATCCACAAGGAAATGATCTTTCCACATCCATGAAAAAAACACTTGTGCAGATATTGAAGAAAATTGTTGATGGAAACCAGAGGAATTGGCATCTGAAGCTGATAGAAGAATTATGGGCAAGCAGGACAACCATCGGGATGAATCTGTATCTTTTGGTTTATGGGAAAGAGGAAAAAATGCCAATTAACCTTGAGCTTAACGCATTGATCTCTGTGGTTAATACTAAAGATACATAAGACACTTCACCTACTTAGAAATGGATCAATCAATTGCTAAAGCTGGAGGAGGAATGAAGAAAATCCTTGAAATGGACTTCTCATAGGCACCAGTTCGTCAAAACATATTTTGATCAAAGAACAACTATGAAGAAATTTCAAAAGGGAAAATTGGTACTTCTTTGGAGCAAATCCAAGGAAAATCCATCCATGCACACGAAGTTCAAAGCACTCTGGATCGGACCCTATGTTGTCGAAAAAATATTGGGCTTCAACTCTTATATTCTCCAAGACATGAAAGGAAAAATTTTAATGCTTCCTGTCAATGGAAAACATCTGAAAGGTTTCTTCTCCTAGCACTTTTCATTCTCATTGTACATAATTTTATTTCTATTTTGTATATTCTTAATCTAACTCCATAACCCAATGGGCGGAAGCACCTGGTCACAAGATATTATGGATTCTTGACAACCCACAGGGGGTCATCATCCCATAGTTGGAGCCTGTTGTTGAGGTCATTTCTCACTTCCAAAAAATTCCCTCTCCTTTTATATTCTCCCGGATTATTTTCTCCCTTTCTTTTCCCCCTTCTACACTTACCTGTTTTTCCCTCTTACTATCCCTTTCTAGTTCTAACACTTAGTCACATTTTAGACCATGGGTTCCCGAGTTGTCAGACTTACAATTTCTCATCTCCATATACAACTTCACATCAGGAGTCCGACTGACCACCGTGTTTTTCCATACTTAGTCAATTCTATGATCGTGGGTTCCCGAGTTGATGAGATCGAGTTTTCATGTTCTCATGTTTCGTGATAGACACATTGCACCAAAGAGTTCTGCGATCTACATTTCAATCCCCGGACTCCCCGAATTGCCTAAATGTCATTCCGCCTACATGAATTCATCTGACTGTCGCGTTGTCCCACACTTAGCCAATTTCACACCTCATACCATCATGGGCTCTCAAGTTTGCGGGTTCCCAGTTTCACAAAAATCTCAAGTGACATATTTCCCTCATCCGTCCCCGCCACCCTCGCACCCTTCCCAATGCACATTTACTATTCTTTTAATGCTAATAACTTACCATACAGGTTCGAAAGGATGGTCATTAATAAGTGAAAGGCTCAAGGATATCTCTTATTAAAATGGATTAAAACAGGATTTACAGAGGATTATATCATCTCACTCCAACATTCATTCCTAACATAATTTGGAGCAAGGGAACGTTCTCTTTGACTTATGGCAGCAACTTGATAACATTTCTGTGGAGATACACTGAATATTTTTAGACGCGAGGATCAAATTTTTCAGTGGTCCGGGGCATATTCCTATTATTCATCTGCTTCTTCCCAGAAGGAAATAATCCGGATGTCTGGAATTACGAGCGCAAGGTGTGTAGCGGAAATTTTTTATTGTAAGGAGTTGGTCACCTGGTGTGTTGAGAGATACATTCCAAGCCATCATATCATCCAGATGCAAGACCATTCCCCTATCTCTCTGTCACCTCAGGTTTTCCGTAAGGTGTTGAGGCTTCTCAAGCCAACGCTCACCTTTAAAGGTGAAGATTGCAGGGAGTTCTTAAAAAAACATGACAATGGACTGTACCTCTTACCTAAAATCCTAGAGAACCCAACGACCGTACCCGAGGACATCATAAGATTGCAGGTTGGCTCATTTAAAAATCCCTTCCAGGAAATTGCATGGATTTTTACGAGGATAACAGTACAAGAAACCACGGCCAGGATCTCCTGGATGATTCTTTACATTCTATATTTTATAGTCAAAGAACGAGATATCTTCGATTCAGGTAAATTGATTTCCATTGAAATATCTTCCCAATTGGCGCAATACAAGAAGGAGAAGAAATTACTTATGTCATATTATTTGGTTTTTGCGATAGCACATTGTTTTCATTTCCTGAGATTATCTGTGTGCAAGAAGGTAAATTGTGAATTCAACCCAGTAACCTTCTGGTATTAAACATTGTGGAGGCACAAGGCCTCCCAACATTTTTATGAAGTCTTTAATGATTTTGTCTCGGTTTTTAAAGAATTGTTGTTTGGAAAGAACATTCCCCGGATGTCTGACCAGGCGAGTAAGTTCCTAGATAGGAAGGGGACACTAAAACAAATGGAAAATTATAACGTTATAAGGATTTTTGGATCCAAAGAAAATCCTTCCTTCCTTCCATGCCACATATATGAAAAAATGTTTGTTTCTGAAATAGCAAGGAAGTACACCTAATGGTTTCATTTTTTCCATGAAAAGAGAAAAAAGAAATCCCTACCTATGCCTTGGAAAGTCGGGGATTTCATATTCAAAAATATGAACAAGATTGATGAATTCGCGGGCCACTTCCACAACCTCAATTTAAAATATGCTGAAAAAGTAAAAGGGTTCGACCCTAGTGGTATTTTTGTAGAACATCTATTGGTTGTTGGTTTTAGCAATTCTTTCATTAACACTATTTTGAATGAAGCCAGAGACAATGCCTTAGACACTCCTGCTTGTGACATCGATGAACTGGATACAATAATCATCACTAATGAGTCATACAAGAAGAGAAGAAAAGGTATGGGTGATAAAAGTGCCCAATCCCCGACTGTCACGCCAAAGAGTACAACATCTCAGAGAAGTGCTCCAACGACATACTCAAGTAAGAAATTCACCCACAGTTATTTAGGAGGAGGAGGAGATAAGAACCCTCCCAAAAAAATTGAAGGTTCTCATAAACTTTCCTTGAGGAAGAAAATAAAAAACATTGTGAAAGAAGAGGAGGGACCTCGAGGAGAAGGTGATATCCATGACCTCTCCCTCGAGGATATGGAACTCAAAATTGACGTCGAGAAAGTTTTCCCCAATGTCAACCAACTAGAGAACACTACTCACCAGAACCCTCAGATGGAAATAATTGAGACCGAGACCTTCGATGAAGAAGATTCTTTTTCATTTCAGAGCGTTGTTTTTGACAACAAATCCAAAAAATTGATTATTGAGAAAAGAGATGTAAATAATAAGAAGGGGAAATATCGTTTAGATATTAGGCTACAGAACATGCGTCCTTCCAAAATTTTCTAGATACATCGAGCAACTAGAGATGCTCTAGAAAATTGTATTGGAGGTCTTGAAGCAGAGAATTTCATGTTAAAGGAGCGAATCAAAGAATTGGAGGAAGCTTTAATGCCCCTTCTAGTACTTGCTAGTCCTTTAGCAATGATCGAGCCTACCACACCTGTGGAAAAGTTAAAAGGATGGGAAATCCTTCTCACATCAGCCTGAGGCTGTCTGGAAAAGAATATCAAGAAAATAATGGAATTAATAACAAAGGCTTGGGATATGTCAAAGAGCATGGTCTCTTTTGGAACGAAAGCACACACTTTTCATGAATATATGCAAGAAGATTTGAAAAACAAGGAAGGTTTCTACCTTGATGCGGTTGTACTATTTGGTGCTAAAGTTACTAATATGACATAATTGAGAATAAGAGAGGAGGATATCCCTTCTCCGAACCGAATAAAACAAATGAACACATGTTGGAAGGAAAAGGTAAAAAAATTGAATGGTATTGTTCAAGCATGCAACTAGGCCATAACTAGAAGAGAGGAATTATTCAAGAAGCTAACTGAGTATATCTAGCTGGCAGCACCAATGAGTTCCAATACCTGAAATTGATACTCAACTCATTGTTCTTAACCAAGCAAGAATTTGATGAACAAGTTGAGATCTTTAAAGGGTTGTCATTTGAAAAATTCTATGGCATTCTTGAATATGGTGAAGATGACGTGGAAAACTGGCTAGTTGATTATTCTTCATTTGATCAAAAATCAAGATATTGAAGAAGCATTGCGAAACATTTTTATCGATAAAAGGGACTTGGTAGGTGAAATACTCAATATAAAAATACAACATGAAATCAACGTGGTGCCAATGAGGAGCTACATCAAGGAGTGGTTCAAAAAGGCTGTCGACAAGCTCACCAATGAAGGGAAAAGGATGGTTGAGATGGTTCCTATAACTGTAGAGGAGAGCCATAAAAGGACATCATCGAGCAAGTGAAAAACCACGAGATACCATCATAGTAAGTTCATACTGATCACATTTTTCTATCTCTATCAAGCTCTTCATCCAGTTATTCCACCTCCTTAAATAGAAAGGTTTAACTGAAGACTAATATTTTCCTTTTTTTTTCTTCTTTCCAGGTCTTGCTGCCTTTCACTGCCCACTTTATTATTTCTATGAGATTCATTCTTATACATATTTGATTTATGGTCTGCGGGAGCCCCAATCCCAGTCATTATGACAAACACATTTTAATTTCAGAGGATATGTATTGAACTATATATATTTTTTAGAAATTCCAAGAGAGCTATTTTGGGAACAATCTCGATTGTACTTTGTAACCCAATTTTTCTGAATATAAAGTATTTGTGGTTGATATATCATTATCTCCATTTGAACTGCCCATGTACTACTTTGTCAAAGTTCTCTTATGCATGCAGATCATTTTATTTTAGTTTTTGTGTGATTAGAAATATTTAGCCTTACTATGATGTATGTGAGGAATTTTGTTTATTTTCTTTAAATGTATGAATGTGTGTGTTTCCTGGTGCATTCTCAGGAAGTCTCTTTCTAAAAGAAAATAAAAATATTTTATGTTTTCTGTTATATATATTTGACTTTTTTGTTGACGAACTTCTTATAAAAGTCACACAGTTTATAAATCTCAGATAGAGGAGTACCACCTCTATAAAAACACAGGAGGATATGCATCCTCATGAGGTTGTTGTTTCAGTCTTGACGAATTCAAGTGTCAACAATTCCATATCCATTTCATTAGAGAAATTTGTTATATTGTTTTCTCCCCTTCTATCACAATCTGATCGCCAAAGAACTAGTGCTCTTTCATATGGAAAATTGGTAATGTCATATTTTGTTACATATAATCTTAAACATATATCAATATGTTTATCAATCTTGTTACTCATATTTGACTTCAAAAATGACATTGTGCTAAACATTCTCTCATACTCAACTGATCCTAAAATCACGATTTGACACAAATCAACTAATTTGAAATATTCTGATATGATTTCCTATAAGTATTGGATAGCACATAAAGTAGTCCATTATATTTTTATTGCAGCATATTCTAGAGGATTCTACAAAACATGAAATTGATTCCACAATTTTTCAGTGAAGTGTGTGGCTTGTTGAAACAATATTGATTTATCTAAAATACCTTCAACCTGTTGTGTATGTATCTCAATTGTCTTACAAAAGTGGTCCACTAAAGTATTTAATTTTTCCACAAAGTCACATTTTAAAGTATTTTGACATTTTTATTGTTCCAATATGATCATCACAATTCATCTCGAGGAAATAATTGTCTTATCTCCAATGATAGTGATTTTGAAATTTCTATCAAATTGTGTCTCATTGACATGAAAAAATTGTTGAATAGGTCACTTGACATAGGGCACTCTTTGGTGGTTTGTCCCGTCTTATCAATATAATGAAAAGGAACCATATACCCATGCACTATCATACATAGTATCCCTTTTTCATCAAACTTAAAAAAAATTCAATATTTTCTATATCAATGATCATAGTCTAATTTGTAAAACGTGGACCTGCGAAAGACTCTGGTATAGTATACAAATTATACAATGAAAGGAATGCAAATTTTCTTTCATTTATGTATTCTACAATATACATTGTTTGATTTTGAGACATTTTCACGAGGCCATTCATTTTATCTAGCATAAGAAGAATTCTAACCAATATTAATAATGTCTCTATGTCAATTAGTCTAAAGAGAATATCATGAGCTCTATCTACACCGAAGTAATGTTCATACATCACCCCTACCAAGGAATAGTACTCACTAAATAATCTTTGAGTTGGTCCATTCAATGAAATCCATCTTGTATCAACGTATTTTAATAGCTTGATTCCATTTGTAATACCCTCAACAATTTTTTTAAACTATGAAAATCATTTGGGACTACAAAAAAATTATGCAGAAGCCTCTAGTACAAGATATTCAACTTTTGAAACCGATGGAAACTTGTTTACTATTTTAAATGCAAGATTCATCCTATGAGCCATCCAATGAATACTCAACATATACATTGATGTTGATAATTGTATTCTAACACAAAGGCCATTCATTTGTCCTTGCATTACTAATGCTCCATCTTCTCCAATACATACCAACCAATTTGCTTCAAAGTATTAATAACAAGTTCATAAATATTTTCAGTTGTAGAATTCTCTCTCATTTTATGAATCCCAAGTAGATGGGAATGCCTAATATGGTTATTAACCATATAAATACTCATGTAGATCCATGAAGTATTATCAATATATGTAACCTCATCCAAAGACAATCACAAAAACCTAGCATTTGCAATATTCTCTTTCGTATCATCCTTTTCCACTTGAGCTAGATATTTTACCCATTCCCAACCACTAGTTAAAGACCAATGAGAAGATGGAAAGTTTGACATTTGAAGAAAATATATATATTTGATGTAATATGGATAATATGTCATAATAAAAACTTTAGATAAGATGTGAAAACAATGCTCAATTGAATTGTCTTGGATAACAATTTTCTTTCCATTGTCTTTCTGAATAGAGATCTGATGGTTCCTCCACTTGCCTCGAGTTTTTAATTACTTATTAAATATTTATTATATTCATAGGAATATTTGACATTTCCACATTCCTTAGAATATTTCCATCTAACAATATCTTTCTCCTCGCCATCTACAATTTACTTTTCGTACACCTTTCCTACATGCGTATATATTGTATCTAACTTCATCTGAAATGGTGTTGGTGTGCCAAGTTTCCAAATGCATATTGTTCGACAACACATGTACTCCAACAGAGGACGAACACCTTCAGTAACCTCTCACACAACCAGATCAAATATCAACACACTAATGTTTTGACGTGGTAAAACCCCTATGGGGAAATATCCACGGCCCCAACCAATGTGACCACTTGGAGAAGTTTATTAATGAAAAAGAAAAGTATTACAAAGAGATTTTAAAAGAGAGTTTCTCACAATTGATCATTGGTAAATGACTCTCCATGCTTTTTAAATAGAGATCATGGACCAATTAGGTGCTAAGCCACTAATCAATGGTCGTTAATATTGAGGAGAATATGAATCGTCAGATCACTCTATGTTGGGAACATATCGTGACCGTTGGATTTCCTAACTACAAATGCATACTAATGCATACTAAATAAACACACTTTTAGCTAATGACACATTAGACCAAGTAGATATTAACTAACTCCTAAGTGTCTAAATATCCTAACATCCCCCCTTAAGAACAACTTGGGATAGGATTGAAGGATTTACAATAGTGACACAATAGGAGAAGGAAGGAGGCATTAGAACCTATCCCCCCTTAATGAAAACTTCCTGAACTCCTAACATAGATCGAAGTTTGGAAAAAATTGCTTCTATAAGAGACTTTGTGAAAATTTATGCAACTTGATCTTCTATAGGGAAAAATAACACTTCAATAACTTAATCATGAATGAGCTTTCTGATGAAGTGCACGTGTAGCTCGATGTGCTTGTTGCGCTGATGTTGAACTGGGTATTTGGCAAGCTTGATGGCACTTTTATCATCGCACCAAAGGTTGGTCAGATGTTACTGCTGGAATACAAATTCTGAAAGGAGTTTTCGAAGCCAAACGACTTCCTGACCTACATTTAACATTGCTCGGCACTCTTCTTCTACTGAAGAAAGTGCAATAACCTATTTTTTTCTTACAGGCCCAAGTGATAGGTCTTGAACCAAGGTGGAAAACATAACCTGCAGTAGACTTCCAATCATTAGGGTCGTTGGCCCAATCTGAATAAGTGAAACCAACCAATAAAGGATACCCCCCATGCAATGTAATGTATCTCGAACTGAAATGTACCCTAGACATACCGAAGTATCCTTTTGGATGTTTTCCAATGGATTTCATGGGGTGTTTTCATATACTGGGAAACAAGACCAACAACAAAGGAAAGATCAGGATAGGTATGATTCAAGTATAAGAGGCTACCAAATAATTGACGGTACAAGGTGGCTTCAACTTCGAGAGAAGTACAAGTGGCAGCTAGCTTGACTCTAGACTAGAAGGGAGAAGGAGTTGGTTTACAATTGTCCATGTGAAAGCGACGAAGAAGGTCACAAGCAAACTTAGACTGGGAAAGAAAAATTCCTTCAATGTTTTGAAAAACATGGAGGCTAAGGAAATAGTCCAAAAATCCTAAGTCTATCATTTCAAATTTCCTCTTAAGGATGGTTTTCACATGGTTTAAAAGTTTTGAGTCACTACCAGTAAGGATAAGGGCATTAACATAAAGGACGAGCATTATGATATGGCTTCCTACTTTCTTGGTATAGGCATTAGAATCATAATGGCACCTAGAGAATCTAGTGTCAATAAGAAAGTTGTCCATTTTCACATACCAAGCTTGGGGAGCTTTCTTAAGACCATAAAGAGATTTCTCAAAGTGACAAACAAGGCTAGAGTCATTCTGGACATAGCCAAGAGGTTGTTCAATGTAGATTTCTTCTTGCAAATCTCCATGCAAGAAGTCGTATTTGACATCCATATGATGGACCTCCCATTTATGTGAGGCAACAAGGGCAAGAACAAGGAAGATGGAATTCATTTTGGCTACAGGGGAAAAGGTTTCATTATAGTCAATTCCTTCAACTTGGAAAAATCCTTTGGCAACTAATCGAGCCTTGTGTCTTTCAACACTTCTATCTGATGCATACTTAGTTATGTAGACCCATTTACATATGAAAATTTTTCTTCCTTTTGGAAGAGGTACAAGATCCCAAGTATCGTTGGCCATTAAAGAATGATACTCTTCATTCATTGTTGTATCCCAATCTGGATGACCTGAAGATTCTGCAAATATCTTTGGATCATGAGTCTCTGAAACTTGAGACAAAAGAGAAAAGGATCGTTTGAACTGTGAATGTGTTTGACGCTGATATGAAGGATCACAGACAAGACCACCAACTACTTCTCGTGTTGAACATCGAACCCATCTAGGAAGCGGTGGAACTAGTGTTGGTTCAGGTTCAGAGGACTCATTTGGAGGAAGGTGAGTAGGTGGAGGTGGATTTTCATCCTCATTGTCATCATTTGAAGGAGAAACCCAAACAAGAACAAAAGAAGGCACAAACTCCGAATATGGATCAAAGGATGAATAAGGCACAATTGTCGAATTATGCTCGCAGGCCAATATATTTTCATCAAATTTAACATATCTTCTAATAATAATTTCATTACAATGTGGCTGAAGAAGTCTATAACCTTTGACATTTCCAGAATAACCAACAAATATACACTTCTCATGTTTAGGTTGCAATGATTTTCTTTTCTCATCAATAATGTGAGCCCATGCTAATGTGATCCCATGCTAATGTGATCCCATGCTATATTGCCAAGTACACATAAGTGACTTACATATGGTTTAATTTTAGTCCAAGCTTCTTTCGGTGTTATATTTTTAAGAGCCTTTGTGGGAGTTCGATTTACTATGTAGTTTACACAGTTGATTGCTTCTACCCACTACTTTAGACTTAATCCCTTAGATTGGATCATACAATTAACCATTTCTTTTAATGTGCAGTTCTTTCTCTCAGCAACACCATTTTGTGGTAGTGTATATGGAACAATGTGTTGCATTTAGATTCCCTGTGTAGTGTAGTAACTTGTAAAAATATTTTTCACATATTCGCCTCCATTATCTGTTCTTAACTTTTGAATTTGATGTCCAGATTTCTTTTCTATAAGGGCCTTATAGGCCAAAAACTTGTCAAAAACGTCTCTCTTAAGTTTTAATAAGTAAACCCAAGTACATCTGGAAAAGTCATCAATGAAAGTTAAGAAATACTTGCACCGAGAAAAAGAAGGAGAATAAAGTGGACAACACAAATCACTGTGAACAAGATGCAAATGGCCCGAGGCGTGCCAAGAGGCACGTTTGTCAAAACTGTCTCGATGATGTTTTTCAAGAACACAACCGGCACAAACACCTTCTTTGCATGAAATAGGAGGAAGACTAGTCACCATCTCTTGATTACATAGTTGTTGCAATGAGCGATAGTTTAGATGACCAAACCACTCATGCCAAAGTTTTCTCTAGGCATCGCTATGAGAAACAAAAACTAATGAAAAAGATGATGACCCAAAGTTGTCAAACTTGTAGAACCTGGTAATATCATCAACAATTCCAATTGAAAGAACATGCTTAGGATATTTTAGATCCTTGATTACAACTTGGTAAGGTGAAAGCTCTATGATTTTACCTTCACCTGAATGAGTGATTTGATATATTGATAGAAGGTTACAAGAAATACCTGGAACACATAATACATCATTGAAATGAAAATGATCTACTTGAACTATTCCAGATCCTACAACACTAAGAGATCTATCATCACCAACAAATATTTTCTTGGTGTTACATTCATTTAGAGCAGAAAATATGTCTTTATCCTTATCCATATGATAAGATGCTCCATAATCAATAAGCCACTCATCAAAAGAAGAAGTAGAAGTTGTATTGAAGAAGAAACCATAAGCAAAAAGTGCATGTCCATGAGAATAAGAAGAATAAGTATAATCAATACTGATGTTGTGCTTCTTCATCGATGCTTCTAAAGATGCCATCTTCTTGAAACGTTTGGACTCATCATGACCATCTTTATCACAAAAGTTGCAATGTATGTCAATCTTCTTGTTTTTATATTTTTCTCCTTTGTCACCATTTGGAGTTGAAGCTGTTTGAGCTGGTTTGGGACCCTTATGATTCTTGTTGTTGTATTGAGGATGTTTCTTCTTGGGATTCTTGGGTTTATCTTCCTGTTGGGCAACCAAAGCCTTCAACAAAAACTTACCATTGAAGAGCACATGGCTTCCTGACCTGCATTTACCACTGTTGGGTAATCTGGTTGGAAGCCTCTCCCTATGTCCCATTGGCCTTTTTGTGTTTTTTGTGAATTGGTTGTATTATTTTCCAATGAAACATTTTTGACATTTTTACTGCCAATTTCTAGTGAAAATGCATTTATCTCACTTTGATCACCAATGAAAAACATTCCCTCGTCTATTATTTGGATATTAGATGCATTCTCACAAGAGTTGGCATATCTTTCATTGATAGGTTACTTCAAAGAGCTCGAAGCATGAATAGAATGTGGATCCTTGAATTGAGGTCTTTGAAAGTATGATGATAGATCAATTTGTCTTGATCTTTTCTTCCCAAGATTGGTGTTTGACATCTCAATGAATATTCTACAATTGAAATTTCAAATCGATCTAGAATCCAAAAGTGAAACCCACATGAGAAATAATATAAAATTAGTAAAATTCCTACCAAGTATATAATCTCTGTATGTATTTAAATTTATTATATTTTTTATGAAATCAAATTCTCTGAGAAAACATACACCCAAAAAGGAAAATCACCAAATTCTTACATGAATCCCAAAAAATAACTTAGGATGTAGAGTAAGAAAATACAACATAAATGCATCCAAAAATAGAAGTTTACCACTGCCTACAATGGCAATGGAAAGAGTAGCAATATTGTTTAGTATCCTCATAATGAAAAAAATATAATTTTTTTTTGTTTCCATCTAGTTACATGATGCCAATAATTACCACTCAGTTTAAATTTGTCCTGAATAAATAAAATTTAAAAATATAATAAGTTATTCCTGCACTCCCACACTACTTCAGTAGCCACATCACATGACTATTTATGGTGCTAAAAAAACTCTAAACATGTAAATCTTATTTAACCAACTAACTAGTAACTACTCTCTAAATTACATTTGGAAAATAACTCTTACAACATACTGAGTCCTAAGAAAAATGGTCCTAAACTTGAATTGTTTTACCAAATACAAATATACAACACTTGTTGATAGAAAATATTACATGAGTCTTAAAAAAAAAATATTTGTACTTCCATCACATTAAAAATATATGTTATGGTGTCATTTTATTCCAATGAAGAATGCAAAGATGAACTAACAATTTAGTGAATTGTTGTCAAAGTATGATCATGCTAGTGGTACTAATGTTGATTATACCAAATAAGGTTGGGACCTGGGAGGATGTACACATATTCTAAATCATTGAACAATCTTACCCTTATGTACAAATTTATATTACCTAGGATGAGTGACTTAATGGATTGCTTAATTGGTGACAATTATTTCTCCAAGGTATATTAAGAGTGGATATCATCAAATTTGTATTAGAGAAGGGTATGTGGGGGAGATTGCATTCAAGACAAATGGTGGACTATATGGGGTTTAATTATTCCTCTTTCAAATGAATGTGATACGTTCATAAGGTTGATTACAAAAGTATTGAGGTCACATATAATTAAGTTCATTGTAGTTTGTTATGATGATTTTTTTTATCTTTAACAAAACTTTGGAAGAGCACATGCAACACTTGAAATTAGTTTTTGAGGCATTGGGGAAGGATGGATTATACATCAATTTGAAAAAGTGTGCATTCTTCAAGGAGGAGTTAGTATACTTGGGATTTTTCATGTCAAAATAAGGCTTATTAATGGATTCCAAGAAGGTAAAGGTGATCTCAACTTGGAGCATATGGTGTAGTGTCATAAAGTTGAAATTTTTTCCTAGTATTGTGAATTTTCATAGGAAACTCATAAACATAATTAGTTTCAATTGTATACTACTCATGGAATGTCTGTAAAGGCACATGTTCAAATTGGTTGGTGTATTGTAATGCAATTTTGTGATGATGAAGAAGAAGGTGATAGAATCCTCAATTCTTATGCTTTCTAACTTTAGTAAAATATTTCAAGTTGATTTTGATGATAGTGCATTGCACCTGGCATTGTTTTCAATTAAGAGAGAATACCCATAACATACCTTAATGGGAATAAGAATGAGGTAATGAAGAATTAGTCCACGTGCAACCAATATTTTTATGTGGTAGTTCAAGTGTTCAGGAATTGGATTCATTCTTTACTACATAAGGAATTTTTTTGGTACACAAAACACTAAGATTTAAAGCTCATAATCAATGTGTAGAATCAACAAAATCAATGACATGTCAACTACGTTGAGTTTTTGGAAATTTCCTCTTTTGTGAAAAAACATAATGCAACAATGAAACAAAATGGAAGATGCACTAAACAAAAGAGCATTGTTACTTACCACTATGAAGAATAAACTAACTAGATGTGAGAGTGTTAAATAAATCTATAACTCTAAAACAAATTTCACACATATTACATATAATTGCAATATCCCAACATTATAACATAGGACAATAGAACTAGATTTATTTATGCAAAATGATTTTGTTCAAACAAAAGCAATTATGCATTCTAGAAAGTGTAGTGCAATAGTTAGAGTGAAACTTCTCACTACTACAAAATTGGTCCAACAATCATCAAAAAGAGAGGATGGAGGGAATGGAGTCACCACTTGGTTGTTAAGGACAACTAAGAGCCCAAAAGAAAAATGAAGAAACAAAGGGAAGAGATACTATGTTTCTTATTAAATTTCATTTAATGGATTAAAATAGGATTGGTTGATTTTAAGAGTGATTTGATTAAATATCCAAAGTTTCTATTACAACTAGAAAATGAAGCTTAAAACTTAAACTAATTCACCCTTTATTCCTTTTGACTTTATGTGCAAGTTTCAACACAACGTTTATGTGCAAGATTCTTTGTTGTAACATCATTGTGAAAATGGAAGGAATCATGCTCATTTATCATTGTGAAAATGGAAGGAAGGCTTTAACGCATTGTGCTCTCTTTTCAATGATGCCATGCCTGACTGAAGGTTTTAACGTTTCTTGTGATCGCGAAGGATGATTTTTTGTCCGTGTTAATTTAAGAAATAGACACTTTCTTATAAGGACGATCTAGATCAGCTCTACAGTAAGATATTCTTGATATTCTTTCGCATTCACTAGAACTCAAAATTTAACCAATACTAGAACATGTTCGGACTTGCATAATAATTTAATTATAGGATTTATTCATTGCCTCATCTCCAATTATAAAAATACATGTAAGTCCTCTACCCTGTGAGGAAATATAAACATAACCAACCACAAATTTTTCTTGATATTTTTGATAATTTTAATTGTAATTATGCATATTTTCCAATCACTAATGCTTATTGCAACAAATCAAGAACTTAAAGATAATCAAAATATCCGCTCACCTTGTTGAAAACTTTTACAAGCTTTAGGCATTAAAATCTTTGTGTATTGCACTCTGACATTCTACACTAAGTAGATTGGAATCAAAATTTTATCTTTTCTTTATGTTTCAAATAACTTAAGAAACAAAATTTTAGTGTTTCTTTATGTTTCACAATAGTTTAACTAGGTTAGCATATAGGTTTAATAATATAATTCTCATACATTTTGTAATATATGTATTGTTAAAGTACTAAAAATAAATAAAACATTCATTGCTATGAAATAAAAACAAAGAGCCAAATATGATTGGAGATGAATCAATGTTAATAGTCTAAATGGATTGGATCAATTCTTGAGTGAGAATTTTTTCACCACTAATAAAGAGTTTTCCTAGAACCATCTTATAACCATGGTTCTTGGAGTCATGGTGCATCTAGATCTTTTATGGAAGAGGGAATTTAGGTTTTACTTGTAAAAAAACAAATAGAAAATAATAAAAGTATTTAACAATATTTACTTTAGTAAATTGTGCAAATTAATAGATCAATTTAAAGCAATGGAAGATAACCCAGATGCAAATACCCAAACACAAACAAATATATGGCACCTATAAGCTTAAAATACATGGATCAACTCAAAACATTATAGATATTACAATGTGCTCTATCTTTCACCCGTGCCTTTCACAACAAGAAAACAATGTATAAACATAGTAATAAAAGCAAAGGAAGACAAAGATGATCAATAAAAGGGGAACCTACTTGGATCCATGAGTCAAAATGTATAGAAGATAAAATATAGTAAACTATTAATGTAGTTGGTCAATTGGCTAAAAATAATGTGTATATATACATTAAAAAAAAATCGTTAAAAGAGTTTATACCCACAAAGCATGCATATGATCATTAGGAGTAGGCTAATTTACCAACAAACAAATCTCTTTTCATGCAAAAAAATGGGCTTGAATTAGACCAGATTTTTAGGGTAATCCAAGTTTTGATCCATTTTAAACCAACCTAGATGCTCATAAAATCGATCAGAATTCTGAATTGACAGGAAATTTAAAATCACAAAACTGAAAAACCTAACTTAAAATAACTAGGAGGAAATATTACTCCCGAGTTAACCCACTCCATGATCATTATCTCATCTCAGTTAAAATGAAACGACAAAAAAGTACAAACGAAAAACATCTCATAATCTCCATCGGATTCCTTTGTTATTAAAAATTCTACAAAGATCGTTGCTTAATGCAATGTTGGTAATTGATTTGGTATTTAAGCTTCCACAACCTAGCTTTTATGTAATGATCTTGGATAACAAGAGATAACTGTCTATTAATGTTGATAGCAGACATAATCTTGAATTACATACGAGCTATCACCCACCATTGAATCTCTATATAAAATCTATAGTTTATTCCGTATAATATCTATATAGGAAAATGTAAAGGAGTTATTACGCCGAAAGGCGTACACCTATTGACAATGGGCACAATTAATCACCTTTTAACCTAAAATTCTAATCTTATAACTAACAATTGAAGATGTTGGCATATTCTTAGTCGTACTCTCTAATCAATGGATGGAATTTAATGCTCATAACTTCCTTGCATTTCTAAATACTTCCGTTACCTTGTTTACTTTTTCACATTTACTTAATATGATTAAGAAATTACTTCTCTAACCATTGATTGATAGGTTAACTGATTAAGAAAAATTAATATGTATAAAACTTTGCATTGCCACGTTCCTTGAGATTAAGCGTTTGTAGTTGGATGCAGTGGTAGCTACAACAGTGGTATCTAGACGCAGTGGAAGCTGGGCGTCGTTTCAACTAGCATGGCAATGTTTCAGTGGTCAGTACCTTTCGGCATTCTCCAGCCGCGAGTTGGTTGTGCTAGTGTATAACAACTGTAAAAATGGGATGGTAACTATCCAACTTTATCAAATGTTTTAATTAAATGACGGAATCATCCAGTGGGAATGCAATTGTTGCATAAACATTGTTCCCTCTTTAGTTTCGACAGTTTTTTTTTTCATATTATTCTTTTTATTTTGATAGAAATTTGGTGAGAAATTGTTAAATCTATACATTTGAATAGAAAATGTTTAAATTTGTATAATTTATCAAGAGATTTTTCAAAGCACTAAATTTATTTATGCATTTCTAAATACAATTCCGAAATACAATTTAAACAAAATAATAATAATATTACACATACAATTTAAACAATAAAAAATAAAAATTGATATTACACCAAGGATTCCAACCAAATATACTAAAACATAAAACTACCAACAGTTACGTAGGTATGTTTTTAGGGGTTCGTTTCCACCTACCAAGTTACGTAGGTACCTTTTTAGGGGTTCGTTTCCACCTACCAAATTTGGTTGTCTATATATTAATGGGGTCTAATTTACATGCCTAAATGGTTTGTATAAGTATACTAAAGGATGTTGTCTGTGTTTTGATGTGGCCTAATTGACATTGTTTTGTATCATTACACTAAAGGATTTGAATCTGCGTCTAAGCACTAAATGTAAGGAAGTAAGATCTATTCTCTTTTGGCTAGCAGTTAGATAATCTGACCCCTTTATTGCTACCTTGGAACCCTTCTTTGGATCTTTGCCATGTTCACTCTTTTGGGCTCTTGGAACTCAATGTATCATTGCCATGTTCACTCTTTTGGGCTTTCTTGTAACTCAATGTATCAAGCCTTCTTTTCATCGTATGCTCTTTTCTTTTTAATTTTCTTGGAGGCACAAAGGACTTAAAAAAATTGGTACACTCTATTGATTTAAGTTAGTTACAAATTCACAAATTTTCTCACAGTTGATTGCATCTTAGACCGCTTCTAGATTGGATAATTAAGGTACAAGCTTTCTGTTTGTAGATGTTACTATATTACATTGGTACACTCTGTTGCTTTAAGTTAGTTACAATTTTTCTTAGAGTTGAATGCATTTTGGATCACTTTTATATTTGATAATTAAGGTACAAGTTGTGTTTGTAGATGTTACTATGTCAAGTATTTTTGGTAGGTTTTTAGTTTCTACCTACCGAATTTGATTGTCTATATTTTGAATTTGATTGTCTATTCTGGCAAAGCATGAAATGTAGAACATACGCCTCAGGTAAGGTCATAAGATACATTGGATTTTTGCTGGTAGTAAGATAATCTTATACTTTTCTTGCTACGTTAACACTTTTGCAGTTTTTGTGGAAATGCTCTAAGCATTCCTAATATTTTCACTCATATCATTATACTTTGTTGCAGTCACATTACCTGACTTTGATGACTTGTTGATATTATTATAAGCCTAAGTTGTAGGGAGGTATTAACTTGGAATGGTAGCAAGCCGATGCCAACTTACATATGGATGGTCATTAAAACTCTTTGAAAAAAAGATAAATTCCAACCTGATATCCTATATCCTGATAAAGTGAAGCGTATGTAGGTTGGCATAGGCTTTCTACCATTCCAAAAAAGATAAAGTGAAGCGTAAATTCCAACAGTTCACCAACCTGATATCCTATGTAGTGTGACTGATTTGAAGGGCACGAGAAAGATGGGGAATTGTCCTTCAAAATTCATCCAAGAGATGCAAGAATGTGTGTGCCTCTACAATATTGATAGAGGATTCAACGTCAATGTTTAGTAACTAGTTTATATTTGAAAGCATGTAACATGTTGAATGCCAAGCCTTTTCCATAATTTATAAACTCTAGTATCCATAAAAATTGGAAGGAAATACATGTTAAAATTGGAAATGGAGGGGAAAACTAAAAATCTATAGGCTAAAGCATTCTCTAAGAAAAGCCATGAAAATCTTGGGTTAAATGCGTGCCATAAAGCCTTTATATGAGAATATGTAGTGTACCATTAATATTTTTTAGTTTAATATTAGGGCTAAATTTTTTTATTTTCTTAAAAGCTACTTCAATAAAAATTCTCCCCTTCAAGTCCCCCGGGGGGCAACTCAATTGGCAAGTGTCGTGATATGAAGTTCCATGAGGTTTCGAGTTCAACTCTCACCGATTTATCTTGTGTGTCGCGCATGGGGCATCGTGGGCACACCTAGAGGTTATAATGGTAATAATTGGATAACACCACCCCGTGTAACACGAGTACGTGCCCAACTAGTTGTCGATTCTGCTAGACATAAAAAAAAAATTGCCCCTTCAAAAATTTAAACCCCAAAATTTGATCCATTTACGAAATTTGACCCCTAAAATTATCTATGGTTTCTTTCTAGCCGGTCTGAGAGTGTGGTTGATTGTCATGTGAGGATAACTCCCTTTCTACAGTTTCGGTTTCATCGAAATTAGGGGCCAAAGTATCTCTACCAACTCGCTTGACAAACATGCCTATAGAATGAATAAGAGTTGTTGTGTAATACTCGATGGATAAGGATTGTGCATCGGTTGTATCAGTGGTATACTTAGTTAAAACGTCGAGGAATTGTTGATTGAAATCATTCACTTTTTCTTTCTTATCCATTTTAATGGCTTCCGAATCCTTGTACAAGGATGCATTTGTTTTCCGTTCACCAAATTTTTTGATAAAAACCTTCTCAAAGTCTTCTCAACTTGTTATAGAATTTGGTAGTAGACTAAAATACCAAGAATATACGCTTCCAGAGAAGTGTTGGAGATGCTTCACACACACCTAGGATTTATTTTTCCTAAGGTTTTCCCTATGTTTATTTGTCATTATTTAGTCTCCTATGTTTTAGGAAGAATATTCCTCTAGGGAGAATATTCTCTTTAGTTCACACTTCAGTTTGATTAGTTGAGTGGAGTTTATATGCCACATTGGGATCATCACCAACTAATGCACATTGTCCTTGGGATCATCACCAAACTAGCACATTACTCATGATTCCTTGATCTCCTCCTCACTTCACTCTGTTTTAGTCAGTTAACTGAAGACTGAGAGACTAATTAACTCAGACTAGGTGGTAGTTCACTCCCGTAATTGCCCGAGAGACTAGACTAGGTGGTAGTTTACTCCCGTAACTGTTGGGGTGTGTCCAGATCACTCTAGAACACCACTATGGAACATTGGATTCACCTCCAATGCACATTAGTTGAGTTATAAAGAGCATATCATGTGTAAATTATCATTCATTCATTTTGGTTAATGAGAATTCTTCCATTCTTTTCTCTTATGATTCATTTTTCTCATATTTTCTCTGCAACTATGTATGTCAATTCCTAGATAGATCTATTCTATGTAGGTTCAACACATTTTCATGGTATCAAAGCCGACAGTCTTCTAGGGAAAAGACACACCAAATTATTTTGCAAGTATCGAAGATTGAAGACAGCAAAAAAATGGAATTTCCAAAAGAATTCATTCTTACACCGTACAATTTCTTTGCATGGAAGGAGAAGATGATAATGCATATTCAAGGCAAAGGATTATACCAGTTAACCATGAACACAGAGACAGAACCAACATTATCCATAGAAAAATTCAAGTATCTAAATCGAATGGATGAAGCGTTTAGAACAATTTGTAGTCTCATTTTTCTTGAACTCATCTTTCACATATCCTCTTGTAAAACCCCCAATGAAGCGTGGATCACCATGGAAGGGATTTTTCAAAAATAGAACGAGATGAGGGGATACATACTCAAGGTGGAATTGCTCACATTGGATCCAAAAACCTTCGACAATCTCCAAGATTTATTTACCAAATATAAGGATTTGTTGTTGCAACTCAAGGCTTGCAGGGTTGATAAATATAGGGAGGAGAAACAAATGGTTCTCACCATTCTCTCCAAACTTGGTCCAAAATACTCTGTATTTGTATCCAAATTCCATTCAATTAGTTTTGCCTCTAGATACAACTGGACGATGCCTTCTCTTGAGGCCTTTATCGAGTCTCTGACACAAGAGAAGAAAAATATCATCAATATGGGAAAAAACAAAGGCCCAAAGGTGCATTCACTTATTGTGCAAGATGGTAGCGGTCATCAATATCAGAAATCTAAAGACAAATACAAAAGGAAATCATGTGCAAATCCCAAGAAGGAAGGGTACTCAAAACCCTTCAACGATGCCTTCAGATCAAAAGATGGAAAGGGAAGAAAAGGAGAGAAATGCACTTACTTCCATAAAGGATTCCATCCAGAATCCACATGTATGCATAAACAAATAGATCAAATGGCCCAAATAATTCAACACAATAAACTTGGAGATCGCATCCCTGAGGGTGCCAAGAAGAAGAAGCCAGAAAATTAGAATCCCAAGAAAGACAATTTTAGTCATGCTTTGATTTCCATCAATTCCTCTCTCGATGCTTGGAGCATAGATTAAGGTGCATCACACCACATGGCTACCAAAAAATAAGTCTATTCTTCATTTGATGCATGCAAAGTTCTTTCCTATTCTAATGGGGGAAAACTCTCCAGTCGAGGTCACTAGCAAAGGAAGAATTGAACTCACAAACGGAAGTTTCAAGAATGTGCTTCACGTTCCCAAAATTTTCATCAATCTTCTCTCTGTGTATCAGATGACTAACTATGGCACTGGAAAGAGATTCATATTCACACCTAATGCAGTGGATATCTATGACATGAAAACCAATTCCAGGGTTGCTACCAGTGAGGTAGATCATCAATCTAGAGTCTACACACTTTCTGAATTTATTGAACCAAATTATGGATTAGTTCTTACCCATACTGATGAAAGTAGTAGGATATGGTACAAAAGTTTCATGCATTTAAATTTTAGATATATGCAACAACTTAGCAAGCAAGGAATGGTTGATGGTCTTCCTGACATCCACTTCTCCAAAGGAATTTGTGAGGGGTGTGTTCTTAGAAAACACCCTCAAGAGAAATTCGACAAAGGAAAGACTCAGAAGGCTTCCTCTCCTTTATATCTGATCCATAGTGACCTCATGGGCCCTTTTCCACATCCATTGATCAATAAAGCAAGGTGCATGCTCATTTTTTTTTTATGATTTCTCATGCTTCACATGGATTTTCTTTCTCAGGAAAAAGTTAGAGGTTTTTCAATACCTCAAATATTTCAAAGCCCTTGTTGAGACACAGTCAAGAAAGAAAACCAAATTCCTCCGAACAGATAAAGGGGCAGAGTATGTCAACCATGAGATACAAAATATTTTTCATAGGCAAGGATTTAGTTGTACCACACGGTTCCCTATACTCCACAACAAAATGAAGTTGTTGAGCGGAAAAATAGATCTCTAAAAGAGATGGCATCTTGCATGCTACATGAAAAGTCTCTTCCACAAATATTATGAGTTGAAGCACTTAATTGTGCAACCTACATCCAAAACAGATCTCCCCATAGATCTGTTAAATATAAGACCCCTTACGAGGCTTGGAGCGGCCTCAAACCATAAGTGACCCACTTCCATATTTTCGGTTCACATGCATGGGCTAGGATTCCCTATGAGAAGAGGAAGACACTTGATCCACAGAGCACATAGTGTATCCTTTTTGGATACCATGATGGTGTGAAGGGATACAAATTCATTGATCTTTCCTCATACCATCTCATCATTGAGTGTAATGTCCAATTCAAGGAAAGTGTCTCGCATGTACCTCAACAGTCGCATGCAGAAACTTTTGTTTCTCCACTTGTCAGAGATGATGAGCATGCACATGTCGACTCTTTTTCAGATGAGAGTTCTGATTCAGATGATCTTGATACAAATTTAGTATATTCAGATGTAGATTCATTTCATCTAGATGCAGATGCAGAGCCAGAGCAGAGGCCGAAGTGGGCCAAGACTACTCTTCAGGATGCAGGGGATCTTGTTGGGGATCCAACTAATACTAGCACGACTCAATATTATTTCAAGGAGCCTCCTCTTGCACTCATTGCCATTGAACCAATGCCACCCATGCATATTTTCTTGGTTGAGTCTTCATATCCACAGTCTTATGACGAGGCTGCTAGAAATCCCTTTTGGGAATCCTCCATGCAAGAGGAGTACAAATCCCTCCTCGAGAGATAGACTTGGGATATGGTTCCCCGTCCTTTAGGAAGGGAACTTATCAGGTACAGATGGGTCTACAGGACCAAAAGCACAACGGATGGATAGGTTATCATATACAAAGCCAGGCTAGTTTTCAAAGGCTTTTAGCATGTGCATGGCATTGACTATGATGAGACCTTCGCTCCAGTAGCGAAGATGGATTCCATACATTTGGAACTTGCCATTGCGATAGCCAAGGGATGGGAAGTACATCAGATGGATGTGAAGAATGCATTTCTTCACGGTGATCTCTCTTAGGATATATATATGGAGCAACCCCAAGGATTTACATAGGATTCATCTTTGGTCTATTGACTGAAGAAGTCTCTTTATGGCTTCAAGCAGGCTCTAAGGGGATGGTATGCCAATATGACTCCTACCTGCTGTCATAGAAATTTGTACCTTGTAAGTCAAACCTAAATGTTTACATGATCAGGATGCCTGATTCACTTCTACTCCTAGTTCTATATGTTGATGATTTGCTAATCACCAGTTTCTTGACTTCAAGGATTGTTGTAGTCAAGAGGATTCTGCATGACAAGTTCTTGATGATGGATATGGGTCCGCTACATTTCTTCCTTGGACTCGAGATCAGTCAGGATGCATTAGGCATCAAACTATCTCAGGCCAAGTATGCACGAGATATCCTTGAGAGATTTCACTTGACAAACTGTAAGTCTGCCTCGACTCCTTTCCTATTAGGAGTCAGACTTGAGGATGGCGAGGATACTCCACTGGTTGACAACACATTGTACATACAACTAGTGGGGAGATTTTTGTATCTCACACACTCCAGACGAGACATCTCCTATGCAATTGGAGCAATCTCCAGGTTCATGCAAGAGTTGCATGAGCTACATTGGAAGGATGCAAAGTGTATCCTTCAATATGTATAGGGCACCAACACCTTTGGGATTCACTATTAAACAAACTCTACATTGGACCTCATCGAGTTCATTGATTCTGAATAAGATGGCGATAACATTGATTGCAAGTCCACATATGGTTACTCACTCAGACTTGGTTCCGTGCCTATATGTTGGTCGAGCAAGAAGTAGGTTGTTATTTCTCTATATTCAACCGAGGCTGAGTACAAAGGAGTATTTAACATAACCATTCAGGCTATGTGGCTACAACATTTTCTCACTGAGATGGGAATTCAGTTTCATCGGCCAATCATCATTTGGTGTGACAACCAGTGCACTGTGAAGTTCTGCAGAGATCCAGTTCAGAGGCAACGGATGAAGCACATCGAGATCCACATGCACTACATATGGGACTTATTACACGAGGGGATCATCGACATGTAGTTTTTTCCTTCAACAGAAAAAATTGCATACATATTCACCAAGACCTTCACTGAGCAGAAGTTACATTCTTGGTGCAGTCGTCTTGGAGTGAAGGAAACAGTTGCCTAGCAGCTATCAATTCTTCTTTTTACGTACATTTTACTTTGAGGGGGTTTTTTTTCCTCTTTCCTCATTTATTTTAGTGTATCTTTTGTATTTGGGTACCTAACATGGTCTCGTTGTCGGGACCCATTCTTTATTTTTACCATAGTGATGTTTAGGGGAGGTGTTGGAGATACTTCACACACACCTATGATTTATTTTTCCTAAGGTTTTTCCTATGTTTATTAGACATTATTTAGTCTCTTATATTTTAGGAAGAATATTCCTCTAGGGATAATATTCTCTTTAGTTCACACTTCATTTTGATCAGTTGAGTGGATTCTAGATGCCACATTGAGATTATCACCATGCAACATTGGGATCATCACTAGCTAATGTGAATTTTTGTTGGGATCATCACTATACTAGCGCATTGCTCATGATTCCTTGATATCCTCCTCACTTCACTCTATTTCATTCAGTTAACTAAGGACTGAGAGACTAGTTAACTTAGACTAGGTGGAAATTCACTCCCGTAATTTCCTAAGAGACTAGACTAGGTGGTAGTTTACTCCTGTAACTGCTGGTGTGTGTCCATATCACTTTATACCACCACTATGGTGCATTATATTCTCCTCCAGTGCACATTAGTTGAGTTATACAGATTATATCATGTGTAAATTATCATTCATTCATTTTGGTTAATGATAATTCTTCCATTCTTTTCTCTTCTACTTCTTTTTTCTCATATTTTCTCTGCAACTGTGTATGTTAATTCCTAGCTAGATCTATTCTATGTAGTTTCAACAAATTTACAAGAAGGTATAAGGAAACAAACTATAGACGACATCTTCATGTCAGACATTTAGAAACCAAGTGGCTAAAAATATTTTTTTTATGTGGTCCTCTGGTGAGCCTAGTATATTTGGATCAAATTTGGGAAGAACTGTTGTAGGAAAATCTCTCTGCAGATAGGTAGATCACCTCTAAGAGCTTGACCCTAACTCTAGACAAAAAATGCTTAACGTGGACACTGACTTCCTTTAAAATATATCTAAACTAACACATGAGAAGGAAGGATGATAGAGGTACCTTCTTATCGACGTTTGTCCCTGCACGCTCCGTGTTGCGCTCCAATCCTTTGCTCCTCGCTGAGTTCTGCAGACAAACAAGATACAACCACTTCCTAATCTATTGATATTAGCTTGAAAATAGATCTATCAACTAATGATAAGTTCATGTGACATTAGACACAAACTAGAAAGAAACAGGCCAAGTGTATCATATTAATGAGAAAAACGACAACAATACTTACAATCGTAGATGCAAATGCGACAACTTCGTCAAGTCCCCTTCATCTAACCCTTGCCTGAAAGGTCCACAACTTGGATAACAACAGCTTCACTAATCACTCTCCTTTGGTTGACTGTGTGTTTCCTCCAAGATCATAATTTTCATATCAGCAATTCTTCCCCAATCAGCTCTGGTCCAACACCACTTATGAGATCATAAGTTTGGTGTGATTTTCCTTTTCCATTCCCCTTTCACCATTAGAAAGATTGCTTATATAGCCTTGGAGAGGCTTTAACCACTTGAGATATCCTTGGGGAAGTTGAGGATTTGCCTCCTTCGATTGAGGATCTACCCTAAGATCATGGCCGGAGTAGGGATTCGATCTCAACTTCCTTCCAAGAATGAAAAGATGCTTCCCCCATTCATCTCAACCACTTAACCACTACCCAGAATAGGTAGTGCTCCCTCAAAAGGGCCATCAGAACACTGTAGCACCCCCTAGTAAGCTTTAGGGGGGCTCCAACGCTCTCAAAATCTATAGCGCTCCCTCAAAAGGGCCAGGGGAGCGTTATAACGCTCCCTAACAGTGTAAGGGGGAGCGTCGGCGCTCCGAG
Source organism: Picea engelmannii (assembly GCA_009831015.1). NCBI lineage: Eukaryota > Viridiplantae > Streptophyta > Pinopsida > Pinales > Pinaceae > Picea > Picea engelmannii. The sequence continues at coordinate 599,400 of ML782591.1, read as the reverse complement.
ATAGTGTAAGGGGGAGCGCTCCCCTCCAAAAACTCATTTTTTGAGGTGCTTTCAGATGGAAAAAGGTTTGTAAGCTTGTTGACTCATTTCTCCTCTTCTAAATCAAATGTTTGAGGTGTTTCAAGTGTCTTTCTCATGTCGTTATGGGTACAGCATAGGCATCATGGCAGTATGCTTTGCTTGATGTTTGCGACACTTGTGAGAAACATGCGACACTTGCGACCTTGTGAGCAAAATGCAACACTATCGACCTTTGTAATGACGACACTTGCAACACTATCAAAGTGAGTAATTTTGACGTGTAACAAGAACCATTTCATATTTTCTAGGCATCTCATGTAGAGGTTCTAATAAGTTTAGAGATCCTTTGGACAACCACAGTTGTGGAGATTCCCTTCGTTCTTGATTTTCACCCATGATCTATTCAAGGTTAAGTTCAGTATTTTCACAGCCAATATTACGTTTGAACTCAAGAGGGGTAGGGGGAAATTGGTTCAAAGGTATAGGTACATCTTGGAAACCGATTTCAATCAAATCTTCTACAGAGTTAACAAGGATGTTTGGGTAGGTGTTTGGTATTTTTGTAATGAAATTCTTCTTGGAAGCTCTGAAGTTGTAGGTAATTTTCCAATCAATTTAGTGTAGGCTCGAGCGATACGACAATTTTCGGTAAATTCCTTGTAGAGAATAGGAAACCAAGTTTCTATATATTGGTCGGGACTACCAGCGAAACTTCCAAATGTGGGATTTGTATCTTCAAAGGTAACATCTTTCTCTGAGTCGTTATGAGGGAAAAGAGTATGACCAAAGGTGTTTTTAGAGGATTGACCACGATTATGTAGATCATTTATGTAAACCGTACAATTTCAGACCCTCCTTCTAGCACCAATTATGTCGATGAGGTTGAAATTTCCCTGTCATAGTAAGGGGTACTCCCCGATACATAGTTCCAAGTTGACTATGCACCATTTGGTTTAGGATACCCATCTGAAATGTGGTTCGACTGCCATTACTAGTTATAATGGTGGATATGGATGGTTATGCAATGGAATATGTAGATGAATACTATGTATGAAAATAAATCTAATATAATTCTAATATATCTTATCCTATCCTAGCTAGGAGAAAACTATAGTGACCAGTTGAGTTGTAAATGTGACTAAACTCTACTAGAAACCCCATATAGATAGCTCAAATGAAGGTGCAAAGTTAGAAACATGTGCATACATACACAGAAAATTCTAAATTATATATTCACATACATTAATAACTCATGAGCTTCAGACTTATATATATAAGAAAGACTAACAAGACTACAAAATAAAATTGAATGCATTAGATTAGTCTATAAGATAATAGTATTCTTACAATCCATGTGAACAACATGCATTCTACTTGAATTATTTCACAACAAAACAACCACACACATAAGTTCCTCTTATTTCCAAAAATTGTCCCTGAGGGCTTCTCAATATTAGGTAACAGTGTATATGTCCTTGAATTAGTTCTTGAGTCTATACAATTCTTGAAGAGGCCTTTCAAAGTGGGTCTCTTCACGAATTTATACAATTCTTAGTAACTGCCCAGTGACTTCTTGTATTCCCCTAAATAAATTGTTAAAAAATTGTTCACCTTCCCCATGCTTGATGCCATGTGTACATAATAAATACAAAAGATAAGGTGGTTCACAAAATACAAAATAGGAGGTAGGTAATAGCAATTTCGAATTTGCTATTTTGTCATTTTAAGGATTCTTGTCCCGAAGGTATGATATCCATATTTCCAGTTGGCCATGCAAATATATGATTCTATGGCATGGAAGCTCTTCTATGGTATTCGTGTGCATAACTATATTTTCATTGATGGTTTGCATATCTTTTGATAATGTAGACATGAATTCTCGAACCATGGTATGGACCTTTGTTTTTTGAATGAGGTGTTATTCTATCATGTCCAAATTCATTGTGGTGGATGCCTCAGTGAATCTTCATCTATGACTTGTGTTGCCATGTACTTTGTCAACCAATTCCTCCATTATAAGGTTTTTTCCAAGCTCCTCTAGTTGGGGTAGTTGGCACAACTTGATTAGTTCTTGTGATGCTTTGTGTATGCATGAATATATTGATATTGAGCTTGTCATTTCTTTATCTACCTTTTTCCCGCTTGTTGGCAGTGGTCCAATGCATAGAAATCAATTTTAATTTCCATAGTTGAGAGATGGTAGAGTTCATTCAGTGCATTTGGATTTTCTACTATTCCTGTATCAAGGTTGTTCATTCCCTCTTGGATAATATTGAACTGCATGAGCTTAGTTTACACAATGCTATGCTAATTTATGATAAAAACAACCAAGTTATGGAATATGTGCAAGTGAGCATACATGTCAATAAGGGATCCTTCAATTTCATTCCTGACCTTTTTTTTCTTGCCTTGAAACTCTAGAGGTTTTCTTTGTCGATTTTCACTTGTTGAATATTTTCCTCAAGCACCCTAATCCTTTCTTCTTGCTCCAAATTCTTCTGACACATATTCTAGAAGTTATCTTTTGTGGAATTCCAAAAAGTGGATCCATCTGAGGCTATGGCTACTGGATCTTTGTTGATTGGTTCTCTTATAGAGATTTATGTAATGATTGAGATTAGGTTTCCTCCTGTCACTGATACTTTCTTCTCTTGTTCTTATATTATTCTTCCTGATCCTTTGTAATACACGAACTTCGAACTTCTTTAGGTTGGGTGCCTCATTCGGCTTGAATGGAGTGAAAAGTCCCAAACCTAGATTGTTGGGTTCTGAATGAATGCTAGCATAGAATGTCGCTATCTATGAGAAATCAATATCCATTGGCAGAGTATCATCATTCCTTGTCTCAACATCTTTCTTTAATATCTCTTCTTCAACTTCTTTGTGAGTAGCTTCATGAGCTTCTTTCTATGCCACCTCTTTTTTTGTTGCTTCTTCATCATCCTATTTCCATTCATATTCTTTTTGTGCTGTTAATTTGGTTTTTTCTTCAGCTACAACTATTGCATCGACTTTTTCTTTGGCATTTTCTGCATCGATCTTCCTCTTCTTATTGGAGGCATCATTCTTTTTCTTGTTAAAATTTTCTTTGTCCCTCCTTTTCTTATTTGTCAGTGTCTCTTCCTCCTCTCCAGATCTTGAGTGTGCACAAATGGAAGAAGGAGATGAAACTTTTGTTGTTCCTTCTTCCTCTTTATTTCTAGCCTCTTCTCTTGCTCTTTCCCCATCAACAATTCTTCCTAAAGGTCTACCTTGTCTTATGAATTTGACCTCATCATAGATCCTAGAATTTTAGTGGACTTCTTTGTCTTCCCAGACTTATGACGTGTATTCCAAAGGTAAGCCTACCTTATTGAAATATTCTTCCACTACATCCTTTGGGCCATGTCTTTTAAATATTTCCTCTCCAAAATGGAATGAGAGTAGGATGTTGACTTCTTCTTGTGATTGCTTGGTGTTTGAAAATGAGTAAACACCAATGTACAATGGGAGTGGTTGTCATATATCCTTCTTGCCTTTTTATAGCATCCCTTCTACTCCATGGATCATTTTTCAATATGAAACATCTTGGAGTACTAGCTTTTCTCGTATAAATCTAGGGAGGATATGGGGGGATTTTGTGGCACTCTGCACCCTGATATAAGTACCATGCTCCATGAGGTAGCATTCATCAATCCTCTTTATGATGGCTATATTCTTGTTAGTCATGCACGGGATGGTGTGCATAATATGAACTCGTAGAGGGGAGCTAGAAAGTGATCTCATATTTTCTGGTATATTTTCTTGTACTTATTCTCCTAGAGCACTTTGGAGTACATGTGAATAGTTATGTCTGCAGATTTCCATCTCCATCCCATTATTGGGTAATGTTGAGTTGCGCACATAATATCCATGAGGTAAGAAGACATGTGGAAACATCCAAAATTTCCCAGTTGAGCCTCCACAACTGCAGTGATGGCTTCTGATAGGTTGGTCAATATGATTTCATCTGATTTGAATGAAGATCCTTTTTCTGGATAGCAATAAACTAGTGGCATATATGACAAGGAAAACTAGGAGTCATCTTGCTCCTTGTATAGCCTGCATAGCATGGCTACCATGTATTGGTACAACCTCCTTAGAGTAGTTGTAGGATACCCTCCTCTGGGTCTAAGCTTGAATTGTTTGTCTGGATTGTACCACCTAGGGAATAGATCCATGGTTATGTATTGGAACTCATCAAGAATCTTGTTGTCTAGCTTCTTATTTCCCTTCTCGAGATGATAACACTTTGCTAAGTTTTCAGGATGAAATGATGTTATGGGCTCCCCTATGGATTTACAGATGTATATGTTCCCCAAATCTATATGTTTTAGTATCCAAGTAATGGCGTTGGTGCAGGGGAGTATAATAGTGTGAGATGCTACTCTAAATATTTTAAATCTTCTAATATTCTTGAAGACCTTTAATTCATATTGGTCTTTGGCATTAGTGGAGAAGTTCTATTTCTTGAACATTTTATACACATCTTCCCATTTGAGTGTTTTCATTCCTTGTATAGAAGGCCATAGGTATCATCATATGTGGCCCCAACCACATCAGGTTCATATTTTATTTTTTGTCCACTACGAGAGGCCTCGAGGACATATGCTTTAGTGGGTACATTCTTCTTTGGAGACATATCTGAACCTGCAAGGAAGAGGAGTTCAGTGAACAGAGAAATCATAACTGAACCATAAAAATAACTTGCCTAACTATCTCAAATACCCGAGGATTTGATTGAATTGATGCTGGTTGGAAGGTCGTCGTCTGAGGATGATAAAATGATGGAAAGCATGATTGGGATTTTGGTGATATTTGGACAAGATATTAGTTGAGAAAAATGCTCAAAGGCCAAAATCAGAAGGGTTAGTGCAAACTTATCCGATGCAAATTATAGAAGTTAGCAACATTTCCTTCGAAGGCCATCGAAAAGGTTAATGTCGAAAGTCTTGATAAAGTGTGTATCGGTAAAGTTGATGGGAATATCATTGATGGGATCGAAAATGTTTTCGACAAAACCTCTGAAGTTATTGGGTAAGTCCATATCAAGTTTTTCGATAAATAGGGGAAGTGATGAAGAATTGACATAGTTGTTTTTAACTCCTCTGATGCATCAAAGGATTTGATGTTAAGTAATCTAAAAGGTTAAAGCACGATTCATGATAGTTTATATAAACTTTTTACATGGATATCGGACTAGTTCATGGGAAGTCTCTTGGTGGCATCAATAGTTTTAACACTGAGGTTGTCGATCTACCTTCATAAATTGATTAAGTGTAAAAAACATTAAGGCCCGTGAATGGTTAGTTTTGTTACTCTTTGAGGATCAAACTCTAAATATTTCCAATCGAGTGGGGGTCCAAATGGTGGCTACCATATCATTGGTGAGGAAAGGAAACCAGTTGGCACCCTTTCCTTCTAACTAGAACTTAGGGTTTTCTGGGTCGCAATTGTGATAAATCAACAGCGGAAGGAAACATATTAGGTAGTCTTGTGGTCTATCGCAGTAGAATCAATAGTTTCTAATTTCCCTGGAGGATTGGGCGAGATCATGGGATGAGTGAAATATGGTTTTCATGAAAAGTATGGGGAGTCTAGTTAAAAAGGATGGTTTTAAAATGTGACCGTAAAACCCTAACCCTAAATATTAAAAATATGGGAATCAAGGGCTTACCCATAGATTATGGAAATGTGGACGATTGTGATCAGTTAAGAGTGAGAAGCTTAGCGCTTTACTTGTCTCTGGTTAAATTTTGTTTTCCTCCCTTAAACACTCATGAAACAATAAGAACATGAGAGGGATTGAACACCTATATATATATATATATATATATATATATATATATATATATATATATATAATTGGTGAGTCATGCAATAAATGTAATTGGTGGGAGACATTTAAATCGATGGAGTTGTTGCAAAGTCTATTGTTGTGTATCATAAGACTTACTAGGAAATTCTTTGATACACATTGGAATACTCGAATTAAAATATGTTGAAGCTCATCAAAATAGATAAAAGGAACTCCTCTGCTACATCATAGGAGTTTGTGTATCATAGGAGTTTTCATTAACTTACTCGAAGACTAACAACTTAACATTTTTTTTAAAGTGCTCACAATTTGAAATATATAACCTTGGGGGAGGTGGAGCTTGAAGAGAAAGTTTAGATCAAGGGAAAGAATCCAATAAGAAAACATAAGTCGAAGAGTCTTCAAAGCCAAAAAATACAAGGGGCTCCATTTTCTTTAGGAAATATATAGGTAGATTACGAAGAAAATGGAGGGTTGTAGTGCCTGGCACAACAGATGATCTTTGGGAGAATTTTCAAAGTCTTTTTTATTTTTCATGTTATTTTAACTTGGAATTGAGCCTGGGGAAACCCACCAAGAACTTCTCCTGATTTCAAAGATGGTACCCAAGGTAAACCAGATTTTGTAGAAAGTCGAATCTTTTTCGATAGCTTGCTCATTTAAGAGATCAACATGTCACTTGCGGGAATTGAACCTGGGTGGGGAGAAAACACCCCTCAACACAAACCACTCTGGCTAAACCCAATTGAATTCATAGTCTTTATAATGCATCTTAATCAAATCTATTGAATTTTGGTCCAATTCAAAATCTCTTCCAAACACTACAATCATGTGGTTTCATAACCAATGACTTTAAATTCAACTGCAATAAATTGTTGACATAGATTACACCCTCAATTTTGCTTGGAATATCAAGCTAGGAACAATTTTGAAATCATTTTTTGGCTTATGAAAATTTGGGCATTGAAATCTCTTCAAATAATGAACTGGTAGGATTTCGACCCTCCATTCTAGGTGAATAAACATTTCGATGGATTATATAGTAAAAACTCAAAAATAAATTACAATTACTTTACAAATCACATAGTTCACACTCCACAAGAAATTTTCAAATCACTACACCAACAAAATACCAAAACCCTCTAATAATCCTTCATAATTTATCTCTACAATCGTTTGCATGCATTTAATATGTCACAAAATGAAACAGATTTTCATAAAAATTCTATTAACAAAGAACGAATGAAACCAAATCTACTAGAAACACTTCTTTTTTTATTAACTTTCCTCTTCAACACACTACATATCTACATAAATCCACACCATTTATTCCAAAACCCCATACTCTTCCTACTCTCTCTCCGACCCTTACATTCTTCTGGAATCTTGGCCCTCTTCTCCATATCTCCCTTTTTTTACATAACTCAAACTGTGTTTGTATGCACAGTGAGGACGATTGATCTTGATCCACTAAGGATAGGATCAAATCGTCTATTTTTAGCAAATATCAAATTTGATCGTAAAGACTCTTCAACTCCATATTGACTCTATATTCAATCAAATTGATTCCGACTCCTACGTGATTGTGGGAGGTTACAACAATCCAACCTCCTCTTGCAGAATATTTCTAGAATCTAGAATTTATTACAATTAAAATACAAATTTTAATTAAGGGAACCCACTTACTTTTGTAAATTCCTAAGACCTTGTAAAGGTCTAATTACATTTAAGACTTGGGATATATGCTTCTGCATCAAAATGGGATTCAATTCAAGCCTTTGTGGGAGCTTTTGTTGCTCTTTTCTATCATGTCTAGGGGCATAGCCATTGATGGATAGAAAGAAATAATATTTGGTAGGGCCATGAACATTTTGTTTTGGCATTCCCAAAATAGACAAGAGCCATAATCATGCACAAATCAGTTAAATATTATGAGTTGCAGGTGGCCCAGATTGTCATTTTTGTAAAAACAATTAGACTTTAGTCTCCTAAGTTAGACTTTGATATATTTTGGCCCATGCTTGACTCATCATGACTTCATTTGACATTCTAGTGAAATAGTATACCATAAAATGACTCACCATAGCTATAAAGGGAAGAAAATACTCAAATAAATATTGTACTAATACCCCAATTCTTTCCCCAATATCTAAAGAGAAAAAGAGCAGAATTTTGATCAATACATTACGACAAGTTCATTTGTTTATAATTTACTTTTTGCACCACTATTATTGCTTCTTTCAAGGACCAAACTATGTCAAACCTATTAATCATAGGTAATTCTCTAGGGTCAGTCGCATTGTTTGGGCTTGTCTTTCTGCAACATCCTAAGGGGGGATACCTTTCCACTATTGTGTGTTATTAACCATCCTTAAAATGCCAAATCATGATGGAACCAACATACTACAGTTCGTTGAAGTCTAAATTTTCATATTTGGTGAGGGAGATATCCCAAGCGATACTAACTTTAGACATTGCACTCTTAAGTATGTCACCTTCCTAGGTGCATAATACTAAGTTACCCAAGACAATCCACATTACTTGGTTACAATGAAAAATCATATTTATTATAGGTTCTAAATACATATCTATGAGTAAGAAGAATACGAGTTGTGTTAAATGGAACGATCTACAGGAAAACCACTAGGAAAATATTGATAATGTGGAAGAAGGAATGTCTTCCAAGCGATATGTCGTATAATGGGTCAAACACAATAAAATTATATCACAAGGGGAGCATGGGAATAAGTGTGTGGGCATATTTCTAGGGATTCATTAAAGCCAAAGAATAAGGAGGTTGTGATGCAAGAGGATGTAGTGTTTTCATTAATGTTCCTATTGGAAGAATAGGAACATTGAGGCCATGTGTTGGATTTGTAAGAGGAAGCAATAACTTCAATGAGGAATTGGAAACTATGTAGTCAAGTAATGATCCAAATGTAACAATAGATGCTAAGCCACTTTGATTTAATGTCCTAGAAGAAGATGATAGATGTGCATAAAGAAAAATTCCTCCCATAGAGTGACCAAGAGAAAATAATTTTCCATCCTTTGGATTGCTATGATTTTGAATGTATTCCATAACTATAGGAATTTCCTCTTCTAAATAGTTATCAATGTCCCAATCGTATTTTACAATCAGATCCACTTCTTTTTAAAAATCCTCCAATGTTGAGATGAGGCATGCACGTATATGAAATATCAATGATGGAATGGAACACTGACCATCCTGAAGCATCTTAACAAGCCTTTCATTCATTTCTACAAATTGTGTAGTAATAACATAGTTTTTCCTCTCCTCCAAGAGATTTAAAAGTTTTCCTTTGTTCTCATGGAAGTGTTCCAAGAGTTGATCATCTTCCAGAATTTTTAATATCTGATCAATTAATTTAGTAGACATAACCTTATATCATCTTTCATTGAGAAGAAATTTCATTATTTTTGTCAATCTTAAAAAAAATTCCAACAACCTGGGTGTGAATTCTAATTTTTCCTAGGTTCTTTCAATTTTGTCTGCTTTATCCTTGATGCTTTCAGATTCCAATATACAAATTATTGATCTAATCATGCTTGGTGGTTTCCCTCAATTTTCTCATCATTTATGAGTGTCACTTGGATTGTGGCCTTGTGATTTCATACATTCATTGATGGTTACATCATCTCATCTCTTCCATGCTAGGATTTCAAATATTATTTTTGATGCCTATATTTTTTGTATCCATGTGTTTCATCACACCTCAAGGAAACTCTTCATCTATCCACATTTCTCCTTGTTCTGTAGTTTTTCATTTGTTTGTTTTTCAAGTCTAGTTTCCCCATGGGGAATTTTGGTTCTCTCTATTCTTATTGTTGGTGAAAAGGGGATTCAATTCAAGCCTTTTTGACATCTTATGTTTCTCATTTTTATCATGTCTAGGGGCATAGACATTGATGGATAGAGAGTAGGTATATTTGGTAGGGCCATGAAAATTTCATTTTGGAATTCCAAAAATAGATTAGTGTCATAATCATGCACATATCAGTTCAATATTATGAGTTCCAGGTGGCACAAATTGTTAGTTTTGTAAAAAAAATTAGACTTTGTGATCCTAAGTCAAGCTCTGATATATTTTTTCCCTTGCTTGTCTCAACATCACTTCAGTTTCCATTTTGGTGCAATAGTACACCACAATAGGAATCACCATATCTAGCAAGTGAAGCAATACTCAAATAAAGATCATACTAATAAACCGGTTCTTTCCCCAATATCTACAGAGAAAGAGAGTTGAATTTTGATCCCTACATTACAGTAGGTTCAGTTGTTTAGAATTTACTCTTTGCACCACTATTTTTTCTTCTTTCCAGGACCAAGTTGTGTTGAACCTATTAATAATAGGTAATTCTCTAGGGTCTATTGTGTTGGTTTTGTCACATGGGTGAGAAAAAAAAAAACTTACTTTCTTAGTTAAGTCAGCTAAACAAGACAAAGAGTTGTGAGTTTATTAGATAACCAAATACACATGAAACAAGAAAACAAAAATAAAAATAAAAGGAAACAAATGTTAGAAAACTTGCAAGAATTAGAACCATGAAAATGACAATCATATAACTACCAATGGATCAATATATTGATAGGCCAGAACCGTAGAGAAAGGAAGGGACTTATGAATCCACTCTTCCTCCTTGGGAGGGATATTGAGTTCCCTAATAGAGATCTCTTCTCTTCATACATTGGAAAGTAACAATGGTGAAGAAATAAAATGTCAATCCCCTCAAGAGGTGACTGGAATGGCCCTTGCTATAGTGCTTGAATGATTCAAAGAGAAAAGAGGATTCTTCAAGAAGAATTCTTCCAGCATAACAATATCTTGAAGTTCTCATTTTTCTATCACACCCACGACACATATTTATAGTGTCCATTCATGGAAAGATGTAATTGGTTCATAATGTGAACAAGGGGCCTTTTATGGCACTTCCTAGCCCTTGACAAACCTCCAAGATAGATTTCGCTCAGATCTGAGTGTCAAATCATGTTGGGGGTCGGACTAGAAGTGGTTGAGAGGCCGAAAATATTCATAAATGCATCATTCATGATAAGTGCATGGGTTTTCTCATAGACAGTCACGCATCCTATGCATTCTTCACACAGTGCACAATTAGGGTTGTGTTTTCCCGTGCATCCTGCGCACGCTTCCTTTGGTGAATTTGCGCATTTTTATTTATGAACATAGTATATAGTTTTATTCATTTTTGATGGATTTTGATGTTATAGGTGTACTAATTGTTGTTGGAATTGATGTATTTCTTCCACCTTTGTTTGTAATGTTGCAAATGATTTTTCGGTGATAACAGATGCCCCTTGATATGTGAGGTTATGAGCATACCTATAGATGAAATACATCAATTTTTATTTTGTTGATTGTGCCATTATGTAGAAGACCAAAGAGAGGAACTGCAAGGGTGATATGTTGGAGGGAGAGGGAAAACTGTGGGAACCAAACCTTTATCTAGGAAGAAAAAAAAAAAATATGTATATAAACGAGGGGGGCATGCCCCATGACCGTGTCATGAAACCAAAATGTGGGATTGTAACTGAAGGTGTATGATGTTGTAGATGGTTGCAGTGCCCTCTGGGGAGGTTGATAATGAAAAATGATGGTTCTGAATGGTGAAATGGATCTAAATCAAGTAATGGACAAAGGTATTAACTGTTGATGACTCGTAGGCATTGATGGCCGATCAAATTCAGAGGTCTTTGACTGGTATGGAAAATTGCAATGGTCGCATAGTAAGACCCACCTTAACATGAGATTTTGTTGAAGTCGAATGTTATTGGGGTCAACAAAATCAAAAAGCAATGATGACTCTTTCTGTGTCGTCCAAGAATCCTCATTGAAGAGGTAATGAGAGTCAAGATACTACTGCCCTTCAAGATACTACTGCCCTTCTAGAAATTGTGTTGATGTCGATAGGGAGGAAGACACGATGTCAAGAAGCAAAGGGCTTCTTGGAATCCACTGAGTAATAGATGATGTCAGGTACTGACGGGTAACATGGAAAAATTCAAGATGCTATGGGACTCAACACTGCCCTTGGTTTGGGTTTTGAAGGATGATTGGTAGCAACTGTAAAACTGAATCTAATTTCAAGGGCACAACTAGATATGGGGTAAAACTATGGTGGAGGCTAAAAAAGTGGGAAAACTCAGAGATCATGGTTACATGGATTTAGGATACTCAGGTTTTATAAAATATGTCTATATGAAAAAAGGGTGGATACTCCAACCAAAGGAAACATGGGTTGCTCTGCTAGGTAAAAGAAGGCCACCGGGGATGACGACTAAAAAGATATGTATATGCTGGAAACAAGTGCTTTATACAATTACTAAATCAATAAAGAATAATTGGGGTTGAGTATACAGATAAAGAAATGGATGCCCCGGTGAAAGATGACTTGGCCATTTTAGGGAACAAGTTTGTGAAAGAGAACTGGTGGAGGGTGGGTTTCTATATTAGGTAAATGGATGGAGGAAAATCTACAGATGGGACAACTGATGATGGATGATATGGAGGGATAATGGAACTGTAGGGGTGCAGTCAACATAACCAAGTATAGGATGATATGACCTGAGAGTCCATTGGGAAGGTTAGAAATATGATAAGAAGAAGTATGTGGGTCATTCTCGGAAGTGCAAATATCTATCGGGACTCCTAATCCTAGCGGGTGAAAACAACATGAGTGTCAAGTTGCCAAGGGGAGATATGAATGGGACAACTCATGTGGGGGAGAGTGCTATCGATTGACAATACCAAAATGTGGCAGAGGTAAAGGTATTGCAGAGCTAGATGTAGGGACCCTAAAGGAAAATGTCATAGGGTGTGACTTGGATATGAAATGGTTTACAGAGGGAGTAATTACATTCATGTGTTGAACATATACCTAAAGGGGATGTAAGCTTTCTTAACAAGTACCTACACATAAAAATCCAAATACCCGATGTGAACAATATATGATGATATAGAACATTTAACAATTATTTGATAAAACAGAAAGTAAGCGTGCATACCTGAATGTGGCATGAAAAACATTCTCCTCCGGGGAGGAGTACAGATGATAATCTGGGGAATATGAATGTGTAGATGGTTGGATCAGGATCTCGTGGCCAAGAATGGTTCAGAAAATGGAGGCTCTAAGATCCTATACCAGAATGTGGAAGTAGGGAAAAAGGGCCTACATATGGATGGTGGACCCACATTGCCACCTCATTTGCACTAACACTATTGTTGATCTGGCAAGAGAGCTATGATTTGATTTGGAAGATTGCAGGAGCTTGGGGCTAGCAATTTAGGAGTCATGAGAGACAGGTTAGTGACCTTATCATCCCACATTTTGTGAATTTGATGGATGTTATCTAGGGAATGTATAGAGGGTCATACATGGTTTTTTAAGGGTAGGTGCCCAATAGTGCATGGGAAATAGGTGAATAGTCACGCATGGGTGCTCGGAGAGGATTTGATTTCCCACACATTATGTGCAGGTTTATCCCAAACAGTAGTGCATTTGTGAATGTGTGACTATTATAGGGAAACCCATGTATAATGTACATCCGTGGGGATTATATCCGTGCATATGGGCACGTGGGGTAGAAAGACAGGCACGCATAGGATGCGTTGCTCCTATTTCGTGGACAATTGTGCACTCTTGCACGATTGTGGGTGCGAAAATTGTGCACGGGTGCACATCTGTATGATGAACAATCGCATATAGATGCACTACTATATTGGATAAAGTCGCACACTATGTGCATGCTTATGGAGGTATTCATTTTTTGATTATGATTATGATGTATGAGGTTGTTGATAAGGTGTTTCTGGGTGAATACAGGTGATCAATAGAGTTGGTGACGATGTCGGTCCACTGGCGAGAGCAAGATTGGAATCGGTTGAGAGAGGCTTTGAGGGAGAATCCAGTAGTGTGCAGACACTTGGCGGCCTACAAGTTGTTGAAGTTCTTCGACTATCCGTTGATTTGGTTGTAGGATTTTTTACTTCAGTTTTTGATTCGTATGTGGAGAACTGATCTGCAGTGCTTTGTGGTATGGGGTGAGCTATTGACATTCTCTGCAGCAAAGGATGCTTATTTTTTGACAGGACTCCCATTCCGGGGGAGAGAATTGGCCATTGATCCCCATCTACCAGGGGAGGATAGGGTAAAGACGATCGCAATGGGTCATTGTTATGGGACAAACCCTATGTCATGTTCGGTGGTGCGGATTGAGGCCCTGGATGACCTATTGACAAAGTTCATAGTGGATATGGTGGTGAGAATTTATGGATCCTTAGGCACTCAACGGATCACATGTGGGCAGCTGAGAGTAGTAGAGTATGTCTTGGATGGTGACCTGTTCACATGGGGTGTGCTGATGCAGACCTGGATGGTATCCCAGCTGAACCAGTGTTGGCATGCCGACTTTAGTGACTTTGTATTTGGGTCAGTTTTGGTCACTTGGTTCTTGGAGAGGGTGCTCCTGTTGTGCCCTCATATTCTATTGACGCCAACGTCATGGCGAGAGCCTTAGTTGATGTAGTGGGTGCATGTTTTGGCCTATCATGGTGGAGGGGAGGGTAGCCATTACTTTACAGCCAAATTTGCTCGAGTGTGGCTAAAAAAGACATAGGTGATCTTATAGTTTCCATATGTTGGTATGGATTATAGAAAGGATCCAGACATGATTCTACCTCCTAGGGAGGAATGGGATCATAGATGTATGTGTGTTATTTGTCTTTTTTATTTTGATAGACAGTGTTGATCATAAATGTGTATGGATGTTGACATTATATCTAGTTTGTTTTGCAGATGTTGGACCTCAGGGTTGGGAGGTTGAGGTCATCTGGCAAACGGCTCGATGGGAGGCCACAGAGGCGAGGGCTGGGCAGAGGTGCCGACAAGATGATGTTGGTGCAGGACCATTGAGAGAGCCATAGGGGGATGTTGCATCCATTTTAGAGGATATGCGTCAATGGTTCAAGAGGGTCCTACAGGGGGTTCCATAGGTCGTATGGGCTCACATCCAGGATGATGAGGCCTTGGATCAGTGTGTAGGAGTACTAGTAGAGTGGAGGGCATTGATCCACAGGGTCGTGGTGGTGGGGAAAAATATGACGGGTCAGATGGATCTTGGAGTTGGAGTGCCCCCAGCTAGTGGGGTTCCTCCGTCTAATAGGGGACCTGGGGGAGGGGGAGTTCTAGTGATCAGAATCTGGACCAGGGGTCTAAAATTTGCTCAATTTTCAAAGTCCTCGGAATGCAACGAAAACAGTGCCATTGCGTCTGTCTCGTTCTCCTGATTCCGGCGGTATATTTACTTTCGCAAACGGAGTCCGTATGGAGAAGTTATCGAGGTCTGTTCGTCGAGCCAAACAGGTAAAAAAATTGATGTTGACTGGGCAGGCCATACAGCTGACGTGGCGGCCGTACAGAGGACGTGGCAGGCAGGTGACGTGGCACATGCTGACATCAGCATCCTACGTGGCCGGAATGACGTGGTGCATTTTAATTGGACGGTGGTCGACGAATTATGTGTTGACACGTGTCATACTTAGGTGAATAAAAAAGTGCCACATGGCACCCTGGGTTTGACTTTCTGGTCATATAAAATTTATGTGGAGGCCGCGGGGTTCGACCCTCGGACCTCCCCACTACACAAGGCTTTAACATGTATCCGCCAACCAACTCGCCGAACGTTGATTCTTGTTTATTAAATGGTTTTTAATGAATTTAAATTTGCACATGTGTCCAATCGGCGGGTGGTCGGGCCAGGGCTAAGCCCCGGCCCGAGGTTTCATTGGTTCACATATGACCATGTGCTAGTGGCCATTGTAATGCGCGGGAATATTGTTTTTAAACCCGATTCTATTACACCACATAACCATGTGTATAATCAAAGGCGCGCAGGTGCATATTTAACTTTTAAACAAAGTTTTTGCTATATGCTATTTTGTATTCAACGTATGTGCGCGGGGTTTGGAGCTATAACCCCCGGTTTTATGCGTTGGAATATGACCAGGCATTGGAATTTGGCATGGATTTCGATTTGGTTTGTTAAAACGGTAATACAAACATGTGCGCCCGACAACTGTCCACCATTTATATGCATGTGGAAACGTAGCCCTTTTATTGCGCGGGACGTGGACATATGGTCCCCCCAATGCGCCCAACACCTCTGTTCTTGGGGGCTTTATTCCGGGTAACCATTCGACAGATTGACACCATTTGCGGGGCGCGCGTTGGTGCTGGGTTTTGGTGACGGAAAACGCCTGGAGCTAGGTTCACTTTCACACAGGTGCAATATGGCGAGCCTGTAACAGAGCTTGGAAAAGGAAAAATGGCAGCAAGCATAACTTGATGAGTTTTTGACCAAATCAGTTGCTGTAAAAGCCC
>ML782591.1:556406-581922 GCA_009831015.1 Picea engelmannii | reverse complement strand
GAATAGGGTCCAAGTTAATGTTAAAAATGGGCTATGAAGGTAAAGGGTTAGGCAAGCATGCACAAGGCATTGTTGAGCCTATTGTTGTTGAAGAGAGACCTAAATATTGTGGTCTTGGTTATGAACGAATTGAGGAAACAAATGGAAAAGTTTCTAGCATAATTTTTGTTTCAAGTTCACCTCCTCAAGAAGGTTTTCAAGGTGAAAGTTCAAGAACTTTTGATGAAAGTTCAAACTCTTCAGCGTGCAAAACTTGTGTTCAAGATGAATGCAAATGTGTGCAACAAAAAGGTTGTGACAGCCATGAGGACAAGAGAAGATTTGTTAGTCTTCAAAAGAGAGCTTGTAACTCTTCCAATTCACCTCCTCAAAGCGGCGATAAAGGTGAATGTTCAAGGTATAAATTTGCCTTTAATTCAGTTGCTTTTGATTATGTTAAGCATGATAAATCTGCATGTAACAATGGAAAAAGACCATGTACATATTGTGGTTTAAATAACCATCATGTTTCAAAATGTTGGAAGAGAAAGTCCACTTTCAGGAAACTTTCCAAGCAAAGGCAACATGAAGAGAAAATGCAAAAGATTTGCACTCATTGTCAGAAGAGGGGTCATCTCATTGACCAATGTTGGACATTGCATCCAAACTCTCATCCCCGGCACAAGAAGCATTTGGATGAAAAGATTGACAAGAATGGAAGAGGAGATTCCATCATTGATGTGAGTCAAGATGATTCACAAGAAGACAACTTTCAGCAAAAGCATTCGCCATTGAGTTGGCTTGGTAAGAAATGGTTAGATTTCTTGAGTAAGTAAGGCTTTCATTTTTCTGCAATAGATGCACATTTCAGCCTTATCTTTTCATTTTGTTGAAGTTTGTCAAGTGGAAACAATTATCATAGATTGCAAGATGCAAGTTTGCATGTGAATGCATTCATTTTTGAAAGCATACTTGTGTTATACCTCCTCATTCAAGAACATGTAAAAGAGGGGTATGTTGTCCATTTTATTACAGCCACATATACTTTTCATTTTCATCTCTTTAGTACCCACATGCTTTGGGTTTAAGTACCTATGTTTCTACAGGAAGGAGAGTTGAAGAAGCTATGCACATGCATTTGGTTTCGTGAGTGCATAAACAATTAACTTGAGGATTGTCATCAAGGATAAGTCATGATTGTTGCATGATTGTTTATCATGTTTTTAGACTTGTCATTTTGGAAGGGTGACATGTTTCATTTGAGTCTCGACTTGTGTCGATATTGCTTGACGACTATGTTGGTCGTTCATGGTTTCGACTTATGTTTTAGTCGATTGTGTGGGATGACTTGTAAGTCAATTTTGAGTGCACTAAAATGCAGGAAAACACTATGTGCTTTGATGAAGCACAAGATGCGACAACTTGCTTGAAGAGCAAAAAAACTTTGCTGTCATTATTTTTCAGTCTTGTATATTTCATTTTCAAGATTGATGGTTTTCTTGGCTTGTGACAAGATGTCGCAGGAAAAGTTTGCAGCCATTGGAGAGCGAATTGTTGACGTCAAAAGAGTTCACAAGAGGGACTTGTTTCTCAGTGGGAAGGTTGGCAGTCTTCCAAACACAGCGAGAGCAGTGGGTCAGCAGCAGCTAGAGAGCAGTGGTTGAGGGACATAGCCAGTTGCAGTGCAAGGCATGTCAAGGTACCCAGGTGATTGTCGAAAAGGATTTTCAAGTAGAATCAGTTGATAGAACTTGAAAGCAGAAGAGTATTGAAGCTCAGATAGATAATTATAAGCTTTTGTGGGTCCAAAAGCCTTTCAGTGGGAAGGCGTGATCAGAATCTGGACCAAGGGTCTAAAATTTGCTCAATTTTCAAATTCCTCGGAATGCAACGAAAACGGTGCCATTGCGTCCATCTCGTTCTCCTGATTCCGGTGGTATATTTACTTTCGCAAACGGAGTCCGTATGGAGAAGTTATCGAGGTCTGTTTGTCGAGCCAAACAGGTAAAAAATTTGATGCTGACTGGGCAGGCCATACAGCTGACGTGGCGGCCGTACAGATGACGTGGCAGGCAGGTGACGTGGCACATGCTGACGTCAGCATCCTACGTGGCCGGAATGACGTGGCGTATTTTAATTGGACGGTGGTCGACGAATTATGTGTTGACACGTGTCATACTTAGGCGAATAAAAAGGCGCCACGTGGCCCAATGAAGGGCTGCCACGTGGCACCCTGGGTTTGACTTTCTGGTCATATAAAATTTATGTGGAGGCCGCGGGGTTCGACCCCCGGACCTCCCCACTACACAAGGCTTTAACATTTATCCGCCAACCAACTCGCCGAACGTTGATTCTTGTTTATTAAATGGTTTTTAATGAATTTAAATTTGCACATGTGTCCAATCGACGGGTGGTTGGGCCAGGACTAAGCCCCGGCCCGAGGTTTCATTGGTTCACATATGACCATGTGCTAGTGGCCATTGTAATGCGCGGGAATATTGCTTTTAAACCCGGTTCTATTACACCACATAACCGTGTGTATAATCAAAGGCACGCAGGTGCATATTTAACTTTTAAACAAAGTTTTTGCTATATGCTATTTTGTATTCAACGTATGTGCGCGGGGTTTGGAGCCATAACCCCCGGTTTTATGCGTTGGAATGTGACCAGGCATTGGAATTTGGCGCGGATTTCGATTTGGTTTGTTAAAACGGTAATACAAACATGTGAGCCCGACAGCTGTCCACCATTTATATGCACGTGGAAACGTAGCCCTTTTATTGCGCGGGACGTGGACATATGGTCCCCCCAATGCGCCCAACACCTCCGTTCTTGGGGGCTTTATTCTGGGTAACCGTTCGACAGATTGACACCATTTGCGGGGCGCGTGTTGGTGCTGGTTTTTGGTGACGGAAAACGCCTGGAGCTAGGTTCACTTTCACACAGGTGCAATATGGCGAGCCTGTAACAGAGCTTGGAAAAGGAAAAATGGCAGCAAGCATAACTTGATGAGTTTTTGACCAAATCAGTTGCTGTAAAAGCCCAGCTAGGGGTTTTTGGACGTGCTGAGTCCATTGGTGATGTTTTTACAGGCATTTGGAGACTTCTAATGCAGGTTTGTAACCATTGAATCTTGAGGGAGCTCCAGGGACCATTGAAGCCCTCATTGCTTGAGGCATTGCTCAGATGAGTACAGGTCCATTTTCTGAGACTGAATAGTCATTCTTGACTGTTTATTATGCTCTGAACACATTGGGATAGGTTTCAGATCCATTGGAGGACTTCTACAGGTATTTTTTCCTCATTCAATCTTAGGGAAGCTTGGAGGTCACATGTAGAAGAGGTCATTGTTGGATGAGCCATTGTCCATTTGCAGAGTTGTAACAGTCAATTTTGGGGTTTTTGTGTATTCTGAACCCAATGGTGCAGTCTGTAAAACCATTGGATTTGAGCAGAAGCTTGTAAAAGAACATTTGACAACTAATCCCAGAGAGCCAAGTCCATTGAAGGAGGCTCAAGGAGATGTAGCCCAGAGAGGGGTGAACTCCTTTATCATCTTGGTATTGCTGTGAGTTTGATGTGTTATTTGCTGCATTTTATACTGCTGTGTATTTGTTTATAACACATATTTAATCTTGTAAAAGAACCTTTCCTCTCACATGAACATTGACAAGATGAACCAAGAACTTAACACATAAACCCTCTTACACATTTTTAACACATGAAGCAAGGTCCTGTTAAGATTTATTTTATGAGGTAGAGGGTGCTTGCATAGCATAACAAGTCAGCCTTCTATTTTCAGATCATCTAGGGGCACCGTGAGTATCGAACTAATATGTATGGGTTTGTGGGCCCGATTTTGTATAGGGTACTTGATACCCAATTTTGTATTCATGGTGATGACTAGCCGAGACTTATGATCCTACGAGCATATGTATATATATATATTGTAAAACAATGATGACCTTTTTGATATGTAGTGGATATATTGATGATCATACTTGTCTCTATATTTTTTGTTTATGGTTGTGATGTCTATTTCTATTTTTGACAAATATATCATGCTATGTATATGATGTTTTTAATGTGATAAATGCCAATCCAATACTAGGTTATCCATGTGATCTACTACTTGATTGAGGTTCCTTGGATATGTGTAAATGTGATAGAATCAAAATTGTGAGATAAGAGTCTAACTTGCAGGTATTTGTGGAAGAGGAAAGGATCATGAACATGATACATGTTGTTGAGTTGCAGGATGACGAGATGGGAATCTAATAGAATGCTAAGGTGACGAATGTGGTGGTGACTGGCCTTAGCGAGGAGACCAATGGCAATGCTATATTCGGCTTGGTTGTTGGTGGTAGGACCCAAGAATATGTTGTTGGAATGGAGTAGCACATGTGAGGGGGTATAGAGGGCCCAAGTAGCCGAAGCGAGATTCTGGGTCCATCGATTAGCACCGTCAACATAACCAATGTGGTAGGTTGATGGATGATACATATGTTGATAACATGGGTGAGAGATCAGACATAAGGAGTGGTGGTTGATGTAGAAAAAGGAAGACTAAAAACTATATAAATGTGTATAAGGAGAAACCTAAGGTAGGGGGGCTATTCTTAGGCATAAAAATTCTTCAAGTACAACCCGTTGACGGGTTCTTTGAGGGGGGAGCCTTCTGGAGAGGCCAAGATGTAGGTGCCTTTAGTGAGGAAATGTTGGATGATGAAGGGGTCGTGCCATAATGAATAGAATTTCACATTGCCAAGAGTTTCATGGGTGATATCATGAGCTAAAACAAGATCACCTTCGTTGAAGGAGAAAAAGTTAACATGGTGGTCAAAGGTGGATTTGGATTGTTTCTTAGTTGCCTCGTTGTTCTGTAATGAAGATCAATGGTCTTCATCAAGGGAATATAAGGTTAGCAGGCTTTGCTCTATTGGAGCAGTGTCAGGCAGGAGCTCTATGGAAGTTTGTAATGTGGGGATTTCACACTCAATAGGGAGTGTTGCTTCAATCCCATGGATGAGGTGGAACGATGTAAAACCATTGGCAGTTTTGAATGTCGTTCGATAGGACCATAAAGATAAAAACAACATATGGTTCCAGTTGGTCTTATGTTTGTTAATGATGCATTGTAGCATGGTTTTGAGGACTTTATTGATAGAATCGACCTACCTTTTGGACTGAGGGTAGTATGCGAAGGTAAAATCATGGGTGAAGCCTAACTTTAAGGAGAGTTCTGCAAAGATATCATTCTCAAAGTGTTTACCATGATCAGAAACTAATTGTTGCAGGATTCTGAAATGGGTAATGACATGGTTGAAAACAAAATGCATTGATGTGTCAACAATGTTGTTAAATGTGGGCATGGCTTCAATCCATTTGGTAAAATAATCCACTGCCACCAAAATGTACTTGTGCCCATTACTGGATGGAGGATTACAAGTCATGAAATCTATGCCCCATTTACAAAAGGGGTCAGCCGTGATGACTGGGTGTAGAAGAACTAGTGGAGCTCATGCTTTGTTTGCATAAAGTTGGCATTTATCGAATCACTTGATTGTGTGGATGTAGTCATGAAACAAAGTGGTCCAGAAGTATCTGGATCGAATGATTTTTTGGGTGGTATACATACTTGAGAGGTGACCACAACAAGCACCATTGTGGAAATAATTCAAGACTATGTCGACTTTGTCAATGGTAAGACATCATTAAAAGATGGTATCAACCCCACGTTGATATAGAATGTCTCTAATGAAGAGGTATCAGGGAGCCTAATGGTTAATGCTTCGAAGGTCATATCTAGAGAGATGAGACCCAAAATTTTGTGTACAAAGGTAGATGAGAATGTCGTCGTACCAAGGGTCATCTAAGGGGATGAAGAAGAGGTGTTCATCGGGGAAATATTCATTTATGGGGGAAAATATTTGGCGTTAGAGGGAAAAGTCTTAATGAGTTCGACCAGGACAAGAGATTTCTTACTTTTGGGAGTGGAGAAATCTATATCGTACTTCTAAAGGATAACGATCCATTAGGAAAATTTGTCATTGATCTATTTTTGGCTAAGAAAGTACTGCATAGGGTTGGAATCTTCCACGACCTTGGTAGTTCGAAGAAAAATGTAATGCCATAGTTTTTGGACTATGAGGACAACTGCTAACATGAGTTTGTAATCATGATTATATTTTAAGGGTGGTCCTGAAAGGTTTTTACTAATGTAGTAAATCACATGTTCATGCCCATCATCCCCTAATTGGACGAGGACTCCTATGACTGAAACAATATAGGCTAATAAGTAGAGGATGTAATCACGATCATAGTCTGGGGGAATAATCAAAGGGGCATTGGATATGGAGGCTTTTAAATCATAAAACATTGTTTTATCATGTTCTTCCAATCGAAATGGGATATCATGGCGCAATAAGCGGATAAAACCATGTGCATGAGTGGTGTAGTCTGAGACAAAGCTACGTAAAATGTTGGCTTTGCCTTGTAGGTTCTGTAGTTGGTGTAAAGTCCTAGTTGGTGGAATTTATAAGATAGCTTGGACCTTGCAGGGGTCCACAGTAATTTCATGTTGGGAGACAATGAACCCGAGGAGGTGCCCAACAGTGACGCAGAAGACACACTTGAGGGGGTTTAAGCAGATATTATATTGATAACACCATTGAAAAATGATACACAAGTCATCTAAATGATGGGTTCACTTTTTGTATCGAGCAGTGAGGTTGTCTAAATAAGAGAGAATGATACGAGCGAGATCAAGAAAAACATAGGTCATGGCCCATTGGAATGTAGCACTGACATTTTTTATTCCAAAGGGCATGATGCGATAAGAAAAGGTTCCCCAAGGGGTTGTAAAAGCATTTTTGTACTAATTTGTTGGGTGGATTTGAATTTGATTGTAGTCGAATAACGCATCCATAAAGGATAGTGCCTCATGACCGACACAATCATCGATGATTTGGTCGATGAAAGGGGTTGGGAAGTTGTCTTTGGGACAAGCATGGTTGAGTTCATGGAAGTCTGTGCAAATGCGAATAGTTCCCTATTTTTTGGCAACAGGGACAGGGTTGGAGACCCAAGAAGTGTACACAATGGGGTAAATGAACCCGACAACACGTAATTTGTCAATTTCATCTTTGATAGCGACAAATTTGGATGGGTGTAGGGGATGTTTCTTTTGAGAAAAATGGGCGATATTCGGCCATGTGTCGATATGATGTTCGACTATAGAAGGATCGAGGCCAACATCTCCATATATGACCAAGAAAAAATAACCTGATATTCTTGAAAGAGAGATTTGTAAGAAATGATTTCTTTAGGGGAGCATGCGACGTCGATGGTGATCTCTTCTATGATGCTTGGTTTAATGGAAATTTCAATTTTGACTGTGGGGGAGATGTTGGCCATGTTTCCTTCTTCAAAAGCTTCGGGGGCAGGAATAGGGTTTTTGAACCAGTCAATATGCCCTGGAAGAATAAAATCTTTGGTTTCGATGGTGCACAGGGAGGCTTGGTCAAGAGGGTGAAACATGTCTTGTGAGAGGAAAAGTGTTTGATGATGGAGCACATTCCATGGGAAATCAAGGGTGGTTATTTCCTCCAAGATATCTTTTTCAGAGTGGAAAATGTGAGAATACAGAGGATCCTGGGAGATGGTAGGGGGAACCATCAATGGATAAGTGTTATTGGCCTCAAGTGATGAGGACATAGAAGGGATATTGTGTATGGGGTGCAATGGCTCGCTTGACATAAACTAAATGTCCAGACACTGAGGATGATACACATTGGTGGGGGGCAAGATATCATATGGGAGACTTTCTAGAGAAATGGGAGGATTTGGGGGGATATCCTTAGACTGTCGAAATGTGAACCGTGGAAGAATGGGGAGTGATTCGGGTTCAAGGGAGGTGATGATGACAGTATCTGGGGAGTGGATGAGGGGATTATGCTATATCATGAGAGGTCATGTGATTAGATGAGGTTGAATAGGGGTTGAGTGACGACCTCGATATTCAACAATCAAAGGACACTAGTAAGTGAAATGAGCAAGTGAGTCACAGAGAGCACAAGGAAATCTCATTCTCTCAGGGACCAACGAAGAAGTATAACAAATATTAGTAATGTGAGCATCAGTAGGGAGAGCCTCAGAGGGATCGTGCATAAATGTGTGGTGTACTATGGCTAATGTTTGACGGAATTGAGGTAGAGTTGGGAAATGATGAGTGTAATGGCCATATTATGAGAATATGGCATGAGCGAAATTGGTTCATAACCCTTTATTGCATGTGGTTGAGGACTCCGTAGTAGCGATGGATGTACTTGGTGGAGTGGAAAACAATGGGGTTTCTTAGGGAGCTAGATAAGATTGCATAACTCGGGAAGAGTAGGGCATCTGTTAGTGGGGTGTCCTTCTCTTTCGCATAGTGCGCAAGGAGGTTGATCTTGAGGAGGGAGTGGAGATATGGGCTCTTTCTTCCTTCGTCTTTCCTCGATGGTGGTGGTGTTGCTGCCAGGTGGGGGTGGGGTTGGTGTGGTAGAAGCCTGTACAGGGATATGCATCAATAATATCTTTGTCTAAGGAGGGAGAGATGATGTAGGAACCATATAGGGTGGATGGAGATAACATAAAGGGATGGAGAGAACCATGTTGGGAAGGGTGAGGGTAGCATCTAACTAGGATGCTTGGACTCTAGGTGGGGCGTAGAAAAATAGCATTTGAGTACTGGCTTGGGGGACTATATCTCAAACTGGTATTTTTCCTTGGAGGGGGGGGGGCGAATTCGAGAAAAGTGGTGCGATGATGTTTTCAGGCAATTCCTGAGGTAGGGGTTCTCTGAGAGGGGATTCAGTGAGAGGATTATTGTTTTTGATATAAGTTCTTTTGGAGGAAACTACACACACTTGTGATGAAATAGATGAGTTTAGGAGAGGTGGTGCTCCATGATAAGTTAATAAAAAGGATGGGTCTTTTAATATTCCAGGGCCAGTGTCGATGGTGGGAAAAGAATAAGAGATAGCATGGAAAAGATGGAGGATGTTATCAATATTGGTGGAATGATCTACCTGAATAAATCTAGGAGTTGTTAGAGAATTTACCTGACATAGTAGTGGATGAGTTACCTCACTCATTACCACCCATTAGGAGTATCAACCACCATATTGACTTGATTCTAGGAGCCAGTTTTCCAAGCAAAGCAGTGTATAGGTTGACACCTCAAGAAAATGAAGAGGTCAAGAATCAAGTTCATGAGTTGTTGGATAAATTTTTAGCTAGGGAAACTCTAAGAACATGTGCAGTGCCAACTGTATTAATTCCAAAGAAGAATGGGGGATTGATAATGTGTACAGATTTCAGAGCCATCGACAATATTACCATCAGGTATAGATTCCATTTACCCAGGATGGATGATTTGATGGATTGTTTGAGTGGAGAAAGCTATTTTTCAAAAATAGACTTGAAGAGTGGATATCATCATATAAGAATGAGAGAGGGAGATGAATGGAAGACAACATTCAAGACAAATGAAGGTTTGTTTGAATGGCTAGTCATGCCATTTGGATTGAAAAATGATCTAAGCACATTTATGAGGTTTATGAATGAAGTACTGAAAGAATTCATAGGTAAATTTTTTATTGTATATCTAGATGATATATTAGTTTTCAGAAAAAACTAAGGAAGAACATTTAAAGAACTTGACATTAGTGATGAGGATATTGCAACAAGAAAAATTGTTAATAAACTTGAAGAAAATTTATTTTATGAATACATAACTCATATATTTGGGTTTTGTGATCTCTTAAAATGAATTGAATATGGATCCAAAGAAGGTGAGAGCAATCAAAGAATGGCCTTCACCAAGGAGTATATTTGAGGTAAGAAGTTTCCATGGGTTAGCAAGTTTTTATAGAAAGTTTATCATAAATTTTAGTGGTATATATGCACCCATAATGGACACTGTGAAAAAGAAACATAAGTCTTTTAATTGGATAGAGGAGGCTGAGAAAATCTTCAGAGTGTTGAAAAAGAAGATAACAGAACAACCAATTCTGGTTTTACCCAATTTTGGAAAAACATTTCAAGTAAGATGTGATGCAAGTGGAATAACTATTGGAGTAGTCTTCAGTCAAGATAATAGGCCAGTTTCTTATTTTAGTGAGAATTTGAATGACACCAATTAGAAATATTCTACATATGACAAGGATTTTAATGCAGTGATTCAATCTTTGAAGAAATGAAGACATTATTTAATTACAAAAGACTTTGTCTTGTATAGTGATAATCAATATTTGCAATTTATTACTAGGCAAGAGAAGTTGAATCAGAGGCATGTTAAGTGGGTAGAATCCATTCAAAATTTTACTTTTTTCATTAAACATATTTCTGGAAGTGATAATAAAGTTGTAGATTCTTTGATCAGAAGGAGTTTGGTTATACAAGAATTCCAAGTGAAGATCTTAGGGTTTGAGCACCTTAAGGAAATGTATCAGGAAGATCCATATATTAAGGAGGCATATGAAGCATATGAAAATCATTTTTTGAGGGATAACAACCCATGGGAAGAATATTTAATCCATGATGGATTTTTGTTTAAAGGAGGTCAATTGTGCATACCAAGATGCTCAATGAGAGATAATTTGTTAAAAAAAAAACATAGTGGAGGTCTAGTCGGACATTTTGGTCATGACAAAACCTTTGCACAACTAAATAGTTTGTATTATTGGCCAGGTATGAGAGAATATGTGAATAAATTTATAGATCGATGTAAGATTTGTTAACATGCAAAAGGAAAGAGACAAAACATTGTCTTGTAACAACCATTGCCTATTCCAGAAAGTCCTTGGGATGCAATTATTATGGATTTTGTATTGGGATTACCTAGAACCCAGAAGGGAAGTGATCCCATATTTGTTGTGGTCGATATATTTTCTAAAATGCCACATTTCACACCATTCCAGAAAACAAATGATGCTACACACATATCCAATGTGTTTTTCAGAGAAGTTGTGAGACTACATGGATTGCCCAGAAGTATAGTCTCAGACAAGGGCACTAAGTTTGTAGAACACTTTTGGAGTAATCTATGGAAGAGGTTGGGAACTAATTTATCTTTTAGTTCAACATATCACCCTTAGACAGATGGACAGATTGAACTAGTGAACATGAGTCTTGGAAATTTTTTAAGGAGTTTAGTCACTGAACAAGGTCGTCAATGGGATCAAATTCAAGCACAAACATAATTTTCATTTAACAACTTAGTTAATAGGATCACTAGGAAAAGTCCATTTGAGATAGCATATGGAAGAAAACAAAGAGGGATTGTAGAATTGAGAGAGTTGAAACAAGATGAATTCAATAGCACTAGAGCATAATATTTTTCTACAGAAATACAAAGACTTCATGATCAAGTTAGGAGGTAGCTACATGATAGTAATCACAAGTATAAGGACAGGGTTGATCAGAAAAGAAGGGAAGTTCAATTTGAAGTGGGAGATGAATTTTTAGCTCATTTGAGAAAGGAAAGGTTTCCAAGAGGAACATATAATAATTTGAAGATGAAGAAGATAGGACCATGCAAGATCCTTAGAAAATTTGTAACAAATTCTTGTGAGATCGAGTTCCTAGACAATGTTGGGATATCACCAATATTCAATGTTGCAGACTTGTATCCTTATAGAAAAGTTGACGCATGGGAATTAGATGATTGGGAAGAATAGATGACCATGGTAGAAAAACCTCATATGGATAAAATATTAGAACAGAGAGTTGGAAAGAAGACTAGAAGAAAGATGTACTCTAAATATTTGGTGAAGTGGAAAGATCACCCAGTAGAAGATTCAAGTTGGGTAACTGAACCTGGTATTTTGAAGCATGTAAAAATAGTGCAAGAGCTCATGGATAGGATTCCATGAATATTTTGACTAAAGGAGTATGATGTAGGAGCATCACTATCAAATTAAGAAAAGCGAAAGTGAAAGTGAAATCAACATCTCAACACATTGAAAGAATCAAACTGACTCTTAACCAACTTGGTAGCGGTGTGGAGATTTTTTGAATTTCTAATTAATTAAATTAGTTGTATGTAAAGTTGGGCCACAATTTGAAATGATGGATCATTTTAAATCCTTACACGACTGTAAAATATTACAGGTGTAGGATATTATCCCTTATTAGTCATTAGGTTGCATTTAATTAAGCTGAGTAGGTAACCGCTAGAGTAGACAGTGATAGAACTTAGATAGGAGGAAGAGGAGCGAATAAGGCTCTCGGTCCTTAGACAAGTTCTTTCACTATATTGTTTGTAAGAGATAGCAGTTGTAATTGTGTATTTTTGGAATGAATAGAACATAAGATCATTTATCCAATTGTACAGTGTTGATATTGTTTTACAGTTTTACTGTTATGAATTTTGTGGATGTATGGGGTTCATGGTGAATGAATGAATTCATGAAGAATTGAATAAGTTTCAATTGTTTCTCTTATTTAAGTTATGCAAGGCGTGCATACTGAATGCAAGGAGTGCATGTGAGAGAGTCTTTTGAATCGAAGATCATAAGAGATAGCATGGAACTTTTGTATGTAGAGTGTGCATATTGAACGCAAGGAGTGCGTATGTGAAGTCTTTAACTTGGAGAAAGAAATCATGTTTTTATTGTAATGTAGTGTAGAGTTCAGTTGCAAGGAGTGAACGGGACCAGAAATAAACTAAGTGTTGAAGAAATCCCTTTGAGGAATTCAAATTTCGAAGGAAGAACAAGTACATAGGATTTAGCAGGAGAGATCCTTCAGAAGAGACATTTGTTTTTAAGTTTGGATAATATAAAGGGTTAAGATTCACCCAAGAGGAGACGAATCATTTCAAACCATTATATATTGTAGAATTCATGCACTAGTTAGTCATGAGGATCCTTCGGAATTTACAAATAGGAAGATCTAAAGTGAAGAGGGGTGAAAACCTCTGAAACCCAAAGTCCAAAGTGAATCTGGACCGTCAAATTCAGAGGGACACATGGTGATAGATCGTGAACTTTGGATAAAATCACTCTGGAGAAGTTGAGATTTGAGATCTCTGAAGCTCGAAGGTCCTAAGTAAATTATAGTTGTCTGATTCAGGAGAACACACATCACAAATCCACGCACTTCAGGGGAAAGTGAAGGCTAAAAGTTGAGTTTTCTTAAGTATGAATCCCTGAAGCGGCTAGGGTCTTTGATTTGAGGAGGATAAGTGTCAGCAAATGTTCCATTTTGGAAGATGGCCACTGCAGAGGAAGCATGAGTTGAGAGTTGAAACTCCCAAAGCCCGAAAGGAGAAATCAATTACGATCGTTGATTTGAAAGGGACACACATCAATAGATCAGGGAGATCTAGAGGAGCGTGATCTAGAGAGAAGGAAGGAAAGGAGGCAAATCCAAACCATTGATCGAGAGGCCCAACCCGAGATCGTGATATTGACAATTACGCAGGATTGCAGGAATAGAAAGTGCTCAGACTTTAAAAACTTGAGAGCGGGCAATGATCAAAACCACAGTATTGCAAAAGAGATGTGTGGCGATTGATAGTGAATTGCAGGGAGAAAAGTGGGTTGATCCCAAACCACCCTCTACCATGCCTGAAATTGTGTCTGTACATAGCCCAAGGTCACATATGGGAAAGGGATAATGGAGGAGGAGCTATCACCTGAACCTTGATAGTTTAGTAGCACAAAGGGAGAGGTTGTGAGTGTCATAGAACCTGCACCAAAATAATGAAAGATCCTATGTTTAATTCTAAGTGAGACCATTAAGGTTTTAGAGATTTGATTTGGCTCCGAGAATCAAATATCCTTGACTGGGTGGTCGAGCAGCCTCGAGGAGAGGAGGGGGGTCTGCATCATCTTACATGCCTCTTATTACTCTCTCTCTCTCCCTTTGACAAAATATTAACTCCATATTTCAATTTGACACTGTAATTTCTCTAACCAATCTTGGTTAAAAGAGTAGCTCCCCCTGTGGGTGTGTCTCCATGTCTGTATGCTACTAATATTCCTTTCTGAATTTCTCTCTCTCTAATGAATTCTCAACATGTTTTTGTGTAGATCAATGTAGGTCTTATTGTACATTATTCTTTTTGTATTTATTTTCCATTAGTGCTTCAATGTGTAATCAACTGACATATATGAAAAACATTCAAAAATTTAGGCATTCAAATAAGAATCCAACATTCTCTATATCAATCTCTGAACCATTTTCTAAACGAATCTATGAATCCATCTATGTCCATACTGTCCAAGAATATGCTACTCAACTTTCCATAATATTGACCCATCTGTCTCAACTACTCCATAGACTCCCCTTGTCTAATATACATATTCCCTAGGAGTCTCCAAGTCGAATGGCTTAGAACAATACCTGCTTTGATGCAGTGTAATTTTCCTCTTTGTCTGTGAATACATCTTCCTTTTCATCCTCTTCCTAAATTTTGTCATCATCCTGATTTTTGACATATTCTTCATCCTCTACTTGAGTTCCAACACTTTCATGTTTACATATAAATTCATCATGATCTTGTGCTACTGCAAATCCTGAAAGTACGATTCCTTGGATCTGTTCTTCATTTACCTTCTCTTTTTTTTTTTCACTTCTTCTCCAAAACTTCTTGCATCTCTCATGAATATTTTATTTCATCAGAGGCCTTATCACACTTATTCAATTTCAAGTTATGTGTCCATAGTTGTGGAATTTGTAGCATTCAAAATTTTTTGGGGCCACATAATCATTTCTTTCTTGATTATTTCTTTCATAATTCCTGCAATCTGCAACCTTATGTCCAAAGTCAATACAGTAAAAACAATGACCATAAAATAAATTTACATACCTGAGGGTGAATGATTTTCCTTGTAGTGTAGTCCTTCTGTAATTCTGCCTAGGTTGATCAAGATATTCTCTTTGGTTATAATGATTGAATATTCTCTGTTGCTTGAATGTAGAAGGTCTTATGTATTCATTTCTTTCTGATTCATGTTGACCATGATTCTTTCCTTTGATAAATTATGCATAACTCTTTTGTTTTTTTGCTTTCATCATGGAGCTTGAACCATTCTCATTATGCATTTGGTTGTATCCTAGTCCAGACCTATCATAGTATGTATTTTGATTTTGGATGATATTATCCAATGTCTTGGTTCTATCTTGATGCATGTTCCTTTTCTGAAGATCTTTTCTTAGAGTTATTTCTTCTTGTTCCAACCTTTCAATCATATTCTCCTCTTCTAGTTAACTTCTGAGTGTTTCTTCAATCCTTCTATATTCTTCAACCTAGAATTTCAGCTTCGTAATTATCCACTTGACTTCCTCTAATTTGAGATTCTTGGTTTCTTTTACTTTTAGTTCTTTATTGAGTGATTTTTTTTTATTTCTTTCATTCCTTAGATCTTCTAAGGCACTAATTAATTATTCTCTAAGATTGAGTTCGCCTTCTTCTTTTAACCTATCAAAGTTTCTTTTTTGATTTTCCTTAGCCATGAATAGTACCTTTTCTGAATCACTATCGGTTTCATAATCTTCACCAGATGAGGAACTGTCTTTTCTTGAGTATAGATTTTTCTTGAAGGCTTTATTTTTATTTTTCCAGTTTCCCTTTTGATATCTCTTTTCTTTCTTGGTCTCTTCCTCTTCATCACTATCTGAATTTATGGCATAAGGACACTTATTTGCAAAATGACCAATTCTACCGCAATTAAAACATTTCAATGGAAGCTTACCTTTATATTTGCATATTCCCTTTTGCAACTTTCTTATAAAGTTTTCCATTTCTTCATCTTCTTCTAAATCATCATTGCAGCTACATTCAGACTTTGGCTTTTTCTTGTGAACTGACTTTTATTGGTGCTTGTTACTTTTCTTTGTCTTCTTAGATGCTTTGAATGCAACTTCCTTTGTAACTAGATTGTCTTTTTTTTTCTCATCTCATAAGCCAAAAATTTGAATTTTGGCTTCCTTAACCTTTTCATCTCCTTCATTGACATTATTTAGTTTTACCCACATCTCTTTTGCGGATTCAGAGTGCATAATTTTTTTAAATATTAATTCATCTAAACCATTCTAAATAGTGTTCCGGGATCTTGAATTATTTTTTGCGAGTTTCTTTCCATCCTTGTCTATTGGAGGAGTAGTTGGTGCTTTGTATCCATCCACCACTGATTTCCAAACATTGAATCCTTGTTCCTGTATGTATGTTTGTATTTTCTTGCTCCAGAGTGCATATGTCTCACCATTAAACTATGGTATCCCAACTCGAGCATGATCCATGATCTCCTTCCAGTGGTTAAATTTTTTTCCTAAAGGAACCTCACTTTGATACCAATTGTTGGATTACTGAGAGGGGGGGTGAATCAGTAGTGATAAATTTATAACAATTATTAATCCTCTTAACCACAATGTATATTAATTTCACTTGTCCAATCATTTTCATCTTATCATCATCAATATATTACAGTATCAATAAAATTAAAATTCATCGGTGCATCATAAACAATAATCAAAACATCCACACAATACATAATACACCAATATTTTACGTGGAAAACCAATGCGGGAGAAAACCACATAATGATTTTCTTATATGTCTCTAATAATTACATTCAAGGAAGAAACAACTTCCAATTCTCCACCTCCAACTGGAAGGAAGCTCCGACCCCCTAGATTCTCGAACTACAACTTGAGGGAAGCTCCAACAACCCAATTCTTTGGATACAACTAGAAGGAGGCTACAACCCCCTATGTTCTTTGGATACAACCAGAAGGAGGCTACAACCCCCTATGTTCTCCGGCTACAAAATGAAGGTGGCTACAACCACCTAGTTATCAGGCTCCAACCTAAAGGAATATCCAACTCCCTGATTCTTCGACACCAACCGGAAGGAGGCTACAACCCCCTTTCCTTGCCTCGTCTTGTTGCCCTGAAATATAAGTGTAAAATAAATGATCAAACCATTAACACACTGTCACTGTTATATATACCACTATAAACATGTACCAATCCATACCAACAACCTATACCCAACCTATACCAATAATCTACAATGAACCTAGTAGTCATCATGTACCAACAAATACCAACATGTATGCAACCTATATGTGCTATAACTCGTGTATGTATGTGACTTGTATATAATGTAGCCTGCATATGTACACATCCTTTATATACAGAATCATGTGTAAACCCTCATAAATCTAGGGTTTTCACCTTTCTCAAACTTAGACTGTTTTCTGCCTCTGTCACATCAACCTGTACTAATCAACCTATACTATCAACCATGTACATCAATCACTAACACAACATCTACCATAGCAAGTGCATCAATTATGCACATCACAATACCTCATAACCATCACCAAAAATATGTCACAATACTCTCCTCAATAGATCATATCTCAATATCTTAATAATATCACTCAAACCATGTGCAACTATATTTCTCTAGTCATGTGCCATACATGTGCATACAATCATAATCACGTGAACCAACCCTCACATGGAATAGACAAAAAAACCTTACTGATCTGCAACCTTAAATCACACCAACAACTTCACCAACAAATCACAACCACTTCACAACCAAAACCCTCAACCATGTACCATGAAATACAAGTAATGACTCAATACTTAAACCAACAAGATGTACCAATGAATAATACCAAACATACCAATGTTTTGTTTTTGTAGATATAACTCATACCATAAGTTCCATACAACCAACAACCTCTCTAGGGAAAATCCTCAACCTCCCATAACTATATCTCATATAAACAACAATATCCAACTACTCATAAGAATATGGCATACCTTTTGAACATGTAGATAGATCTATTGTACCTCATCATTGTATACCTTCCTAAGAGCTTGCTTTCAGACTCTAAGAAACTGCTACCTTCAATGACTCAAATTTTCATGCCTTCCCCCAAATGTATGTGTCCTATTATACTTCCATCCACGTACGTATGTTCCCTTCTCCACTGCATCCATATACACCTAAAAAACTAAGGTTTTTTTTTAGTATTTCTGCAAATCAGAAACTTTCATCGTCAACCCTTCATGCTACCTTAGACTTGCATAACTTTATATGTATCAATGAGTACCTACAATAAGCCTTACAGAATAATATATATTCAATTTTCTCAATAGGTGCTAATAGGGGAGCCTTTCTGTCTTATTTATACTTCCATGTAGCTTCCTCAAGGAGTTACCTTCTAACCAACTTAACCCAACTTCCATGTAGCTTCCTCAAGGAGCTACCTTCTAACCAACTTAAACCAAATTCCTTCTTTTAGAGATAACCCACTTCTAACCACTTTATCCTCAAATAGTAAATTCTCCACTTCTAGTTGCAACTAGTTTATTTTTAATTATATTCTTTTGCAACAACTTAACCCATGATTAACTACTAGTTTCACCCACCTGAGATATTTCTTTCAGACTCTGAGAACCTGGTACCTTCAAAAACTCAAATTTTCATGCCTTTTCCCAATTGTATGTGTCCTGTTATACTTCAAGCCACATACGTATGTGCCCTTCTCCACTGCAGCCCATGTACACCTAAAAAACTAGGGGTTTTTCAGTATTTCTACAACTCAGAAACTTTCATCATCAACCCTTCGTGCTACCTTAGACTTGCATAACTTTATATGTATCAATGAGTACCTGCAATAAGCCTTACAGAATAATATATATTCAATTTTCTCAATAGGTGATAATAGGAGAGCCTTTCTGTCTTATTTATACTTCCATGTAGCTTCCTCAAGGAGTTACCTTCTAACCAACTTAACCCAACTTCCATGTAGCTTCCTCAAGGAGCTACCTTCTAACCAACTTAAACCAAATTCCTTCTTTTAGAGATAACCCACTTCTAACCACTTTATCCTCAAATAGTAAATTCTCCACTTCTATTTGCAACTAATTTATTTTTAATTATATTCTTTTGCAACAACTTAACCCATCATTAACTACTAGTTTCACCCACCTGAGATATTTCTTTCAGACTCTGAGAACCTGGTACCTTCAAAAAATCAAATTTTCATGCCTTTTCCGAAATCTATGTGTCCTGTTATACTTCAAACCACGTACGTATGTTCCCTTCTCCACTGCAGCCCATGTACACCTAAAAAACTAGGGGGTTTTCAGTATTTTTGCAACTTAGAAACTTTCATCGTCAACCCTTCATGCTACCTCAAACTTGCATAACTTTATATGTACCAATGATTACCTGTAATAAGCCTTACAGAATAATAGATATTCAATGTTCTCAATAGGTGCTAACAGGAGAGACTTTCTGCCTTATTTATACTTCCATGTAGCTTCCTCAAGGAGTTACCTTCTAACCAATTTAACCCAACTTCCATGTAGATTCTTCAAGGAGTTACCTTCTAACCAACTTAACCCAACTTCCTTCTTTTAGAGCTAACCCACTTCTAACCACTTTATCCTCAAATAGTAAATTATCCACTTCTAGTTGCAACTAATTTATTTTTAATTATATTCTTTTGAAACAACTTAACCCATGATTAATTGCTAGTTTCACCCACTTGACTAGTCAATTTCTTCTTAGGAGCTTCTAGAATAATTTGACTTCTTTGAACTTCTAGATAACTTGTGATGGTTCTCCAACTTCACAAGGTCATATATCTATAACCATAAGGAGTTATGTGGCGTTCCACCTATCACCGAAATGGCATGAAATGTATTATCCATATAGAATAGTCTTACCTACATATCCACCAATCTTCATGACTTTATGCCTCTAACAAACTCAGGTCCCTTACCCATACCTTTGTGCTACCAGAATTCACTACCAAACTTATCCAAGGGTGGAAATCAATCACTAAGGGTTGACATCAATATACAATATCACAATATCACTCTCCAAGGGTTGAAATCAATGACAACCAACAATCCAAACCAAGTGTCCATCAACCTAAACCAACTATCCAACAAATAGAGGCTCTGAAATCAAACCTTTGGTCCACTACAAGAAGTATTTACACTATGAAATAAGATCTCCTTATAGTTCACACATTTTCAATTCTCTCACAACTACCACAACCTTAATTAAAACTAGTTCATGGAACAAGCCAATAGGGAAACATTATATGATCTTCAACAACTATGGAAATATAATTCTACACACATGTCCTTTGTCTCCATAAGGATAATTCATATATTCTTACATTTTATCTCAACTTGCTATTAAGTTTTAGACATATTAACTCATTGTCTATAGCTAGAAAAGAACATGAAAAAAATTTCAAAAGATTCTTGATGACTAGCTATATGTGAATGGACTTTGTCTTAAATGATTAAGCTCAAATTTTTGTACCTTGTATTTTTCTGCACAATTTTGTCCCACCACAAGGGTGTTGGGGATTTTTAGATGTCTTTTAAAGGAAACTACTTTACCAAATTAATTTCAAACCATGGATCATACAAATTTATAGACTATCATGCAAAATATATACAACACTCAAAGCTCAATCTAACTATAGATAAATAACAAGCATAACATAGATCAATACCACACTTGTTCTCAGATATAATCCTAGTTTTTCCTCAAAAGGATGAGCTTAAGACAATGATCTCAGACCATTTATGAGATCTTTGTGATTTACTTACGCACAAATATTAAATAAATAACAAACCTGGTCAATGCAACATAATTGATTTTTCCAATAATAGGAAGAAAACAATATTCATATTTCCATTAACCATGAACTCATTAAAAACCACACCACAATGTAAAAACCAAATCACACATAAATAGACATTTTTCACTAGAAATAAAAGAACAAAATAACTAAGAACTATGCTAATGTAACTATGAAAAATAACTACAATATATGGTTTCAGGAGGGAGGCCTACCTGCTTCCACCAAACACTAGAAACAAATTACCACAGAAATGATTTAATCAACACAACATGATATACACCATAACTGAAAGAGAAAACTTGAAATCATATTTAATCAAATTTTGGTACAAACATACAGGAGTAATAATATTCTTTATAAAATGGTTAACCCTTCCCTTCAAATCAAGGAGAGTTTTATACAAAAAAATATGAAAATCATCTAGAATCGATCAAATCGATTCATTGTTCTATTTATAGCTTCTAACTACAATATGGTAAAACAAAATCTAGCATTGTGATAAGAGATAGCACTTTCATCAAACTATCTTCCCCAAATCACAATTCACGATCTGCAACGAAAGGATTCATATCATATGTTGATATGAATCCATCATTCTCGTTCTCATTCACATATGATTTTTTTTTTCTGCGCCATTACTTTGGTCAAAACACAATACTCTTTGATCTATATTGGATATGCAACATCTACAGTTTCTTCCAAATCACGCCTTGTTTGACCATTTATGCAAGTAAACTTCTACACAAGTAAGCACACAATATATTCTATTACTTAATTCATGTGATATACAAAAGTAACAATCAAGACTTTACCTATGCAAAAGTTATATTTTTTCCCCAAAAGAATACTTTGCTCATGGACTATGATGGAAAAAAGTATCAAAAAAGGATTATGAATAGGAATAAGAATAAGCAAAATGGAGTCTCAACATCACCCCCCAAATGTAGTGGTTACATGTTCTAATGCAACAAATTACTCTAAAGATTCAGAGTTTGGTTCCTTGTGGGGAACATTTTTCAAATACCATTGACTCTAGTGAATTATTGTTCGGCCTAATTCTCGTGGCAACCTATAGCCCTATTGATTGATGACTTCTCTCCAAAATTCTTCTTCTTTCCCAAGCTCTAAAATTTCCCAAAGGATAGGAAAATGGAACCTCAATCCAATCCATTGGTTCTGAAATGCTTTCAAGCAATCAACATATCTGGGTACTCTGTCTAATGATGAATGAAAAAGAGATAAACAAAATATTTCCCTCATTTCTTTCTCAAATGAAAGGTGTTGCAACATCCATTGTATACCACATACTATCTCAAGCATGTTTAAGGAAATTTGATTCTCACAAAAGGAAAGGGTTTTCTTCTGATTTAGTTCTAATGTAGTAGCAAACATTGTACTCTTCATGATTTCAATTCTTTATTCAAACAAATTAGTAGGATTAGGCTCACCTCTTAATTTTAATCCTTTGTCTTCTCAATTCTATCAACCAAGAACATGGCTTTGTTCCATTGAATTTGATTCTGCATAAAGGAGGTAAAATCATTGATCTTTACATCACCAATATATGGATTTGGATCCCATTTAGTGCGTCTAGTCATCACCATGTCAAACTAATACAATTCACAAAGAATATTTTTATCTTCTTCTCCCAAAGTCTTATACAAGGTCAAAAATCAATCTTCAAAGTTAATCTAATAGCTAGAACCTACAATAAGAGCATGGTCATGTAATGAATCCAATTGACTCT
Source organism: Picea engelmannii (assembly GCA_009831015.1). Classification (NCBI taxonomy): domain Eukaryota; kingdom Viridiplantae; phylum Streptophyta; class Pinopsida; order Pinales; family Pinaceae; genus Picea; species Picea engelmannii. Next base: position 559,511 of record ML782591.1, on the reverse strand, counting down.
TAAGATAAGTAGAGTAAATTGCTGAAGGCACATAGTATACCATCATAGTATTCCCCAGATAACACAAATTTTATTTATCAAACTTCAATGCCTCTATCTTCTTCTATAACCTTGAAATTCCAATTGGGCATGTCTAAACCTCTTTCTCTTGACTCTCTGTAAAGGTTCTACTGCTTCTTTTTTTTCCATCAATTTGTCCATTCTTCTCAAAATTACCTCTAACTTTTATTTCCACTTTTACACTTGTTCTTTCAATGCTACATCGCCTGTTGATGCAATAGCTGTTGTCTTATATTGATGTCCTTTTTTCATAATTTATTTTCCCTTTTTCCCTGCCTCTCCTGCTTCATGTAGTCATTTTTCTTTCGATTTGTTGTCATTAAGAGAAGTTGATGACAACCAAGGATCTACATCTTCAACTGCTTGGATCAAAGTGTTTAAACCCTCGTGGAGCTCATATAGCTTCAATTTCTCCTTTATTTTCCCCAATTATGTTATTAATTTATGATTTCTCCTTATCAAATTAATATTAGCTCGATTCATCTTATGATAGGCTTGTTGATAATATGAATTATTATACAAGTGTATCTTACTTACAGTAGAGGGTTTATTCATTTTCTGGCTCAATTTGCTAACTGTTTTTCCAAAATCCACATCTATTGTAGCTGCACCGGCTTCTCTAAAGGACTCTTCTTCATCTTCATCAGAAATAATTAAGGGTTCTTGCGAAATTTCCTCCATTTTGCAATGTGTACATGAATTTTTAGGAGTCTTATGTGTTTGTTTTTTTTCTAGTAACAACGAACTTCACAATACTAAATTTTTATCTTTTATTCTTGTTATCATTTATTCCTTTTGAACCCTGGATGATAGGATTGCAACGTCTACAGCCACAGTTAATTATTCTCCATATCCTTGTGGTTGCTTCTCTTTCTCAACTAACATATCTTCTTCATCAGGATCATCCGTTTGATCAGGAACCTCTGAGGATGGATCAACAACTTTTGCATCCATATCTATATCTAATCCTCTTTCTTGTAGATATTCTTGTTCCTCGACTGGAGATTCTTGTGCATGTTCCTCAAAAAACAAAGAGTCCCAATTTCTTCCAAAGATAGATAAAGCATCACATACTAACAATTTAATCAATCCATGATGGGTTATACTTGTGAATGGATTATGGATTTATTATTCTTTGGAACTCATCAATTCTAAGGACCTATGAAATAAGAAATAGGGAATGTTCACATACCTATGATGCATCAGATGAACCAGTAATTGAAAATGGTATCCATAGAATAACTAATATCGACCCCCACAAGTAAAAAAATTCTAAACACAAAGGGCAACATGTTTCCATGGGTTAGCGAATGAGCTTCTCAAAATACCCTTTGGGCCTCCATGCAATTGCTCATTGGTTCCTCTGAAAAAATCATCTTTCAAGGAAGCATAATATACTCAACGATTAAACCATATCTCCCCATAAACAACTAAGCATGTTACTCTTATAATGGACTCCTCAATTACTAGAATTTTGATACCCCTAACTCTAGCCACAAAACCATGTAGACCTTGGGTGAATTCGATGGTAATTTTAGTGTCAAATCCCCGTAATCATTGAAAAATACCTGTTAAAAACCAAACATCAATATAGCATAGAAAAACCTCAGGAAAAGTACTCAACGCCTTGAAAAAGAGATAATTTCATATAAAAAGCTTTTCGAGGGGGCAACCTCCTTTTACCCCACTTAAATGTTCAAGTACAAGATGATTCAAAATGAAAATGTCTCCTTGGTATATATAAGATACTAGGAGGTATAATTACAACTAATGGCCTAAATCCGACATAAATAAAATAACATTACTAATCTAATATGCCCCAATTAAGGGTTAATGAGCCAATATTAGGTCTTAACATGCCCCTCCCCTTGAGACAAGTGTTGTTTGCAATGCTTGAGTAACTCTGGATGCTTCTGTATAAAAGAATCATCTTCCCAAGTGGAATCTCCAGCCGGTAGTTTCCTCCATTTAATGAGATACTCTGAAATGGATCTATTCCTCAGTTGGCGAATTCTTGTGTCAGTGATGGCTTCAGGCTCTAGTATGATTTTTCCTTCCTTATCAAGTTCTGGCAATATAGTTTGAAATGGGATCTTGTCGCCTATAACCTTCTTTAAGCATGAAACATGGAAAACTGGGTGTACTCGTGAAGATGCAGGTAACTCCAATTTGTATTCCATAGTACCAATATTTTGCAATACCTTATAAGGGCCATAGTACTTTGGTGATAATTTATTATCCTTCTTGGCTTGCTTGAGGGACATCTGTTTGTATGGTTGTAGTCTTAAAAATAACCAATCCCCTACTTCAAAACTTATTTCACTACGATGTTGATCTGCTTCTTGTTTCATGCAATTTTGTGCCATGGTCAGGTTGTCCTTTAAGATATGGAGAACTTGTTGTTGATTCTCCACGTGATCTTCCACTGCTTGAACCTTAGATTTTTCTTTTAGAAAAGAAGTGATGGAAGGAGGGTGGTATCCATAAAGTGCCATAAATGGTGTCATTTTTGTTGCAGTATGAAAGGAAGTGTTATACCACCATTCTGCCAAGGGTAACCATTTGAACCATTGTGTTTGTTTATCAGAGACAAAGCAATGAAGGTATCCTTACAGACATTTGTTCACTATCTTGGTTTGTCCATCAGATTGAGGATGATAGGATGAGCTATGAGCCAATTGAGTAGCCAAACAAGAAAATAATTCTGTCCAAAAATGTCCAGTGAAGATGGGATCTCTATCACTTACAATAATATCTGGGCTTCCATGTAGCTTTTGAACTGTCTCCATGAATGTGGTGGAAACTTTACTAGATTTGAAGGGATGAGAGAGTGCACAAAAGTGTGTGTACTTGGTCAGTCTATCAACAATCACCATGATGACACTCTTTCCTTTAGACTCTTGTAACCCTATGATGAAATCCATGGAAACCTCCTCCCAGTGCTGACTTGGGATGGATAATGGTTGTAAAAGACCTGGGGTCTTAATTGTTTCCACCTTATTTTGTTGGAAAACCAAACATTCTGCCACAAACCTTTGAACATCA
>ML782591.1:523791-552425 GCA_009831015.1 Picea engelmannii | reverse complement strand
GACATAAATAAAATAACATTACTAATCTAATATGCCCCAATTAAGGGTTAATGAGCCAATATTAGGGCTTAACAATACCCCAACCAACCCGCTCATTCTAAGATTTTGGTTGTTTGATCATTTTGATACACCATCGCAACACCTATGGATTCATGGTGAATTGGGGGTCCTCCCATCAGAATGACTCAAGTGGCTATCAAAGAATAAGATATCTTGATAACCTCAGTGTAATTTGCAGCAAGTAATAACTGGAAATGATAAAAGACACAAGGAATGAAGCCAATAGATTCCTTTTCATGTGAAAATGCCTTGCATGTCAAATCACGGGTAAGCTTTGGTATTGAATTATAAACATGCATGGGATATGTCATTGTGATCATTTAGGAAAAAGGTTTAAATTCCTTCTTATGAACAATCATATTAACACCAGGAAAATGCCTCCCAACTTATAGTTTGGTCATATCACGGGATATAAGGATAACTTTGCATAGGAAGTATTGACTAAACTTTCATATATAAAATAAATTAAGCAAATAAAATAAATGTATCTGTACCTGAGAAAAGTATGGAAAATTACAAACCAATGGTTATGGTAGAGACCAGCCAAAAAAAATGGAGTGTGTTGTAGAATACCAGAATGTCGAATTCTTAAGACAAAATATCCTTGTATAATGTTGAAGAGTTGAATAATGTAGAAGATTAGGGATCGACAGCTGGAAGTAACAACTGGGATTTGCATATGTGATATGTAGCTCATAGGTATAGTGGAATATATAAAAGAGAACACTTTTGAAAGGGGAGAAAGACTAGTGAGATCTTCCTGTGAAGTATGATAATGCCTTGAAGTAGCTGAATTTGTGATATGATGTAGCTAAGCTTCTGGAATGGGATATGTGTTGGCCCTTGACCAAGTTTTGAGGAAACACTTGGTCATATTTGACCATTTTTGGAACTTTAGCAGCTTGTCAAAGATGGATCACAACGCGAAGCAGATATTGTGGAAGATAGACCCCTTTCTTGGGTCCTTTTTGGGTTTTGGGGGATAATGTAATGTGTATGGGATGTCGGCCCATGGGTTTACCCATGTTTAGGCCTATTTTGTAAAGTATAAATAAGTATCTAGGCAATGTAAAAAAGGTCGATAAGCTAAGTGCTAGTAAGGGATTTATGTATACTGTGTGACCAACTTGTAGAGCTAAGTGCAAGTGATGTAAGTGTTGAGTGCATAGATTGTAAGAAGGATCTATGCTAGATCTACTCAGGGAAGAAGGATCTGGTGAGGTGTGTGTAGATATCCTGTCCTATGTGGAGTACAATTTTGAGCTCTATGTTGTAATCAGATTGACCAAAGCTAATAAAGAAGAATAAGACTTTGTGGACGTAGCCCCAGGGTGGGGGTGAACCACGGTAAACCTGTGTGTTGTGCTCAGTGCCTCGATCTAATGTGTTTGTCTCTTTCCATGTGTTGTTCTTTGATATGATTATGCTATGTTCTTTGCTATGATATACTTGGACAAATCTACTTTTCTGTGTGCTTCTTAGATGTATGGATGTAGATCTGACATATATGAAAGTGTTGAGTGCTAGACCTATTTTGATAACTTAACCTAGATCTAAGTGAATGTTACGGTGTTCTACGCCATCTGTAGAGTGCCATGAGGGTTAAATACTGATGAATGATCTATAATAAAGTGTTTTCTAAGTGTTAGAATCACAGATCTGTGTCCCAACTAAGGTTGTAGACACCCGAGTCTTGCAACCACCCCTACCTCTACCTCGGGTGAGACTTCATCTGCTTCGCAGGTGTTGCCGAAAGGGCCAATAGTTAGGGTTTTGTTGGTGCACTGTTGAAGCGTTGAACCCTAGGTCTTCCCTTGTGCCACAAATGGTTCTGTTGCCAGGACATGAAACGGTGATTGCTAGGAACTGAGGAAGAAGAATCTTTGAGAAGAAAGTTCGTCCTGAAATTGTAAAATCTCTATGCATGGACCTGTGCCCTAGTGCGCAGTGATCCACTTGATCCAAAAATATCTGTACATGGACCTGTTCCCTAGTGCGCAATGATCCACTTGATCCAAAAATCTTTGTGTTGAAGAAGGAAGGACAGATCTGAAGAAAAGAAGCCAAATTTGAATGCTTTGTTCTCTAAGAAAGGTTAAAGTGGAGGTTTCTAAGTCAGATCTACATAAAGAGGTAATATCTATAAGCTCTGTGCTCTGATAAAGGTAAGAATAATTAAAATTTCTTAGATCTGGAAGCTTTGTAATCTATAGAAGTAAAATAAGTGAAAAATTTTGTTTCTAAAGTATGGATTTAGGTATGCTTGATAGATTTTTTCCTAGCTTGAAAATTAGGGCATTGTTAGATTTAAAAACGTTTGATATGAATAGATATGATAAGAATAATGAAAGATATGTTATACCTATGCATAGAAAGAATTTTTCGACTAACCAATGGATGCAGGATCCTAGAAAGAAATTTTTGTAGGCTAGCCATTATGATCCTAGTGCGCAGTATAAGAAAAGTTGGGGATCATGGAAGAGGAAGAGAGGATTAACTCTTTGTTACAATTGCAGAAGATCATGACATCCTACTAAGGAATTCCTTGGGAGAAACCCTAGTTGCCTCTATTGTAAGGCTATGGACCATGAAGTACTGGATTGCCCTAGAATGATTACTAGACTTGAAAAGATGAATATGGAGCAAGGTCAAGAGACTAAGATTATAGAAAAACCCTAGAAAGAATCAGAGATTATGTTACTGAAAATGAAAGAAACCCTGGATGAACATAAAGATGTCAGTTTGTCAGATATATTCAAAGAAAATGAGAAAATCGAAGTAAGAATAGGAGACTTCGACATCGGCTGTGCTCTAGATGAGGGAATAAATATGAAGATTATGACAGAAAGTACTTGGGAAACCCTAGGAAGGCCTGTTATGGTTCCTTCACTAGGAAGAATAGGGTTGTTTAAAGGAAAAATGGTAACCCTATGTGGAAAAATTACCTAGATAGCTATGAGTACCCATGGAGCTTCGACAGAGGAAGAGATCGAAGTCATTAGATTTATTGAGGACTATGCCCCATTTCTAGCTTTGTTAGGAAAGACCTGGATTGAAAAAGACTATATCTGGAGAAAATAAGAAAAGGAAGCCCTAGAATAGAAGAAGCAAGAACTCATGGAATTCATGACTAGAAGCATTGTCTACTTGATGGAATAACAAGAGAACAGATCTCAGCTGTTGAACACTAGGGACCTAGATGTTGAAGCTATAAGAGTGTTAGAGGAACCACAAAAGACCGAAATACCCAATCCATATGATGAAGGAGTATTACCCTTGGATCTGAATAAAGAACCTCAACAGTGTGAAGTGACTATGTCGAGAGAAGATAAGACTCAAAATGGAAAAAGGATGACCGAGACGAAGCTCACTGGGAAGAAGGCTAGGAAGCTAAGTAATAAGAGAGACAAGATCGAAAAGTTACAAAAGGTTCTGGAGGAAACTTCGCAGAAGGAAAAATCACAAGAATTGAGCTTCGTCGAGATATCAGGACAACGACATCTGACACTTCACCATGGAGCAGAAATATAGTCATTGGACCGATATAACCATTTGAATTCTGCCCTGAATGGATAGAAAAGAATTAAAGGATCACCACCAGACCATTGGACCATGCCATAGCAGATGGATCAATGTTCATGAAAGCTTCATACCTGTTGCAACTAGACCATTGATGAATTTCCTATTTAGCTCATCATGTCGTGCATGAAGAACAATTTTGCCGACTGAAAACTCGAAGCTTGTAGAACTCGTAATTGTATATAGTGATCATTGCAAGAAGATAATTAACCCTAGTGCAGTGTTTTGAGATCATCATGACCCCGCTTATCTTTCTCGAGTGCGTATGTCTAATGAGTTCACCGCGCTTGAGGAATCCATCACATAAGTCCTTCTCGATTTAATGACTAATAGAGTCATATCGAAAAGAAGAATTTCCATAGGAGTCCAAGCCTCATCAACGAGAGGAGTGCAAGCCTCCCCATCGATTTCTCGAGCTGGAACATCTCGAGCCGATGCAGAGAGGAGAACTAAGAATAAGGATGACATAGCCAACACAAAGTTAGTGCCATCCATTCTACCAGCTTACATACCCCCTCTGAGCAGTGAGATTAACAGGGACATTGTCACTAGATATTTTGAATATACCCTAGTAACTGCATATTTACCGAAGGAAGTACGCACCTACCGCACAAATCAAGACAAGGTTACAATGTTGAAGTTTTGCGACTTCAACCTGGGGACCATAAATTTTATAGCATGCTTTCCCCATATAAGTACTTGACGTGAACTAAGGGAAAGAACTCGAAGCTCATCCTGCAGCAATGGAAGATGAACCTTCCATAGTCTACTCTGCTAAACATTATGAAAATACCACACTTCGGCAGACACTAGGAGGTGAATGCTTGTGTTAAGTTACTACTAGAAATTCACCACAGAGGATACCTTTGGTTAGACCACCGCATAACTGTTGATCTGGCATTGATCAATAGGATCACTGAGCTTTGCATGCAGGGCCTTGATCCCCATGATTACTATCCTAGAAATACCGCAGACCGCGCTGTTGCGCAAAAGATAAAAGAGGCCGATGGCAATGTTGAGAAAGGCGCGAGAGGCTACAAGGTAGCTTCTATTGAAAGTGGCGCAGAGCACCTCGCATGACAACTAATCGCAGGGAAGATGGTATGTAAGAATCGACCAACACAAGTATCAGGCTTCGTAGTTGACCTCGCAGGAAAGTGCGCAGAGGGACTATAGATGAACTAGGCAAAGTACCTGGTGAATCCACTGGAGATTAACTGAAGAGAAGCTCAAGATCAGGGGCATGAATTCCATTTTAGCTGGCTCCTGATACTGATCACCTTTGTTGCAAGGGAGCTACCAGAAGGTGCAACTTTCCCGGACCTTGACCCTTTTGAGCCACTAGCTGCGAAGTTCAGTACCTTGTGGTACTCGAACGACATGAGCAAACAATGGAAATCGAATGTCATTTTCCATGCATATTATAATCAATTGAAAGTAGCCATAAGGAGTGAACCTCACATAACCATGAACACTTTACATAGGTTCTGACCTCTGATAAAGTTCAGCGCAGACTGCCATTTTATATACCTAACCCCACGTGCTGATGAGAACCAAGAATAGATTCAGTCCAACTATAAGCTGAAAGAAGAAGACCTGGAAGAGACCACCAAGGAATGGTCGGTGGACCTCCTTGTTTCAGAAGACCCCACAAAAATTTCATACATCGATAGCCCAAAAGCTACGCAAGATGCACCCAGGCCCAGTAGAACAAAGAGTACAAAGGAGACGAAGAAGCCCGAAGAGGTTCAGGATATAGATAACAGATCTGTAAGGATGAATTCCATTACGCTAGATGAAGAAGGTGATGAAAAAGAAGGTGCAAAATCTGAGCAACAACAAGTCAAAATATCGCCACCCAGGGATGAAGCAAACTCATCTAAGAAAAGGAAGGTTTCACCTCTAAAGTCTTCCTCTAGAAAGAAACCAAGAACCCCTGTAACTAAGATGTGAACTTCCCCCACATTGGATGACTTTGATTTCATTGTTGCAACAGTCAATGATGCTTCAAAGGAAATAATAGAGAAGCAGGAAGTGAAGTAGGAACAAATGTATAGCCAGATTGAGATCATGCTCCAAGGAGTACAACAGGCACTCCAGTCTAGCCAAGAAATCTCTACTATGCCTCTGCTAGAAGGAACAACAGAAGAAGGAGATGAATCATTCCAGCTCCGCAAGATTGCTGATACAGTCAAAGTACGCCTTCGACGTGCTCAGGAATAAAAATCATAGGCCACCCAAGCCCTCAAGAAGGCACAGGAAGAAATTATTGAGCAACGTCAAGAAGCACTTGAAGAGACTGAGCGAAGGTCCAAAAAGAGAAAGAGTAGCTTCTCACGAAGCAGATCAGAATTGAAGAAGCAGTCAATAGAGAATTTCTCTCTGTGACCGACTTAGAGCAGAAGGCCGAAGAGCCCATAGAGCATCAAGTGATGAAGCTGGCTGAAGTTATTCAACAGCTTCAACAAAGGGTCATGGAATTAGAGATTTAGACCATACCACAGACTCCGCAAGAAGTGCGTGACCAGCGAGAATTGGATGCTCAGAGTGCAGTCAAAAGGATTAGAAAACTTGTTGAAGAATGCAAGTAGTTAAGTAACAAAGGTGTGTAGATATATGAGAAACTATCTAAAGACCCAGAGTTGAAGAAACTGGAGTCCCAACTCTAGGAATTGAAGCAGCACACAGATACAATACAGGCATAGCTCAAGCTCCTGTCACCTATCAAGAGGATGAAGAGATCCCAGGAACAATGAACTACCTAAAAAATTGTTCTCACGATGCAAAACAGAGTGATGGAAGTCACCCAGAAACTCGAGCTGAGCCAGGAGGAGGCCTATATACTATTTAAAGAAATTGAAGGCCAAGGAAAACTACTGGAACAAGTAGTTGTTACATTCGAGCAACAAATAGAAGGGCCTATCAGCGAAGTAGTTGTTCAAGAGTTCGCTGAGTAGGAAGCAGTAGCACAGAGACAATTCGAAGCAGCTCGAGCTAAGATCGATACCTTTGAGGCAAATTTACCTAGATCTAAGTGAATCGGGATGAGTCACAGGTGAGTGTTGGGGGCCTGTTGGCCCTTGACCAATTTTTGAGGAAACACTTGGTCATATTTGACCATTTTTGGAACTTCGACAGCTTGTCAAAGATGGAGCGCAACGTGAAGCAAAGATCATGGAAGCTAGACCCCTTTCTTGGGTCCTTTTTGGGTTTTGGGGGATAATGTAACTGGTATGGGATGTTGGCCCATGTGTTTACCCATGTTTAGGCCTATTTTGTAAAGTATAAATAAGTAGATAGGCAATGTAAGAAAGGCCGATAAGATAAGTTCTAGTAAAGGATTTGTGTATACTGTGTGACTAACTTGCAGAGCTGAGTGCAAGTGTTGTAAGTGTTGTGTGCATGGATTGTAAGAAGGCTTTGTGCTAGATCTACTCGGGGAAGGAGGATCTGGCGAGGTGCACACAGATATCCTATCCTATGCGGAGTACAATTTTTATCTCTATGCTATAATCAAATTGACCAAAGCTAATAAAGAAGAATAAGACTTTGTGGGCGTAGCCCGAGGGTGGGGTGAACCACGATAAACCTGTGTGTTGTGCTCGGTGCCTCGACCTAATGTGTTTTTCTCTTTCCATGTGTTGTTCTTTGATATGATTATGCTATGTTCTTTTCTATGATATACTTGGATAGATCTACTTTTCTTTGTTCTTCTGAGATGTATGGATGTAGATCTGACATATATGAAAGTGTTGAGTGCTAGACCTATTTTGCTAAATTAACCTAGATCTAAGTGAATGTTGCGGTGTTTTGTGCCATCTGTAGAGTGCCATGAGGATTAAATACTAATGAATGGTCTATGCTAAAGTGTTTGCTAAGCATTAGAATCACATATCTGTGTCCCAGCTAAGGTTGCAAACACCCGAGTCTTGCAACCACCCCTACCTATACCTTGGGTGAGACTTCATCTTCTTCGCAGGTGTTGCTAAAAGGGCTGGTAGTTAGGGTTTTGTTGGTGCATTGTTGAAGCATTGAACCCTGGGTCTACCCCTATGCCAACAATATGCAACTTGGATCTGCAACTTGCATTTGCAACTTGGTTATAGATATAGAGCAATGTTATAGACCAAGAAGCTGAAGGAAGATGTCTGATGTGAAAGCTTGTTTTTTCAGTAGCTTAAAAGAATGTTGAGATGGAAACTTGGAAGAAACCAAGACTTCTTCTTGCAGTAAAAAGAAACATGACTTGAGTAGGAACAATTGTTGGCTTTAATTTTTTTTCTTTTTTTTTCAGTTTTTTTTTAATCAATTTTTTTTTTAAGTGCTACTTGCCAACATGCTGGTTTTCAGACAACACCCTCCTAACTATACCAGAGAATGGTTTTCACATTAAGTATTCTTTATTTATTTGTATTCTTACTCAGCAGAAAAAGACAACAAGCTGGTTTTCTAAGTTTATTGATCCTTTTCAGGCGCCAACCAACTGATTTTCAACTAAAGGGATTTATCATTTATTTATTTATTTGTTTTTTATATTCGATCTCAATTTCCTATTAATTGTTAGACATCTTAAATCATTGTCTATAGCTTGAAAATAACATGAAAACAATTTCATAAGATTCTTGACGACTAGTTATACGTGAATGGACTTTGTCTTAAAAGATTAAGCTTAGATTTTTGTACCCTGTATTTTTCTCCACAATTATGTCCCACCATAGAGGGATGAGGAAAACAAAACCATTTTGATTCTTTAGGTACTCTATATTTCATTTTTATGTAAAAGGTTTCCATATGCACTGACTTCTTGCTACATTATTTTTTCTTTAAACAAACAACATTTTAATTTGGTATATGTCCACTTATATTTCCTATTTCTTGAAGCATATCCTTATTGTTGCTACAATTCAAATCAACATGGATAGGGATTTCTGGAGAAATAGTTAGGCCATTTAATACAAGAAGTTGCAAGAAATTTAGCTGAATTTGAACCATGTGAAGTCTACATGGTGTGAAGGTTCTCACACTTTGTTAAGAACCAAATATCAATATAGCATATAAAAACCTTAGAATAAGTACTCAACGCCTTGAAAAAGAGATCATTTCAGGTAATAAGCCTCTTCAAGGGGGCAACCTCCTTACACCCCACATAAATTTCCAAATACAAGATGATTCCAAATGAAAATTTCTCCTTGGTATATATACGATACTAGGAGGTACGATTACAACTAATGGACTCAAGCCGACATAAATAAAATAACATTACTAATGTAATATGCCCCAATTAAGGGGTAATGAGCCACTATTTAGGGCTTAACATGCCCCTCCCCTTGAGATAAGTGTTCTCCGCAACTCTTGAGTAACTCTGGATGCTTCTATATAAAAGACTCATCTTCCCAAGTGGAATCTTCAGCCGGTAGTTTCCTCCATTTAACGAGATACTCTGAAATAGATCTATCCCTTAGTTGGCGAATTCTTGTGTCAGTGATGTCTTCAGGATCCAATATGATTTTTCCTTCCTTGTCAATTTCTAGAAATATAGTTTGAACTGGGATCTTATCACCTATAACCTTCTTTAAGCATGAAACATGGAAAATTGGGTGTACTCGTGAAGATGTAGGAAACTCCAATTTGTATGCCATAGTACCAATCTTTTGCAACACCTTATAAGGGCCATAGTACTTTGGTGATAATTTATTATCCTTCCTGGCTTGCTTGAGGGACATTTGTTTGTATGTTTGTAGTCTTAAAAACACCCAATCCCGTACTTCAAAAATTCTTTCACTACGATGTTGATCTACTTTTTGTTTCATATGATTTTGTGCCATGGTCAAGTTGTCCTTTAAGATTTGGATAACTTGTTGTTGATGCTCGATCTGATCTTCCACTGCTTGAACCTTATATTTTTCTTTTAGAGAAGAAGTGATGGAAGGAGGGTGGTATCCATAGAGTTCCATAAATGGTGTCATTTTTGTTGCAATATGAAAGGAAGTGTTATACCACCATTCTACCAAGGGTAACCATTTGAACCATTGTGTTTCTTTATCAGAGACAAAGAAATGAAGGTAGCCTTCCAAACATTTTCTCACTATCTCAGTTTGTCCATCATATTGAGGATGATAGGATGATCTAGGAGCCAATTGAGAACCCAACCAAGAAAATATTTATGTCCAAAAATGTCAATTGAAGATGGGATCTCTTTCACTTATAATAATCTTTGGTCTACCATGTAGCTTTTGAACTGTCTCCATGAATGCAGTGGAAACTGTACTGGATTTGAAGGGATGAGAGAGTGCAAAAAATGTGATTACTTGGTGAGTCTATCAAAAATCACCATGATGACACTCTTTCCTTAAGACTTTGGTAACCCAGTTATTAAATCCATGGAAACCTCCTCCTAATGCTGACTTGGGATGGCTAATGGTTGTAAAAGACCTGGGATCTTAATTGTTTCCACCTTATTTTGTGGGAAAACCAAACATTCTACGACAAACCTTTGAACATTAGTTTTAAGGATATCCCCAAAAAAATCCTTCTTGACCCTATGGTAGGTTTTCAAAAATCCTGAGCTCCCTCCTACTGGAGAGGTGTGCAATTCGAATAGTACCTTTTGTTTGAGTTGGGAGTTCTTACATATATATAAGCGATTTGTGTTCCATAGTGAATCACTTTTCCATGTAAATGTATCTGATGCATTGGAATCCTGCTGCAACCTTTGAATGAGAGTCCACACTTTTTCGTCATTCTTCCATTCATCCCTTGATTCTATTATCCAATCAGGTTGGACGACCGATATAGAAAAGAGAAAGGCCTCAACATCTTCATCCTTTCTTGAGAGTGCATCTTCCACAACATTTTCCTTCCCTATTTTATAGACGATTTCAAAATCATAACCCAATATCTTGGTCACCCATTCTTGTTGTTCTTTTGAAGATAGTCTTTGTTCCAAGAAGTAGTTAAGACTATCATGATTTGTTTTGACCTTGAAGTTCCCACCTATTAGGTAAGGACTCCATTTCTTCAATGCATGTAGTATTTCCATCATTTCCTTCTCATAAATGGGTTTTTGTAAGTCCTTTCCCTTGATTGGTTGACTTTCAAAAGCCAGGGGCCTTCCTTCTTGCATTAGGACAACACCAATTCCATTTCCCGGGGCATCACATTCCACAATAAAGGTTTTTGTGAAGTCTGGAGTGGTCAAGACATGAACTTTTCACATCACCTCTTTAAGTTGTTCAAACTCTTTAGTTGCCTCTGAAGTCCATGAAAATGCATCCTTAGTTAGTTCTGTTAAAGGTGTTGATATTTTTCCATAGTGGCGAACAAACTTGCAGTAGTAACCTGTCAAACCCAAAAATCCTCTAAGATTATTCAATGTTTTTGGAATCGACCAATCCATCATGGCCTTAATCTTGTTAGGGTATACCTTGACACCTTCATGAGATACAATATGACCCAAATACTCTACCTCCTTCACCCTAAAGAAACATTTGGATGGTTTGTCATATAGTTGTTTCTCCTTTAGTAGTTGTAGCACCTTGTCAACATGTCACACATGATCCTCCCAAGACTTGTTATAGATTAGTATATCATCAAAAAATACTAACACAAATTTTCAATGGAAGGGATTGAAAATGGAATTCATCAACCCTTGGAATGTGGAAGGTGCATTTGTAAGGCCAAAAGGCATGACCAAAAATTCATAATGGCCTTCATGAGTTCGGAATGTTGTTTTATGGATATATTCTTCCTTCATTCTAATTTGATGATACCCTGAACGAATATCTAACTTTGTGAAATAGATTGCTCCATGTATTTCATCTAAAAATTCATCAATGACGAGAATGGGAAACTTATCTCTAATAGTGATCTTGTTGAGCTCTCTATGATTTGGAAACATATGCCATGAGCCATATTTATTGAATACCATTACCACCGGTGCAAAGTAATAACTTTGGCTAGGTCTAATAATTCCATCCTCTAAAATTTCTTCAAGCATGCACTCAATTTCATTCTTATTGGAATAAGGGCATTTGTATGACCTGATGTTAGGAGGAACACTCCCAAGAATTAGGTGAATATCATGATCATGACTTCAAGTGGGTGGAAGACCTTTGGGAATATCTTCAAATACTTTGGAATGCTTATCAATGATCCCTTGGAGATCTAGGGGAATATATAGCTTAGATGTTTGAACATATAGTGATCATAGTTGTGCAATTACACCTTGATTCCCCCTTTTCAATAATTTTGTCATGCCATTGGAGCTTATCCCCTTACTGAGTTTCCCTGTGATACCACTTAACTCAATTTCTTTTCCTTCCAATGAAAATTTCATGAAAAGTTCTTGAAAATTAAAAGCCATTGTTCTTAATGATTGTAACCATCGGATTCCTAGTACGACATCAACACCACACAGGGGTATCGAAATCATTTTATTATTCATTACATATTCCCCCATAGTAAGATTGATCTTATTGAATTTTCATGAGCAATTGATAGTTCCTCCATCTGCAATCATTACTTGAAACTCTGGTGATGGATATACAAAGTAATTGAGAGCTTTGGCTAATTTAAAGTGAATGGAATTATGAGTACTACCAGAATCAATTAGGACTATTACCTTTTTATTTTTGATATATCCTTCGATATTGAGGGTTTGAGGAGTGCTAATTCCAGCCAATGAATTACATGATATCATGGGAGTCAATTCTTCAGAAGAAATCGCGTCTACATTTTCATCTTGCGATGATTCTTGTTCTTGTTCTTGTTCTTGTTCTTCTTCTTCTTCTTCTTCACAATCTATGTAGAATAATTTGTTCTCACCACACTTATGTTCCTTACTGTACTTGTTGTCACAATTAAAGCATAAACCTTTTTCTTTTATTTCCTCCAATTTTTGAGGTGTCAACCTGGTAGGTTGAGGTGTTTTAGAAGAAGGAACATTATTCTCTCGATAGATGTTAGGAGTGGTCCTTCTAGTAGCTATAGCCATATTTTTACTTTCAACATTTTTTGCCACCCTAAATGCATTCTCAAATGATTTGGGTTCCCAAAGACGAACCTCATGTTGAATGTTATCCCTTAAAGTTCCTATGAATACATCAATCAAGTTCTCATCTAGAATATCTATTACCTTTATATTCAATCTTTGGAAGTTCTCAATGTGCTCTATAACTGAACACGTTTTCTTGAGATTTATCAATTGGCTAAAGAAGTTATTTCTCCTTGTATCCTCATTGTGTGCTATCATTTATTCCAGGAAAATTGTCCAACTGACGAGTGATATGTGAGAACAAATCCATCAATACCACATAAATTAATTGGATTCTAAATATAAAGAAGCAATATGTACCTTTTGTGTATGTGTCACATTATGTGGATCAAATAATTTCTCCATATGAAGTATCCATGTGATTGGGTTCTTGACATCAAACTTCCTCATATCGATCTTAGGAAAGTGGTTGGTCTTCAACCGAAAGTTAGATTTTCTCCATTCTTGATTCATCTTCCTTGTGTCCTCATCATGAATTTCATGGGATACATTTTCACTTTTAGGTGTCCTTTCTATTAGGAATTTTTTGAATCCTTCCATGATCTCCCCTTTTAAACCATCCATATTAGTATTTATTGCCTCCAACTTAGCTTTTGTTGAATCCATCATCTCTTGTAGTTCATCTTTTGTTACTATCTTCTTTTGTAAATCATTTATGTCCCTACACATTTATTCACCTTCATCAAGAATCCAAGTAGAATTTTCTGGAGGCTTATTTGGTGTAGAAGTTCCCTTTTTTGGTGGCATGTTGTCCAAGTATCACTTTAAACCTTGATTTTGAGGTGGTTATGTTAGACAATATTTCTTTTATTGTATCTCCAAAATTTCGGCCCTTCTGGGTATGAATTTTTATTTTTTTGTAGTTCTCTGATATTTCTTCTCTGGAATTCCATAGGTCTGATAAAAATTTGATATGACAAGTATAATTTATGGTAACTTCCCCACAACTTGTTGATTTTTGGCATTTCCATGAGATATCACTTGTATAGCATGCCCTGCACAAAATAATTGGTATAACATTATGAAACTTGTACCATAAATACTACAGACTGTCCACTATCCAATCCAATGGGTCTCACTCAAATTGGATACTCTAGAAAGAATTTATGATTGTTTTACCCAGAACACATGATTGAGACTAGTCAATAGGACTAGTCAAATACCCTATCTTCCACAGGGTGTATCTACAAATGTAATATGACCCAGAAGTTGTAATTTTTATCACAGATAAATTAATAATTTTTATGAATGTTCTGTAGATTTCAGGGTCTGAAAAATTGCCAAAAAAAATTATAGAGAAATTTTTGTTCTGACTCAATTCAGGATGATTCCAGAACCCTATATTACACATGTTTTATCTCCTAAATTATAAGGCCTTAGGAACTGAAATTTTAACCCAACATACCTTGATCTGTCTACTAAATATCCTCCAAAAGGTTCATTCTGAAACATCGTAGAAAAAAAGTTATAGTGACAATTCCAGGGTGTCTCAAATGTAGCAGTGAAACCCCAAGACCTTGAGCTCTGATACCATATGTTAAGAACCAAATATCAATATAGCATAGAAAAACCTTGAAATAAGTACTCAACGCCTTGAAAAAGAGACAATTTCAGGTAATAGTCCTCTTCGAGGGGGCAACCTCTTTATACCCCACATAAATGTCCAAATACAAGATGATTCCAAATGAAAATGTATCCTTGGTATATATAGGATACTAGGAGGTACGATTACAACTAATGGACTCAAGGTGACATAAATAAAATAACATTACTAATGTAATATGCCCCAATTAAGGGGTAATGAGCCACTATTTAGGGCTTAACACACTTCCTTGTAACTTCAACAAGCACAACAACATCCATGCCAACATCAATTGCTGATTTTGTGGAGTTATATACTTTAGAACATCAAAATATTCAAATCCTCAAATATTATCTATTCACTAGCATTGTTGTCTCCACTGAAAAAGATGTTTCATTTTTGTAGATAGCATACTAGAAGTTGTGAGTGGATTCACCATGATGCCAATTTTTTGAACTAGTAATGATTGTTCCCTTCGAGTAGGTGCATCACCCTTGTATCTATAGGTTCCATTGTTGATCACTAAATCCCTACTACTTGTTTGAAAAGTGCAATTAATCTTGCAACCGGTTCTATCAATGGAACTTCAACTTTTTGAGCAGCCAATGATGTTTCCCTAGATGGGCCCTATGGTACAACTAAAATTATTTTTACAATCACATTCCTTGGCTCAATTGAAAAGTTTGTGAAAGTAGATTCCATGGTGTGACTGAGATAACTGGCAGTCATAATGGTTGTACTAGAAGAGGCTATGTAATTGAAGCTGATAGTTTCACTAGAGATGGTTTCCCCCTTTGATTTTCCAATGCCATATAATTCTCAATACTAAAACACATATATAAAACATAATAAAAAAATTCTAATAGACATGAGGTAACCACACATATAGGGTCTTCCCTAAAAGAAGCATTATCCAACTATGGGATAATTAGAGTCACATTGAGAAATATTACGATTGTAACCATGTAACATATCTTAGTTTCTGATACATAAAAAACAACCTCTATCAAATGACAATATATCCATAAAATAATCCCAAAAGAAACTGCAGTGGCCATAGTAACGACTTGAAGTACATTGTTACAAATTTAGAAGCACCATAATCAAGCTTCTATTTAAAAGGAATATTTTATAATATTTCCTAATTATAAAAGGTGGAGAGAAACCAACATATCTACTATAGCTTGCATCTCCATTGCAAGAAACCATTTGGTCTCTATTGCTTTTATATCCTTCCATGCATTTTTCATATTAAAAAAATTGAGTTAAGAGATACAAGATTTTATAAAATTGAAATTTCAAACCAAAGAAGGAAAAAAGATAGGTTTCCTGAAAGAAGAGAATGTTTTGTTGGGGAAGTGAAGAATAGTCATAGAATTTTTTTAGGGGTGAAGAATAGTTATATAAGTTTGTCATTTCAAGAAACAATGGATTACTTAGTTTGTAAACATTCATTTTTTCACTCAAGTTTAAAGGTAGAAACCAAATGATGT
Organism: Picea engelmannii; assembly: GCA_009831015.1. Taxonomy (NCBI): domain Eukaryota; kingdom Viridiplantae; phylum Streptophyta; class Pinopsida; order Pinales; family Pinaceae; genus Picea; species Picea engelmannii. The sequence goes on along the minus strand of ML782591.1, from coordinate 536,659 downwards.
CTTCAAATTTTCAATGTTTATTCATAAAGAAAGTCAACAAATACTACTAAATCTAGAAAACCATGAAAAAGAAATTATCCTATCTAAAATATTAGGTGTTATTTTTCCTTGGAAGAAACATAGAAGTTACTAATTCCTCTAAGTAGACATTTTCATTTATTCTGTCATAGAATGCTAATCAATTTTCAATTTCCAAAAGTTTTCTTCATCAACTTGAGCATCCTTAAAGTTATTCCTTTCACTTGATATTTACAAATTATGGTTTTCCTATGGGGAGGATATTTTTCTAATTAATTCCATTGTTTTCAAATCCCATTTCTATTAATGGAATATGATAAGTGCATGTTAAAGTTTCCTAGTCAATTTCTCTCACCTTGCTAACCACGAAGTAGCCAATACCTAGGGCTTCTAAAAAATTAAATGGTTAGTAGTGGAATTGTTATTTATGTTTATGGTATCAAAAACCCATACCTCATACAAGTGTAGTTGGGAGTGAAAGCCTACAAATATATTCTATGTTTTTCTTGATGTCACTAAAGAAAATATAACCATTTGATATGATAGTGATTATTACATGGTGCAACCCTTTGAATAATGGTCTTTACTCAAGGGTTTGAACTAGACATATAACTTTCCGTACAAGTACTGAAGTAGCCATATATCTTTCCCTACAAGTACAAGGACTATTCATACATAAATTAACCATCATATTCCTTCAGTTACTTACAATTTCCATGGATACTAACTAACAAAACAATTTGATTCTCTTGTGTTCTCTTCCTTCAGGTATAGACTCTGGAGAGTAAATTTCTAATTCCATTTTATTTTCGATATGTCCTCAATGCTTGTTTTGGAGGCTTTTTTTGAAACTTGTCCCTTTGGTATTCAAAAACTTGTGAGTGCAATTGTCTTAAGTTTGTGGTCTTGGTAGTCCAATATATACATTCCTATAGATTCAAGACTTTGTAGTGGGATTTTAGGTGACAGGATCATCACAAATCAGATTGCTAGAAACAAGAATTAGATGGTTGCATAACTACATCCATGCATAACCAAAGGATCTATACCTAATCAAAGGATTTAATCCATGCCAATCAAAAAATTTCGAAGATTGTGATGACTCCAGGTTTTTTTTACATTTCTAGGATTCCATATTCCTTCATAGACATATTTTATTTACTGCACTACCTGAATGGACATCTACTTATTCTAAAATATATTGTGTTTCTTGTCAGCCACAAGGCCCAAAGAAACTATGCAGGGTGTCGCTCTGTTTAATTCCTTGTCTTTGAGTCTTTTGTATTTGGATGGAAAGGAAACATGTTTGTCAACAATATTATTTATTGGTTCGTAAAAGGCTATTAGTATGGTTAGCATTTCCCTACTAGGTCTACATGGCTAAAGATGGTTAAAATTTCACATGCAATTTTTCATGTAAATAATAAGATGACCACAAGAAAATCCCCCAAAATAAATAAAGCATTAGTAAAATTGATTCATATCAATAGTTTGTTATACATAATTGCGATGCCAATGAAAATGCGACATCTAGTTTCTTTGTTTTTGTCATGCATATTATATGAATATTAAATGAGAGGATATTAAATACTTACAAACATGCTAGAAAAATTGTTGTAAAAAGGTTGGAAATATGTTTCGGTAGATATCCTTAAATGAATGATGTTGTTGAGCCTATACCTATTCACCATGGTCTATACATTATAGAAATAATGGGGGATCGTTTATTTGTGTGGCTTCATTGACCTCAAGCTTCTTTTCCATTTTTAAAGGATAATGAAGAGAATTTGATTTCATAAAAAAGATAATAAATATAAATACATACACAAATTTTATACTTGGTAGGGATTTTACTAATTTTATATTATTTCTCATTCATATTTCACTTTTGTATTCTAGATCGATTTGAAATTTCAATTGTGGAATATTTATTGAGATTTCAAACATCGATCATGGGAAAAAAGATCAATATAAAATGATCTATCATCATACTTTCAAAGACCTCAATCCAAGGATCCACATTCTCTTCATGCTTAGAGCTATTTTGAGCAACCTATCATTGAAAGAGATGTAAACCCTTGTGAGAATGCATCTAATATCCAAATAATAGATAAGGGAATATGTACCTCTAGTGATCAAAGTGATATAAATGCATTTTCACCATAAATTGGAAGTACAAATGTTGAAAATATTTCATTGGAAAAGAACACAACTAATTCACGGAAAAGACAAAAAGGCCAATGGGACATAGGGAGAGGATTCCAACTAGATTGGGTCTCAAAATTTCCATTTATTGAATCAATACCTCCAAAAAATGAGAAAGAGAAACCAAAATTTAGATGCAATATATGTAGTTGGAAAGTTGGCATGCCAACGACATTTCAGATGAAGTTAGATACAATAGAGAAACATGTAGGAAAGGTGTATGGAAATAAAATTGTAGATGGCGAGGATAAATATATTGTCAGATGGAAATCTTTCGAGGAATGTTGATATGTCGAATATGTTGATGAATATAATAAATATTTAATAATTATGGAAAATCTCGAGGCATGTAGAGGAAGCATCACATCACTATTTGAAAAGATGATGGAAAGAAATTTGTTATCCAAGACAATTCAACTAAGCATTGTATTTCACATCTTATCTAAAGGTAGTCCTATGACAAATTATTTGGATTACATGAAATATCTATCTTTCTTCAAATGCCAAACTTTACATATTCTCATTAGTATTTAATGAGTGATTGGGAATGGGCAAAATATCTAGCTCAAGTAGAAAATGATAATATGAAAGAGAATATTACAAATGCTAGGTTTTTGTCATTGTCTTTGGATGAGGTTACAACTATTGATAATACTTCATGGATCCATATGAGTATTTATATGGTTAATGACCATATTAGACATTGTTATCTACTTGGGGTTCATAAAATGAGGGAGAATTCTATAACTGAAAATATTTATGAAATCATTATTAATAGTTTGAAGGAAATTGGTAATGCAAGGAAAAAGGAATGGCCTTTGTGTTAAACTACAACTATCATCTTAACCGTATATGTTGAATATTCAATGTATGGCTCATAGGATGAACCTTGCATTTAAAATAGTAAGCAAGTTTCTATCAGTTTCAAAAGCTGAAGATCTTGTAAGAGAGGCTTATACATATTTTTCTCATAGTCCCAAATGATTTTTAGAGTTTAATTTTTGTTTTGACAGTGTTACAAATGGAAACAAGCTATTAAAATATGTTGATACAAGATGGATATCATTGAATGCACTAGATCAAAGATTATTTAGTGAGTGCTAGTCCTTGGTAGGGGTGATGTATGAACATCGCTTTAGTGTAGATAGAGATCAATATCTTCTCTATTGACAAAATGACATAGATATATTATTAACATTGGTTGGAATTCTTCTTATGCTAGATGAAATGAATGTCCTCATGAAAATATCTCAAATCCACACAATGTATACTGCAGAATACACAAATGCAAGAAAATTTACATGTATTTCATTGGATAATTTGTATATGATGCCATAAGATTTTGCAGGTTTGTGGTTTCCACGGTTTACAAATTGGACCACAATCAATGATATAGAAAACATTGATTTTTTTTTTTAAGTTTGATGAAAAAGGGATACTATGTATATGGCAGTGTGTGGGTATATGGTTCATTTTCATTATATTGATAATATAGGATGAAGCACCAAAGAGTACTCTGTGTCAAGAGACCTATTCGACAATTTTGTCATTTCAGTGAGACACAACTTGATAGAAATTGCAAAATCACTATCATCAGAGATAAGAGAATGATTTCCTCGAGATGAATTGTTGGAGGCCATGTCTATGGTGTACCCTCAATATTGGGACAATAAAATTTTCAAACTACTTTAAAACGTGACTTTGTGGAAAAATTAAATACTTTAGTGCACCACTTTTGCAAGAAGGTCGAGATACATAGAGAACATGTTGAAGGTATTTTAGATAGATAGAATTATTTCAACAAGCCACACGCTTCGCAAAAACAATGTGGAATCAATTTCACGTTTTGAAGAATCCTCTAGAATATGATGCAATAGCAAGATTATGGACTATTTTAGGTGCTAGCCAGTACTTACTAGAAAACATATCAGAATATTTCAAATTAGTAGATTTTTGTCAAACCATGATTTTGGGATAGGTGGAGGATGAGAGAATGTTTAGTGCACTGCCATTTTTGAAGTCATAGATGAGGAACAAACTTGATAAACATATCGATATATTTTTAAGATTATATGTAACAAAGTATGACATTACCAATTTTCCATATGAAAGAGCAGTAGCTCTTTGGCAATCAGATTGGGATAGAAGGGGAGAAAACAATATAACAAATTTCTCTAACGAACTTGATATGGAACATAATTCTTTGGAGTCTCATAATGAACTTGATATTTCCATCTGGAGGTCTTGATCAGAATGAAGAAAATGAGCACCAATATGAGAACTGGGAAATTGATATACCACAAGATTCGATCTAATCCAATAACAAAGTTACCAATTTAACGAGAACTGTGACCTCAAAACGAGAACTCTAGCCCAAAAATATCATATTTTTTGGTACAAAACACAAAAATCAACCCAGAAATCAAAAAGTGGTGCTACCGATAGAACCCTTTTTTTGGAGATGGTTAAAATTGTGACTTGTTTGAAACTGCACCCTTGACATTACAAATAGAACCTTGGCAGAACCATGAAATTGACCCTCAAATAAAAAAGTGATGCTACCTATAGCACCACTTTTTTTTCTAAGTTAAAAATATGACCTAATTGAAATTGTGGCCTTGACCACTGGCACCACTTTTTTTTTAGTTAAAACTATGACATAATTGAAACTGTGGCCTTGACCATTAGCACCACTTTTGTTTTGAGTGAAAACTATGACCTAATTGACACTATGACATTGACCAACAATACCAATTTTGTTTTTGAGTTAAAACTATGATGTAATTTAAATTGTGTCCTTCACCACTAGCACCACCTTTTTTTAGATAAAATTTTTACCTAATTGTCACTCTGACCTTGACCCCTGGCACCATTTTTTTTTGAGTTAAAAACTATGACCTAATTGAAAATGTGGCCTTAACCACTGACACCACTGCAAATGAAACACTGAAAAATGACTCCTAAATATAAAAGTATTATAACTTGATAATTTATTTATCAATTAATTTTACATTTTAAATAATTTACATTAAGACAATAATTGAATTGGGAAAAAAATCACCCCTAAACAAATTCTCTAATTTAATGAAAAAACAAATTTTATTTTGGAAATAAAAAAAAAGAACAATTTATATTGAAAAATAAAGTAAATTGCAATTTTTTAATAAAAAAATTTAAAAGAGATTGTTAAAAAAATGTAAAATCTAAATTTTAGTTGGGAATGAATTTTTATTTTTTTTAAATAAGAAGTATCATATATTAAGAGCCTTCCAGAACTGAAGTAAGGTTGCAAAATACAGAGATAGCCATGTTGTAGTTACTGGACTGCCCCAACAGAGGGGAAACCAATCCAACCAGTATAGGAGTCAAACATAAGCAGTATGATAGGCTAAGAAAAAGGGTCTTAGACAAACTGTTTATCAGCTAAAACTAAAAAAGATTGACAAGACCTTGAAAAACACTATAGACCTAGACAACTAGTAGATAGCCTGGCCACATGGCGTGGAGGTCCTCTGTCCAAGGCTCCTCCTCGACATGCGTCACCTGGTTTGCCCATTGCCTTTCAACTTTCACGTCGCACGCGGTTCCATCAACACCTGTGGTAGCATTTTGCAGCGGTTTCCTTGCCGATTCCATCTCCACAACACTTCTCTCTCGCCCATTCTACTCCCGTCCCATTTCTGTTGAGCGTTGCACCTTATCATGTCCTTCACCTGGAGCTGCACTGGGTTCCTCCATTGGGGTCACTTCTGTTGAGTCCGAGGAGAAAGCTTCGTGCATGGAGGAGAGATTCTGAAGAAATACCGCCACCTTTTCATCTATAGCTTGTAGGTGAAACTGGAGGTCCTTCACCCCCTGGCGGAGTTCAAAGACCAGACTGTGAAGGATAGCCAGGCTATCTCTGAACTACGCACTATTGAAGGAATCAGTGAATTGGTATCCAGCCTTCCCAGGCCTACGATGAGGAGGAGGTTCGCCGCCTGAGTTTCTCAAAGGGTCAAGGACTGATGTGGGGGCAGTGAAATCCACAGGAGGGTCGAAAAAGAGACGCGAGAGTGAGCTCGACATCCAGGGGATTATTGCCAGACAATTAAACTGTGAGTTCGGTGGGGCATGAGAGGAAGCAAAGAAAAGCTCGGACTGAAGGGGGGGGGGGAGAAGATGGAAGGCGAGTCGGGAGGCGAGACCGAGGGCTGACAAGGCTTCCAGGGAGAGCCCCTCCACGACCTTCCCCTTGGACGTGGAATAAGGGAATAAATGTGACTAGCCGAGGAGATTAGGTGCACCAGGCAGAGGTATATGGCCTAGGGGTGAGCAGGGGCAGCATCGAACCAGATAATTCGAGCAGCGTCAGGCCATGGCTGCGGAGGGATGAGCCCTGTGGGATGCAAGCGGAGATGAATGACAAACATCATTAACCAAGCCATACAAAGATGTGAAGAAGGAGAGGAGACTTCATAAATGCCCCTTCAAATCGCAGTAATGGCCATTTAACCACAGAGGAGGGTGGCGGGTTGTGGCACAAGACCGTCACGTGGCTCCATGCCTCGGTGGTTGGTGCCTGCCCCCGTCGTATGCCACGTTGGCTGCCCTGACACCCCATCTGAGGAGACATCCACCATTCCAGCTTTGCGGATACATTGCTGGAGGATAGGGTGATCATGATCTCGGGCTGAATTGCATTGGAGTTCTGGTCCACTCCAGTTGGTACCTAGATTAGCCAGTTCATCCGCAACTTGATTCGCCTTCCTCCTGATGTGTGCGGGAATGATAACCTGATTTGAATGAATTAGACCTGTGATGATCTGTAGGCTGTGTGAAAGTCTCCAAATAGGAGATATTCTGTCCGTATTTGCCCCATTTAAGATTCTGCGCAGCAGGATGATGATGACTTAAGAGTCCCCCTCGACAATTATCTTGGTGAAATTTTTTTTGATGGCCAATTGCAGTCCTTTGATAAGACCCCAGAGTTCTGATGCATTGTTTGTAGAATGCTCGAGGGAGCCTACGCCTATGACGAGGATGTGCCCATGATGGTTGCGGAAGACTACTCCATAGCTTGCAGCCCCTGGATTGCCCTTAGAGGCTCCGTCAAAATTGAGCTTGACGAAATCCTCTGGGGGAGGAGACCAAAAGGAGGGGTTGCTAGAAGGGATGGTGGGAGAAGAGGAGGGGAGAGCCTGAAGAGAAGGGAGAGGTGTCCAATGTCGGAGGATGGGGAGTTCGGAGGGAGAGCAAGTTAAGTCTACGTCAGACCATTTCCGTAGGTGGAGAGTTTCCAGGATGTTGCGATGGCACTGAATCTAGCATTGTTTCCACGGAAGGGAGATATTTCTGAAGAGTCTTTTGTTCCTTTCTTTCCAAGTTTTCCAAAGGATAAAGCTAAGTAGAAGTTGCCAGATACGATTTGGGAGGGGAGAATGGAAATCTTGGTCCCTCCAGTTTGTAATGGTTTCGAGGATGCTATCTCTGAGGCGGTCCGAGGTGCACATGATGAGCGCTGCTTGATCCCAGATTTGAGCTGTGTAAGGGCACGAATTGAGGAGATGGTTCATGGTTTCCTCTGCCTCTCCACAAAGTATACATAAAGAGGGTCCCACAAAACCTCTTTTCGAGAGGTTTTCCTAGGTTAGAATGCTTGAATGGGAGACTAACCATAGGAATAGAGTGATTTTCGGCCAGTGTTTAAGACTCCAAATTTTATGCCAAACTTTCGAAGCCGGGAGGGGGTCTGATTGAGTTTTTATTTGGTAGGCTTCCCGCGTGCTGAAGGAGCCCTGTGGTCTTTATCCCCACCGAAGAATATCTTCTCCTGCAATTTTGGGAATTTTTCGTTTAGCCAGCTCTTCTTGCAAAGGTGTCAGATCGACATGTGCCTCCAGGTTAATGCTCTCCCTATCCAAATGCTAGCAGCGCCAGGTGTCCTCTATGGGATTGTCCAGCCAGTAGTCAGCTACTCTTGTCAGGCCTACCCGTGTATCTTGGGTGCAGATGTCGCGGGCCTAGTCCTTAGCATTCAGAGTTGGCCACTATTGCCAGAAGTCTTTCCAAAAAAGAGCAGTTTCCCCATTACCTATCTCCCAGAAGGCGTGCTGAGTCACCAGCTGTCTATTCTGCTTGGCCATTGTCCAAATTAAAGAGCCTGGGTTGTCCCCATTCCATCAGATTAGGTTCTTCTCTGCCATATTTAGAGCATATTTCTTCCTCCAAAGTCTGGCCCAAAGATCTTTGGGATTTTTTAACCAACGCCACCAAATTTTGGCGCTGAGAACCTTGTTCATTATAAAGGGATCCCTTAATCCCAGGCCTCCTTGTTCTTTGGGCCGACAATGTTTGTCCCAGCTGACTAGTGCTATTTTATTCCCTTTGTTGAGGCCTTGCCAAATGAAGTTTCTTTGTAAGCTTTTGATGGTTGTGAGGACAAACTTTGGGGCAGTCAGCGCGGAAAAAGAATAGATCGGGAGGGCTTGAAGAATGGCTTGGAGTAGAGTGAGACGACTGGGAAGGTTTAAGGCTCTAAAGGTCTAGGAGGAGAGCCTTTTGGAAAAGGAAGATAAAAAATGTTCCCAGGAGGAATTTCAGAGGGCATTTTCAATCAAGGGAATGCCAAGGTATTTGGACGGAAGGGAGCTTTTGTTGAAACCAAGGATATCCAAGATGTGGCGCTGGATCTGAGGGGGCGTATTGAAAAAAAGGATTTGGGATTTATCCTTGTTACAGTCCAGACCTGAGGCATCTGAGAAGGTTTGGAGGATCTTCTGGAGAGAGTTGGCTTCACGGACAATAGGGCTGCCCATTAAGAGGGTGCCATCCACAAATTGGCTATGCAAGATAAGGGGTGAGATGTCGTGCAGGGGTAAACCTATCAGAAGGTTGTTTTCTAAAGCTGCATGGATGGAGTGGCTGAGACCTTTAGCCAAGATTATGAAGAGGAAAGGGGAGAGGGGATTGCCCTGTCTAATCCCTCTTGAAGGGGAGAAGGGTCGCGAGGGGACACCATTGATGAGAAGAGAGAAGAAAGCCGAGGAGGTTAGATTCAAAATCCAAGTTACCCAGTTTTGATCAAATCCAAAAGCTAGAAGCATTGTTCGCATATTCTCCCAGCTTATCTTATCAAAGGCTTTAGAGAGGTCTAATTTGAGGAGCATACCTGGAGTTTTGGTCTTTTGCAGGGAGTGAATTACTTCATGAGCTAGGATGACGCTATCCAGGATTTGTCTGCCCTCAACATATCCAGATTGCTTTGGGGATATGATTGTCGGTAAGATAGGATTGAGTCTCCGGGCTATCACTTTTGTAAGGAGTTTGTAGATGACGTTGCAAAGAGCTATAGGCCTGTACTGCTTGGGCCGATGTGCCTACCCCTCTTTAGGAACTAAGGTGAGAAAAGTGGCATTGAGAGCCTGGAGGACCTGTCCAGTGGCTCTAGAGTCTTCCAAAATTTCCCAAACCTCTGTCCTGATCATCGGCCAGCAATAGTGGAAAAAGTCGTTGGTGAAGCCATCGGGACTAGGAGCCTTGCATTTAGGGGTGTCATGAAGTGCTTGATCTACTTCCTTGATTGTGAAGGGCCAGAGAAGAGATGTGTTTTTCTCCTGGGTAACGAGGGAGGGCACATGCCGCGTAACCTTATTGATTGCTTCATGTCTATCTGGGATGGGCTCTGTAAGGAGGTTTTGAAAATACTCGATCAAGGTTGTTTCCATGTTAGCATGGGAGTGAATGGTTTCCCCTTCATCCGAGATGAGATGCGTGATCTTATTAGAATGTCGTCTTTGGATAACAGTTCTGTGAAATAATTTGGTGTTGCGTTCCCCTTCCTTGAGCCATTGAATACGCAAATTTTGTTTCCATAAGATCTCTTCCTATATTTTCTTGTCTTCAATCTGTTGATTTACTTTTATTTCTTGGGCTTTTAGCTCATCTGTTAGCCCTTGCACTCTGATCTGATGCTGAATCTCACCCATTTGTTTTGACAGCTGTTTTGGGGAGTCGAAGATGTTTCCAAAGGTATGCTTGTTCCAAAGTTTAAGCGTTTGTTTAAGATTCTTTAACTTTTGTTTGAATCTATACATTTTGGATCCGCGAGGGATCGCTGCCTCCCTCCACCAATCTTGGATATTTGTTCGAAAATTAGGGTGATCTAGCCAGAACTGTTCAAACCTGAAGGGTTTCTTACCAGGTGTGTCTGGGACATCCAACCATAATTGTATGGGCCAGTGATTTGAACCAAAGAGGTTCAAGATAGTGGATTCCATTGTCGTGCCATCCATCATGAGTGATTCTGAGATGAGGAAACGATCTAGTTTGCAGGCGATTTGATGTATTCTTGTCCTTCTGTTTATCCAAGTGTGAATTTCATTGTTGGCCTCCAGGTCGATGAGGTGAAGATCGTCTATTAGGCTATTGAAGTCGTTGGAGTCTCGATCCAGTCGTCTTGATCCTCCTTTTTTTTCCTCCAGGCTGCGGATGACATTGAAATCACCACCAACAATCCATCTATTATACTGTGTAAGGCTGGATAAGTAAATAAGGATTCTGAGGAAGGCCTGCTTATCCCTTGGATTGGCCGGGCTGTAGACATTGGTCAGATGTCCGGGCTTGTTTGAGCCTATGAGCCTATAATCTGCTGTGATGGACCATTTGGTTGTGAGGAAGTTTTCCATCAACACGGCATTGGTGTTCCAGAGGATAGCCAATCCTCCGACCATTCCTGTGGCATCAATTGAGGCCTCTCCCCCTTGCCTCCAGCAGTAGGGAAGTAGCCTGTCAATGTCTTCTGAGGTACATTTTGTTTCCTGTAATAGTACAATGTTTGGTATTTCCACTGAGAGGAGGGAAGCTATCCAAGATCAGGTGGATCTGCCCTGAGTTTACCATAAAGTTTCCTATTTCTTATATGATCTTGTTAGTGGATTTCCTCCCCCTTTTCTTTTTGTCTTTCTGAGCTTTATTTGGGTTCTTTGTCTAACTGCCCTGGATTCCCAAGGATTTGCTAGCTCGAGCTGAGGACCCAGCAGAAGAGTTGAGAAAGACTTTGTGCACCTTCCACAGTTGATCTCTGGGTATAGTATAAAGTTTTTGATGCCTATATTCATGCTCAAGGTGTTCCAGATCCACCCCGGCTAGGTCTTGCTCCTCCAGCTCCATTTCCTCGTCCCCGTCCTCTGTCTCCTACAAGTCTTGTGGATCCCGAGCCAAGTCTAGGGGAGGGAGATCTGGTCCTTACTCTGTGGGGGTTGTTCAATACTTTTTCCAATGGACTGGGGTCCATTGTCCAGGGGTGGTACATTTGGGTTTGTAGGGGTTGTGGGGTTTTCTGGTTGATCTTGTAAAATTGCAAACTTATTGTTGGTTGAGGGATCTTTACTTACCTGAGCCGGTTGTTTTCTTCCTCCCTGTCGTCTTTTCCCTGCTGGTTGTACGAAGCCTTCCTTGTCTTTTTTGCTTTCTGGGTTCCCTTCTTTGTGAGCCGTATTGAGAGGGCATTCTCTGAAGAGATGACCATGTTCGTGGCATTTCCTGCATCGGAATGGAATGTGTTCGTAGTCGATGGTTTGGGACTAGTCCTCATCATGATATTCCAGTGTGATGGATCCTGGGAGCGACTTAGCTATGTTCAGATACACACAGATTCGCACATAGGATGTGTAGCGCCGCTGCTTGGTGGCTTCAGAGGACTTAACATAGATGCCAATGGTATTGCCAATGCTGGCTAGGACCTCTTCCAACTAGAATTCCTGGGGAAGAGAGTATAGTCTAATCCATACTGGCGCATAGGCAAAGTCTTCCTTCTTAGGGCTGAACTTTTCTGTCTAGAATCTTAAGAAGAGTCCAGCCGAGTTGTAGAAATATGCCCCCCCGTCAAAGATGCGATTGCGATCCTCAAGGTTGTGGAGGATGATTGTGAAGAACCCCTTGGAACCCAGTTGTAAATCATAGTGACCTTTCGGTTTCCACCAGTGTTGTATCCATTTGACTAGATCTCGCTCAGAAGGCCAAAGCCCTAGAAATTTTCCCACCAGGGCATAGTCTCGCATGTATTTCTTCTGCTCTTCTATGCGTGGCGAGCTTATGATGTATTTTGGGGCCTGTGGTTCTTGTGGAATGCATTTACCTGACATCCAAGGAGTTGAGGCATTTGCAGGGACAATCTCTTTGTCTGGATCGATATCCATCTCCCGATCCTTGAAGGTCCCTTCCGCTAGAAGCTTCGAGCGCATGTCTGGAGGCGGCTCAAAGGTCGACCTTTTCACTCCTACTGCAGGGTTTTCATTTGTCGTGATTTGGCTGTAGGAGACGCCAGTCGGCGCCCCCTCCCTACGAGACATGAGCCCCCGTGGGGCTGTCATCGTGTTGGCACAGTTCGTGGTGGCTGTGAAGTACTAAACCCTAGTTGCAGAGCTAGAACTTGTTTTTTTTCTATGCTTTTAAATCGAGATGTTGGGAATGAAAATTAAAAATAACACTTAAAACAAAAATTTTAAAGAAAAAATATATCTTAAAAGACAATTAATAAATAAAGCAATCTAAAAAAACAATTAAAATCAAAACATTATATTAAAATAAAATAAAAATAAAAATATCAAAACTAAAACATTATATTTAAAAAAAATAAAAAAATAAATATCAAAACTAAAGTAAA
>ML782591.1:499413-522521 GCA_009831015.1 Picea engelmannii | reverse complement strand
TATATATATATATATATATAGCGTTTTAGGAGTCAATTTCAAGTTTCTTCTCTACGATGGTACCAGTTCTCAAGGCCACAATTTCAATTATGTATTAATTTTAGCTCCAAAAAAAGAGAGGGTAATACTGGTAACATTACTTTTCGACTTGGCATAAATTTTAAGGTTTTAAGTTTTTGTGATGGCCATGCTTTCAAACAAGTCAGAATTTAAGGGTCTATTTTAAGGATTTTGTCCACAACGATATCGATTCTCAAGGTTGTGATGTCAAAAAGATCGCATTTTTTACAGTCCTCGTTTCAAAAAATGGTTCTATCAGTAGCACCATTTTTTTAAACAGGGGTAAAAATGCCTTCTCTAGAAAACGAGAACTCTAGAGAGTTCTCGTTAAGTTGGTAACTATGTTCAATATATATGAGGGCTTAGGGGACACTTATTCCAGTATACGTGTTCCATTGGTGGTGCAAGAAATAGTGAATGGAATAACACAAATGATGTGATTCTTGTGATTCGTTGTTCCTCTATTTTTGGAGTAGGTCAGAAATTTCAGGTTGTTCTTTAACATAGCAAGATTACTATATGTCAATTTGAGGTTGCATTTCAAGTGAAAATATGTTCTATATTTTGTGTTTTTCATTGTATCATTGGAGCCACATTTTCTTGACGAAAGTTATTTTAAAATTGGTTCTTAGATATTTAACTATTACATTGTCTCTCTCTTGTATGTGATAGGAAAAATAGATGAAATTTGATAAATATGGGACCTATCTCTTCACATAGATAGTGTCCTAGTATTAAAAAGTAAATAGTTTATTTAACAAGACTTCTGCTAAGCAAGAATGGGCTCATTCAAGTAGATGAAATTTATTTGATGTATAGATCTAATATGTTGATAAATTTTAATGGTTTATTTGTTTGTTGCATTTTGGAGCATTTTGTCAATTTTAGAATCTTGGGTTTATTTTGGTTAAAAATTGTGTTATTCCCTTGAATTCTTGTAGTTCTCATTCGATGTTTGACTGAACCTTTTGTTGTGGCGTGATTGGCTAAGGGATTCATCTGATTTCCATTGAGTCAAGGGTTTGGGTTAATGTTAAAGACATTTGTTGAGTAAAAAAAAAATCATCTTTTTATCATAACATTTATTTGAGAAACATTTGATGTTCTCATTTAGAATTTTGTTGCATTTTGGAGCATTTTGTCAAGTTTAGAATTTTGTGTTTATTTTGGTTAAAAATTGTGTTATCCCCTTGAATTATTGTAGTTCTCATTCGATGTTTTACTGAACCTTTTGTTGTGGCGTGATTGGCTAAGGGATTTATCTAATTTCCATTGAGTCAAGGGTTTGGGTTAATGTTAAAGACCTCTATTGAGTAAAAAAATAATTGATCTTATTATCATGACATTTATTTGAGAAACATATGGTACTAGGCTTAATATATGGCTTTGGTTATTCTATGGGCACTCAATGTGTTTTTCATAATTATGATTATTTTTTTAATATGTTTGATGATCAAGGAAATATTTTTTTATTTTCTTTCAGTTTGTGGCATGACTTGATCATCTTCACCTTTTAGGATCTACTATGTTTATTTTATATTTTCTTTGAAAATACTTATTGATTATTTAGAAAGGGAAATGAGCTCTACTTAGCTAAGAGGGGAGAAAACGGTCCATGCACTAGGTTCATATGCATTCATCATAGGAGACTTATTAACATGAGACCAACATTCCTGTAATGCAATTATACTTTTGATTCCAAGACTAAAATAGCATTACTGTAGCTAGTGGAGGATGCTAGAATTTTTATCACACTATCAATCTTGAAGTCAAAGTCAATATACGTGTTCCATTGGTGGTGCAATAAATAGTGAATGGAATAGCACAAATGACGTGATTATTGTGATTCATTGTTCCTCTATTTTTGGAGTAGGTCAGAAATTCTTTATCATAGCAAGATTACTATATGTCAATTTGAGGTTGCATTTTAGGTAAAAATAGGTTATATATTTTGTATTTTTCATTGTAAGGTTAAAGCCACATTTCCTTGTTGCAATTTTTTTTAGATTGATGTTTTGATATTTAGCTATTACATTATCTCTTTCTAGTATGTGACAACAAACTAAGCTGGAATTTGATGAAGCTAGGATCTATCTCTTCACATAGACAATGTCCTAGTATTAAAGGGTAAATACCTGATTTAACACGACTTTTGCTAAGCAAGAATGGGAGCATTCAAGTAGATGAAATTTATTGGGTGTCAAGCTTTAATATCTTGGTAAATTTTAACGGTTTGTTTGTTTCTTGAATTTTGGAACATTTTGTCAAGTTTGAAATTTTGGGTTTATTTTGGTTAAAATTTGTGTTAGTCTCTTGAATGCTTCAAGTTCTCATTTGATGTTTGACTGAACCCTTTATTTTGGCATGACTGGTTTCATCTGATTTTCATCGAGTCAGGAGAAAAATGGTCTATGCACTAGGTTCCTATGTGTTCATCATAGGAGACCTAATAGCATGAGATCAACATTCCTCTATTGCAATTATACTTTTTATGCCAAGACTAAAAGAGAATTAAACGTAGCTAGTGGAGGATGAGAGAATTTTTATTTCACTATCATTCTTGAAGTCAAAGTTAAAGAACAAGATTGAAAACAAATCATTACATAGTTTCCGCTAATAATGCACATGTTATGGCGAGTTTCATATAGCTAAGAAAGAGGTATGCTTATTGGTGCATGTATCACATGGAAAAAAAAAAATTCTATATAATTCAATATAATTTATTTCTTCGTTACTTTTATGCAACTCAATTTTGGGAGATGGTATGTAGTAGGATCCAAGTGACAGACACTAGATGTGCTACCCTTAATGGGATTAAAATGGGTGATAGGACTTTGACTTTGCACCATGCTTACTTCTAGGTATAGATATACATGATAACATAATAGCCCTTACTTAATCTACATCTCTTATTGTTCATTCTTAATTATGGAAGTCTAACTGAGACTATCTCTTTTTCTAAGGCCTAACCTATGCCCAACATTTATCACAAAGTTATGTATCCCTTTACTTTTTTATAAGACAATAAAAATATAAGGGATAAAAGAGACCTATTTTCCTCGGAAAGGGGTCCTTTTCTAGTACAAATGGATGATTAGAGAAAAAGTCATGCATGGAATGTGACCTATAAATATTCTAATAATTTTGGAGTTATCAATGGATAGAATTATGTGCGCTCCTATTGAATAACATCCTATCATCTATAATGGACTTGTTTGAAGGGTCCTTTCATAACCGATGAATCGGTAATAAAGAATCCATAATAGAAGTGGTAGACCAAAGATTAATATATATTGAGCTTGACAGAAGTGGTGGTCAGGCTCAACACATATGAACTTTGTGGTGAAATATTATCAAAACTGATAGATGGATACGCAAGAGTGTACAGTGGGAACCTTGACAAACATAACCCCTGCTGCTTGCAGCATTGTCTAAAGGATGGAAAAATTATGTTTATTTTTCCAAATATGTAAACTGAGTATATTACAGTTTAATGAATGCATTTTCCTATTATTATATATGGTTTTATACTTTATCAAAAAATTCACCAAAACTTTACAAGGTTTTATAGTTCATGAAAGATTCGCCAAGATTTTACAAGAGTTTATAATTCACTCAAGTGTTTGCCAATATTTTACAAGATTATATAATTGAATAAAAGATTGACCAAAAAATTATATATACATGTTATATTATTGATAAAATAGCCTTCAATTTTTCCTATGTATCATGGGGATTCCCCCATTTAATATACATATAAATTTAGGGGAGATTCTTAAAATCACCTCTGAGGATCTTGGATCAGATTCTGAGGATGAAACTAAGGTTGAAGCTATGGGGATCAAAGGTAAATATTATGTTGCAAGTTTAAGTTCACATAGTTCTTCTGCAAAGTCTAAAGTAATCCCTGATGGAAGGAAAATAAATGACTTATTTCTTTTATGATTTATCTCAAAGCATACTAATATTGATGCACTTGTTGATAATTGATCACAAGTAAATCTTATCTCAGAGAAATTTGTTAAAAATTTGGGATTGGAAACTGGGCTTCATCTGAGACAATATCCTTTGGGTTGGATTTGTGAAAATGATCAGGTACAGGAAACAAAGAAATGTAAGCTATGGTTTGCAATCACATCCAATTTCATCAATGAGGTAGAGTTATACATGGTTCCAATTGACATTTGCAGGATGGTTTTGGGAAGTCCATACTTGTATGACAGTAAGGCCATTTTCTATAGGGAACATAACAAATATCATCCTTTCGATGATGGGATTGAGTTAATTGTGAGAGATCATCAAATGAAGACTAATTTTACAGTTGTCACTATAGGGCACATGCTAGTTAATGCTCTTATCCAGGATTCATATTTACAACCTATGGTTTAAAGTAAAATAAGTCCTTTGGTTGATGTTTCTCATGTTAAGAAGGGAAAATATGTTAATGGTTCATTTTCTTTCACATTTGTATATTCAATTTTGTTGTTCATCTTATTAATAATTAGTGTAGTATGGTTAGTAGATGAAACAATGAATGGTGGAGTTTGTGAATTTAAGGGAATGGTTAAATTGGTCAACAATAATGTTTTAGTTTTTGTTATTATTGTGATGAGTCAGGTTCTCATTATCCAAGAAATATGGATGGATGATACTGGACAAGTGAGGTGGAATTTTCCTCACTTCATTTCTCAATGATTCATACTTTTGGAGGTCCAAAAGTTCTTCAGTGGGGAGGTTTGATCCATGAGGATCCAAAAAGTTCGAAGTGATCAGGGAGGATCCAAAATACTAAAACATTGGTATTCTCAAGTGATATTGAAAATGAATTCATTGCTTAGATCTCGATCATAACTTTCCAACGATGCAATAAACACCTCAAACGAATTTTGTATGAGCAATTTATGATCGTTTAAAGTTTGGAAAAATAGGGAAAATGGGGGTGCCATGTGGCAGGCCCACAATATTCCACGTGCAAAAATGATCTAGATTTATGAGAGAAACGAAATGAAACCACAAATTTATGATAATAACACATAGACGCAGTGAACAATAACAGAGATACAATAAAACTTGACTTATATTAAATAAGAAATATGTTGAAAACTATAAAATGAAAACTGAAAACAAGCTTGCTAGAATGGTGGTAGCTTATCTTTGAGAAGAGATGTGAAGGCTATGCTCATTCGTAAGAATATGAGTAAAATAAGGTTTTGAAGGCCTTTTTACAATAAACATAAATTCCAAAACCCTATACATCTAAAAGCCTAACCTTAGGAGATGAAGCGCCAAAAGTCACGTAGGCCCTATTGGGGTAAGTTAGTATAGTAACTTCCCAAGGTCGTAACTTTTTCATACGATATTTGTTTAGGGTGAACGATAACATTGTTGAGGAAAAAGGTATGGATTACCTTACTCAATCATTTTTCACATCTTTCTTGGCTAGGACATGATAGTTGGGAATGTCACCTGGGGTTTACAACCTCAAAATATTCACTCAATCCGAAAGTATTAATTACAAGGACTGAGGCTGATTTTATAATTTAAATATATTGCAATATAAAATAAAATTTATAAAAGCTACTGGAACGTACACAGATTTTATGATAAAGTAAACATGGAGATAACAAGAGGAAAAGTAACCAAGTCACGAAAACACATGTATGAGATAGAATATCAATCTAATTTTATTTCATTCTAAGATACCAAAAGTTTTTTTATCTTTACAAACCCCTACGAGGGTATGGACCATAGTCTTATTTAGAGATCTCTGATGAACACCATACAAAAATAATCTAACAGTAAAGTAAAACTAAAATTAATAATCTGGATCAACTTGCCACAAACTATTTCCATTTTGACTTTGCAAGATATCCTTTATCAGCTATGCAAATTAATTAAAAAACAAACAAGAATACACAGACTATCAAGGATAAATCAACACCTCTAAAACAAGAGGCTAAAATGTGTGGTTTAGTATTGAACTTTGTTGTCTACAATAAGACCCTATTGTCAACAAGAGAATTAGGCTTTTGAATAAACTCATAAATGAATGAAAACTGAAACTATCTCATGTAACTAAAGAACAAACCTTAATATTGTTTTCTCCTTCTAGTCCCCCTTTGTCTCTTTTTCTCATTGAGCCTTTATTCTTTCCCAATAAGTTGAAGTAGTTCAACTACTTTCTTTAGTTAAGTTGTTTTAACTTAACTAATTAGTTTAGGAGAAATAAATAATAATAATATAATTAAGGGTATTAATTAATAATAACTAAGTAGGTGGGACCCCTTGTGACTCCCATCATTTTTTATTTTTAAATCATGAAATATAACACACAAAACATATTCATTTAGACCATATCCCACCCTTGTAACTCCCTTGAATATCTTTTAAACTAGATATTTAAATATCAACAATAATTTATATCATATCCAAAAACAATGTATATTCATATTATCCACAAAATGTCCAAAAATACGGCTTGATGTCCAAAATATGTTGAAAACCATTAAACATTGTCCTCATCAACTGAATCACATAAAACATAATTTAAAAACCATATTTTCCACTTTGTGAGACAATTTTCCTTTTTTTACTATTGTCTCCCTTGGACTTTTCTGAAGTAGCCCGTGGTTGATTAGACCCTTGGGGTTGTATCTCATTGATCACATGGGAGTAATAATCCTTTAAATGAAGGTGCAAAGACACAAATCTAGAGGAATCACTGGAGGGAGAAGAAGGAGAGACAATTGTTTTCCTTTGTCTTGCACATGTTGGGGAATATCAGTTTTTAATCTCTTACTAGCATGTGAAGACTGAAATGGTGAAACAAAATGGGTAATTTGAACATTGAGATTAATTGGTGGTGGTAAAGGGAAAGACATAGTGGGACAACCATGATGGTGAGAGACAGACTAGTGGACAATTTATTCCCAACCATCATTTTCAAGGACTTCGGGCTACAAAGACACATGTGGAGGAACGAGAAGGCAGAGAATATTTTAAGGAGGCTGGAAAGGGGGTATTTTTGGCTGAGGGTGCATTATCCCATGGCCAACCCAATTAAAGAACCCAACTTGGAACAATTCATTCAATTCTTGTGGGTCAACGTCAAAATAGATAGAAAATCTAGGCTTCTTATGGCCTTGATTCCAATTTCCCCTGCCTCTTTTATTTTGACCATTGTTGCCTGTACTGAAAAAGATCATCCTATAGCAACAGTTTGTCAATAATGAATCTCTTAATAAACCATACATGACACTATTCTTGCATGAATCAAAATTTGGCTCCAAAATTGACACGAGATACATGCAAATCCATCCATAACACCTCATTCATTAATTTCCATGTGAACAGGGAATGATAGGGTTCATGGGAAATATGGAGGGAGTATAATTAGCGAAAAATGGTATCATGGAGGGAATCAGTATAAAAATAGTGTTCAACAATTAACCAAACAATTATCTATTTATATAAAAATATTAAGAATATCAGTCCTCAACCCTTGCTATTTTATCTTTCTCTCACTTCCACACAGAATTATCTTTTAAAATTTATATCAAAGAACAGGGATGAAATAAGTGAAATCAAGATCATGGAGGGAGTGTAATTAGAGAAAAATGGTAGAATAATAGGGAAAATCTACAGATATTGTTCAAGTGAAAAATCAAAACATGTTATCTCTGATGCAATCAAAATATATCTTTGTCCAAAATTTCGTAGTTTAAACAATATTTTATTTCCAAAACAATAATCCAAACTGACGCCTTCTTTAAAAAAATTGTTTGTTGGCCTCCAAATTGTTTTACACGGTAAACCATTTGATATGCCCAGAAATTTTTAACAACAGTAACCATTATAACAACAGTAACCATTATAACAATATTATAATTATATAACAGAAACGATGAATAACATCATAATATCTACAGGAATACAACAATAATCTTAGAGTGGATGAGCCACAATTCATAATATCAACCCCAACAATGGTCCTTTAAATCCCACAGGGTCACACATATTGCTCCCCCAAAAAAACTCATATTCATCATTAAATAAAACCACCATTCAATGAAACCTATTTAATTTCATTCTAGGCGGTATTATTCAATTTGAGCATCAGACATTTCAAACACATGTGCCGTCACAAAAAATAAAATATGACGATTTAACCAAGATAAATAACATTTTTTATCAGGAACACAAGCTTCAACAGATTGTATCTTCCAATGAATAGGTGAGTACAAGCCTCTTTCCACAATTTCCAAGCAAGAGACCAATTAAAACTCATGCCCCAGTAACCGAGCAAGAAAAATACTCTCATCAAACCTCAAACTGGAGTAAGAAATGCCTTCACTGTAATGCGTAGGGTTCGAGATATGTCAATGACAGTAAGTGGTTGAGACAATGGGGCAACTCAAATAGAGGGTTTGGTAGTTGAATAACATGGAAATATTACTCCACAGGTGTTTTTCATTATTATAATTGATCACAGATAATATAACAATAATTCGCAACATTTCTATCAACTTCATGAGCTTCGTATAAACAAATTGTAACTTCCAAAGAATAAGTGAATCCAACACTTCCTTCATCACAGCATAACAAGTGACCAATTAAAACTCGTTTCAAAACCAAAATAGCATGAATATTTCCCCCACCAAAATCTAGTTAAGCAATGTCCTCATATTTGCATAAGGTTCACCACGCAACAATGACAATGAGGTCATAAGAAGGTAGGCTAACAACTAAGGGTTTTTCCAGGACAAGGCACAAAAGGTTTTAGTCCTTCACCATATTTCATGTAAACATTCACAGGGAAGTGACCAAGGTGTGGCTTATTAACCATGAAACCATAACTGAAAAGGCCAATGGGGTGTACAAATAAACCACAGACAGGAAGTAGTGAGGAGTTACGAATAGGGAAAAATCAAAACATGAACCAAAGGTAGAGCAGGCCCAGGGTTCCAAACTTAATTATTTTCCATAAAAAAGAAATACGAACAATCATACACAATAAAATACACCACTATATTCCTTCAACACCATGGCTCAAATACAACCACTATAGGAAGAAAAAACTTTCAAATAACCAATACACAGTCTAAAATATTTCATAACAACTTGATAAATACACAAACCACGAGAAACCAGAGCCAACATTTTGATTTAAGGAAAGAGAGAATTTCATGGATGGAGAAGTAAGGAAACCGCATACCTGTAAAACATTATGTAAGGAGAAAAAACCAAGGTTGTATACTTCCTCGATGACCGGGCAAGGTGAAGCAACATCAACTAACATAGAAAAAATGCAAGAATGACTAGGGTGGTGGGCTTGAGGTGAGTTTGAGTGGCGTGCATTTACTGCACGTCACTTCTTCCTTCAGATTTTCATTCATGGGTTAGTATGAGCCAAGCCCACTAGCCATCTCACCATACCATTAACATTCAAAACCATTAATACAACCAAATATTCCAAACTTTCCATGTTACAATTTACAAAGTGTCGATATTCCAAAGTATGCCACCCCTTGTGACTATCCATATTGATCATATGAAAAATTTCTAGGAACACAACCAAATTGCAACTCAAACCAATTTACATAACAATAGTAGCAAGGGTTGAGGTGATGACCCAACTTTGGTATGGACAATATACAATATCAAAATTAAAACCAGAGTGTAGTTATTTCATCCAAAAGGCAACATAATCATATTTCGCAAGAGATAATCAAGATCATATTGCTCCTTGTTTTAATCACCTTCCCCACAACATATTATCATAAGCATTTTAACTATTATTTGAGGCAAATAAGCTGTAGAAACTGTTTCACAACCAATACATAGGAAAACAAAATATAAGTGTCACTTCTCCATCATAGTGTCATAAGTTAAACAAGGGGTCCCACCTACTAGTATATTATTAATATAGTTGAATACTAAAGCTTGGCAATCATTTGCGAGCATAGTATCCAACGTTGTGCTTTCAAGCGTCAACAACATTGTTGGAAAGGTATTGGTGAGGAGCTTCATTTAGGGGGCTCAATCAAATCCTTTTGATTTCATTGAGGTTCCTGATTGCGAAAAAGATTCATTTAGGCCCTCAAAATGGCCTCGAAAGTTCAGGAACCGAAAAAAATCCTAAAAATAGTAAGTTGCCAAAAAACTATTTTGAGCCAGTTGGACAAGGTGTGTGGCCACCAATATCCTCCTAGATCAATCCTCCCCCCTTAGGAATAAATGGTGTCCATTGCGTTGAGTTCCCCCATCAGATGAGAAATTTTTTGTTGAATTTGGTCCCGGGTGAGGCACTTGATTTGGTGAAGGAGTTTCCCTGCTTTGACAACCCGACAAATCTAGATCCTCTATTGGCGATTTCCCTTGACCTAAGTGTCCACAATATAATCAGTGGATTCTTGTTCCATGCAGTCAGGTTTGATCTCTGTAGCTATTAATTTTTCTTCTATCTCCGAGGTGTCCAATAATGGTGGAAAATAAGGTCGAAGGTGGTCCACATTGAATATTGGGTGCAAGCCAAGGAATGGGGGAAGGTTGAGATCAAATGCATTGTCACCCATAGCCTTGGTGATGATGTAGGTTCCATAAATGGAGTGGATGAAGCTTTCGATGACACCCTGTAAGGCGTTCTTTCTGCAAGTGCAACCGAAATTTGTCTCCCACTTGAAACTCGTGTGGTACCCGGTGTTGATCATGGCATTGCTTGTACTTGGAATTGGACTTATGTAAAATATCATGAACCTATTGGTTGATGTGATGAATCCACTCAATGAACTAGTTGGATTTGTCATCTCTAGTTGGAGCATGCGACGAGTCTTCCTAGGTGGATGCAAGGGGTAGTGAAACATCCATGGGACCCAACGGTTGAAATATCAACCCCACCTGAAAGGGGATGTGGCCAATTGAGATATGTATGGCTCTATTGTAGTTGTGTTGAACATAGGGAAGACTCTTATCCCAGGTGCGGGGGTTCTTGTAATTGTACATGTGAAGGATGTGCATAATAAGCCAATTGACGACCTCGGCTTGGCCATCCATCTGGGGGTGAAAGGTAGTGGAATTGGTGAGCTTGGTGTCCAGAAGTGACTAGAGGCTCGACTAGAATGTGTTGAGGAACTGATTGTCTTCTTGCAGGTGGTCAGAATAGCCATCTTGGAAAAGCGATCAATAACCACAAAAACACAGTCATTTCCTCTCTTGGTGGATGGAAGGACCAACATGTAGTCCATTGAGATGGATTCCCAAGGCCTATTAGGAGTAGGAAGAAGAGTGTACAATCCTTGTTTCTTAATGGTCGGTTTGGCAATAACGCATGTAGTGCAAGACTAGATATACTTTCTTACATCCTATTGAAGTGTCGGCCAGTAGAAATGTCGTTGCAACACTACCAATATCTTTTCCACATTGAAGTGTCCTGCCACCTGAATGTAGTGGGATTCCCAAATCATCTTCACTCTCTCACTTGATGGAATGCATAAATGGATCAGATGGCACAACATCCAATCCTAAAGATGGAAATTGGTGACAACTATGTTTGTGCCCAACATCTGGTAAGTGTTATCGAAGTCAGGATCTGTCTCATATAGGTGGGGCCATCCATAGGTCTCATGGCGACAAGAATCAAACACTGTGGTGAGTGTCATGACTAGAGTTCGGTTGAGGCAATCATCGAATTGGTTGGTACTTCCTATTTTATACTTGATGTTGAGGTGTAACTGCTACAAATATGTGGACCACTTCTGATGGAAGTCATTCTACAATTTTCCTTGTGTATGCATGAACTACAGTGCCTTATGATCAGTGTGGATTATTGTCTCCTTCCCAAGAATGTAATGCTTCCATTGGTGACAGGCTTGCACAATGGATTATATTTATTTGTCATAAGTAGGGTACTTATGGATGACATTTGATAGTGTATCACTATTATAGGCTACAAGGTGGTCATGTTGAGTGATAACTGTGCCCACAACATAGTCTGAAGAATCTATCTCAATATCAAAGGGTTTTTGTAGGTCAGGTAATGAAAGCGCTAGAGTGGAGCACAAGTGATTCTTCAGATCATATAACACTTTCTATTGGTACATTCCCCACACAAAGTTTTCCTTAACACCACCTCTAGTTATTTGGCTAAGGGAACATGCAATATGGGAGAATCCCAACATGAACCTTCGATAGAAATTGGCAAGGCCTAAGAAGCTCTAAGATCGGTGAGTGTGGTTGGGGTTGGCCAATCATGAATAAATTGGATCTTGGCTGGATCAACATGCACACCATTTGCATCAACAATGTAACCTAGGTACTGGACCTTGTCCATGCTGAAGGAGCATTTATCCAAGTTGGCATATATCTTGTGTTGCCGCAGAGCGTGCAGAACCTGCTAAATATGTTGCAAGTATTTTTTCAAAGTCTTGCTATAGATGATGATGTCATCCAGATATACCACCAAAAATGAATTAGTGAAAGGCCAAAAGATATCATCCATCATCCTCATGAAATTTGTTGGGGAATTTGTCATACCAAAGGGAATGACCATCCATTCAAAAATACCTTCTTTTGACTTGAAGGCAGTTTTCCATACATCTATCGATTCTATTGGGACCTGATGGTAGCCGAACTTTAGATCAATCTTACTGAAGTATTTTCCCCCTTTGACTTGATCAAGGAGATCGTCAATTCAGGGAATCGGGTATCAGTTCTTGACTGTGATTTTATTTAGAGCCCAGTAATCAATGCAGAGTCACCAAGTCCCATCTTTCTTTTTCACCAACATGATTAGGCTTCCACGAGGTGATGATATGGGTCGGATGTGACCCTTGTGGTGTAGTTCTTGGACCTGATGCTTGATCTCCTCATTTTCTAGTAGAGAGTGGCAATAGACTGGCCCATTGGGTAGCACTGCATTGACGGTCATATTGATGGGATGCTTGACTTGGCAGTGCATAGGTACACAAGTAGGTGATGATAATATGTATTTGTATTATTCCACGACCTTATCCACTTGCTTATTTTGTGTGGAGAGGTCAGCCACAGAGGCCATGGATGTGGCTACAACCTTTTTCTCCCTCTGAGAGAGAATCACGAAGAAGACAAACTTTCAGGTCTGAGAAATGACCTTCCTGCATTGCTTGGAAGAGATCAAGGAAATAACACTAGGTGGGACTACCTTGGGTATCCTATACAATTTCTTGTTCAAAGTAATAATAACACTGCTAGTCCTAGACTCATATACAACATGAAGTTTCTGTAAATAAGGTTGGCCCAAAAGAACATATAAAAATTCAAGGGGAGAAACATCACACAACACCTCATCTTTGAATGGCTTGATGCCATACGAAAGGAGTCATTGTTAGTTGATGTGAAGATCACTTCCTTGATGGAGCCATCCAATGGTGTAGGGATGCAGGTGTGGAATTTTCGATAGGGATAGTTGATCGATGACCTATGCTAAAATGAGGTTCTTTTGGCTATTGTTATCAATGATGAAGTGCAATAGAGTACCTTTTACCCACATATGTGAATGAAAGAGGCGCTCGCCTTCCTCTGTCTCATCAGGTTCATCGAGTTGGATCTTGGTGGTAGCAACAGTGGAACTAGGTTCCACGTCAATGATTCATCTCCCCTTTTTTGGTTCTGACTCAGAGTCGAAACCCACATTTGATTTAGAGGATTTTACCTCAACCACCAATGACTGCTTTGAGAGACAATCATCAATGTTATTCCAAGGGCTCTTATGGAAGTCACACCACTTCCCAGTGTCTTTCTTCATCTTCCCATTATCCTTCTTTTCTTTCTTCTTGTAATAGTTGTTTTGAGGTTTCCCATATTTTCTTTGTCCTTTGTTCTGCAGGTTGAGTCTTCCCTTTCCCTGCTTCCACTGTGAGGGGTTTCCAAACCCAAAATTCCATGTATTTTATTTCAACTTTTTCTCAATTTTGACGACATATTGATAGGCCCCGCCCAAGGATGAGATGTCCAAAAACTCCATTTTTGTCTGAATGTATCTATGAAGACCATTGTGGTACTTGAGCACAATATGTCTCTTAGAATATTTGATACCCATATTAGTGCACAAGGTATGGAAGACATTAGTGAACTCTGGCACTATTTGGTCTCTTTAATGTCACAGTGTTGTCCATCTTGTATACAATTCGTCATAACTTCCAACAAGGTAGTATTTCTCCTTAATAGCATCATGAAGGAACCCCAAGTGGGTGAAACTGAAAATAATGTGGAATCCTCTATTTCATTTTTCTCACAAAAAGTCTCCCACCAATATTTGACATGGGCAATGGCCTTGAGGAGTGCAAGTGTAATATTTTCTCTATCAGAAAAGTTGTGGATAGAAAAATACCCTTCTAGAAGGTTTAACCATTTATCTACGACATCGACATCTATTTTACCTTCAAATATAGGAATATCAAAATTGATTTGTACCTTGAAGGAGGTGGTGCCTCCTCTTGAGGTGGATGCATCGCTTGTCAGCAGTCATTAAAGGATTTGTGCAAATTCGTCCATCATATTGTTCCTCTATCGCTCAAGGGATTCTTCGAGCAACATTTTGAAAGGATATCTTGTCCCGTCATATTTATTTTTTCCCACCATGGATGGTTTCTTGGGTGTGTGAGAGAAGTTTTCCTCAAGAGAAAAAATCTCAAGACCCAACTCTCTATACCCTGACCACATCAAGGACATGAATTAAAAAAATGACAAGGAGCAGACCACTTTGATACCACTAATCCAAATGTATGAGAGAAACAAAATGAAACCACAAATTTATGATATTAACATAGAGACGCAGTGAACAATAATAGAGATACAATAAAATTTGGCTTATATTAAATAAGAAATATGTTGAAAACTATAAAATGCAGACTTAAAACAAGCTTGCTAGAATGGTGGTAGCTTATCTCTGAGAAGAGATGTGAAGGCTACGCTCATTCGCAATAATATGAGTACAATGAGGCTTTGAAGACCTTTTACAATACAAATTAATGCCAAAAATCTAGACATCCAAAAACCTAACCCTAGGAGATGAAGCGCCAAATTTCATGTGGGCCCTGTTGGGGGTAAGTTAGTACATTAACTTCCCGGGGTCGTAACTTTTTCATACGATCTTCGTTTAGGGTGAACAATAGCTCGTTGGAAAGGTATTTATGAGGATATTAATTTAGGGGGGATCAATAACATCCTTTAACTATAATTGAGGTTCCTTATCATGAAAAAGTGTTGTTTATTCCCTCTAAATGGCCTCAGAAGTTCATGAACCAAAAAAATGCTAAAAATAGTAAGTTGCCAAAAAATTGTTTTGAGCCAATTGGACAAGGTGGGTGGCCATCGAGATCCTCCTAGATCACAAGAACATATGTACAGCTAACAGGGCATGGCATGACATCAACATGATGACATGGAAGAACGAGAGGCTTCCACATGTCAATCATTTTTGGCATTTTTGACACCCAGTTGAACCTATCCAGAAGTGACACGTGGTAGGTCATACGAGTGACATGGTACTGATGTGTCACCCATACGCTAAAGTGGAAATTGACGTGGAAAGTGACTAGGAATATGATGTGGTGTTGATGAAGGAACATGACGTGGTGCCATGGACCAATGAGGAGTTGACACATGGCATCTCCATTGTGGCCTCAAAGGGTGTGCTAACCTCCACAACTATTCGTGCATGGGTTTAATGTTATGTATGGTTGGTTACAACTATATATTAAATATAAAAAATTAATTTCATATTTGGTGCATCGAACCCATGACCTCCGGGTTATATTCCAAAAATTTAACCACTATGCCAACCATTTCAATTATGTTAATTAATGATATTTAATTAATTTTGTTTGGACCTAATTTCAGTTACTCCAATGCCAATGGATTTAGATCCATTTTTTGGCCTATTTAAACCTAGCACCAAACCAAAACACAACATGGGAATTCATTCCAAGAGTGGTTTTGGATAGAATTTCATGCCAAGTTCATATTTGTCTTGTTTCGCATTGCAAGAGGTGTTCATAGTTTTGGTTTGCCTCATTTTTCATGCCATAGAGTTCTGAGGAAAGTATAGAGTGTTTATACTCATTTTTCTCATAATTTTGAGATGATTTTTTTGGTGATGTCAATTTTATGCAAAAATTTTGTTTATGAAAATCCATCTTGAATTTTTCATGTATGAGATCCATGGTTTTGTTATGTGTGCAAAAGGGGGTCTTTGGGAACCTATTTAGAACATAATCAAGTTTACACTCATTTTTCTCAAAATTTTGAGGGGAATTTAATGGTGACCTCTATTTCTGGGATTAAGCAGAAGACTTGAAGGGTCTTCAAAAACTTGGTATTTGTAAGTCCATTCATTGTAATTTTGGCATTTGAGCATTAATAGAGTGGCCTCACTATTTGAAAGGGACCCAGAGACGTAGCCCAAGATGGGTGAACTCTGTTAACAACTCGTGTATTATGTCATTTGTCTTATTTTTGTTCTTGTTCCTCTCTAATTCAATATTGTTATTTCCGCAGTTTATTCATCTCAGTTAATGAAGTTATGGATAAGTAAGCATAATCATATGATATTTGAAAATAGTCAAGATGATCAAAATTCTTGAATCTATTCTGATGTTAATATATGTTTAAGAACTAATTTTACATCTAAGGATTTTTGGATCATTCAGAGTCTGTTACTGAGAGCATGAGGGTTTTCTTTCCCTCTAAGCAATGTGCCAACCAATAGTCAGTGCCCCATTCATTACCATTTGGGGAAAACACTGTTTATATGTTCCCTAAAAAAAGGAGTGGCAACATGTGAATCCACTAAATGAAGAAATAATACAACATTCATGTTGGTTATTCAAAATTAATAGAATATTCACCAAATCTAAGTGTAAGAGATATGAAATGTGACCATAATTTGTTGAAATATTTGATTGGTCCTCCTTCAAATGGGATAATTCTATAGTTATACATTGACCAATGGGGAGTGATACATGATCCCATCTATCAACCCAGTATGTGGATTCACAATCATCCCATTCATTACTACTACATGGACCACAAAAGTAAGAGAGTTTTTGCATCCCTATTTCAACTATTGAATTGTTTGATGTTTGAATTGAATGGAATCCATGAGTTCCATGGATTGTTTTTCATTCATACCAATGTGATCGATATACATCGACCACCGCCCAAAAATATCCATGTACATGTCCTCTCCTAGTTGATTGGTCTTCTCTCCTTGTTGTTCCCTCTGCCATTATTGAATAACATGATTCAACAATGGATTTTTCATCATGAATGAGGGAAATAGTTATGAACTTCATTTATTGTTTGTGTAACTCTATTTTCATACATGTGCCCACTCCATCATGCTCCTCTTTCCCATCCCCAGTCTCAAAATAGTTCCAAATATGGGGTACATTGTGTTTTTTGTGCAACATACACAACCATTGAAATACATGGGAATTTTTGAACTAGCTCTCGCAACCATTTGACGAAATCCAATGTTGATCCATTTGTATGTTCTTCTCCTTTAGGTAATTGTAAAACAATTGAAATAAATTTTGTACATAAGATAATCCATGGCACCGATCGTCACTTATGTAGAAGTGATACTCCATCAATATAACTATGTTTTTTTTGTTACTATAAGGCCCATGCATGTATGTGATATGGACCATCATGTTGACCTGCTCTAAGTGATAATATTGGCTTTGATTCTCATTTTATAGTTGAAGGGTGTAGTTACTAGAAAAATCAACCATTGATAATAAAGTAGCAATAAGAAATGTATCTCTGCATATTCTAAAATGCTTGTCCTGTCATCAAGCCACATGGACATGCTAAACATATTGTTGGTTCTTTTCAAGGCATTCCTTGATGAAGTCACGTGCGTGTACCTGGGAAGTCACCAATTGTATCATTTTTCTTTCATTCCCTCCATCAATATCATATGCGGAATATTTAAATCTTTGCATATTAACCTCCTTCCTCCCTAATTCATACTCATTGTTCACATGGATGCATTTTCTCAATAATTTCATTCCACTGCACTTGGGGCATGTCCCATCTAAGAAATATTTTTTATAGAATGTACAACCCTCTAGCCTTGTACATAAGATGTTATTAATAAAGTCTCTATATGATGACGACAACAATGTAACCGATCATTCCTGCATAAGGGTGTTATGTATTACACAAAATGTGTGGGTGTGTGTGTGTGTGTGTGTGTGATAATAATAATTAACCATACTCAATGTGTTTTCAACAACAACATGGGTTATAGATTGTGTTTATTTGAATATACCAAGGCTTGCATCTATGGAAAGATATTTGTTCAAAGTTAAGTGAACTATGTACAATCCTGAATCTCTCATACAATTTTGTCAGTGTCATGTCAAGAATGTGTTTAATGTGGGGTTCACGGTCCCTAGATAATTACCTTATCAATTTTAGTATATCTTTTTGGTTGGAATAAGGAATATTGTTCTCATTCCATAAATTCTACAATAGTCCCTTAACTGCTCCAATTAACTTCATGTCAGAATGAGGTATCCTACTAGTAAAGGCCCACAAATTTGTTGGGCCACCTGTGTCGAGGCTATGTCGTCTAGTAGAACACTTTTGAAGGGTTTTGATATTGCATTTCATGATACGAGAGGTTTTTTTAAGAAAATAATTTTTTCTTGTGATCTTGCTAATAATTGGTTGTGACAACACATGTCAGGTTGAACTATGATCTTTAGAATGAGTTTTCTTACCAATTTTTTGAAAATCATCCACAAGGTTTCTAACAATATGATGACTTATTTAGTCCCCGAGGTGTAGGACAATCGGTGACAGAGTGTGTTGTTAAGGCGCTCCGTGATGTTAAATTCACCAGTTCGAAACCTGTGGGGACAAAAAATCCAACCATGTTAAGGGTTGGTGTGGCTCAAGATGAGTGCGATCTCCAGGTGATTTTGAATTCTTAGATGCCCCTGAGTCATGGTTTCTTAGCCACAGGTTAGTCCCACATGTCACAAAAAAACTAACAAAAAAAAATATGATGACTTCTTTATGAAATTTTAACTATTTTAATGCCTAAAATTCTCCTAACAATGATCAAACTCCTAGACTTTAAAAGAGACAAAAATAATTGGCATTTAACGACATCAGATTTTGGTTCAAATATTCTTTAATAACTTTATATGAATGATAACGAATTGTTCGGTTAGATAAATTACCTTCAAGTGATGTTATACCACTTTCACCCACTTGAATGCATTTTGGATTTCTTCGTCGCACACTTCACAGTCTAGGTAGGGATGATGGAGCTGTATTCTGGAACTGTTGACTTCTTTGTTGTGCATTTATAAACATAGTAGTTCTTGTCCCTTTATTCACTTACGGATCGATCCTGGGAGGAAAGTGGACATGCCCATGACTAGTTTTTGGAACATCTGACTGTCCAATGAGAGGTTGCACAACATGAAATTCTTCACCAAAAGGTTGTGCATCAGTTGCCTCTCTAATTCATCCTTTGTATAATCATCTACAAGCAAATACATCATAATATGGTCATTCACAACAAATTTTCTTGATGAAATACTCCTTGGAGGCTCATTATAAGTCTGAATTGGATTGGCCTCTAGTGAAATCTTGCGCTTCGATTGTGCTAATTCAGGAAAAACAAAATTGTCATATATTGCACTATAATTTGGATTAGTCTCTATTGAACGCCTATGTTTTGACATACCTAACCTTACCTTTTTCTCTTTCTTCAATTACTTTTTCAATAGGTTTTTATTTCCTCAAAGACTTTCTACCTTGATTTTGTAGGTTCCCCGCGTTTAAAGAGAACATTTTCCTTCCAAGTGCACCACAACAAGACACAATTTTTCTTTCCACTGACAAATGTCTTCTAGTTTCATAATTGTTTCTACAAATTATAGAACAAGACAAAACATTTCTTTCCAAAAAAAAAAAGACAAAAAACCCGTCTGTTGTTATTTATGCATGCACATGTTTGGATGGTTTGCATTTTTCAGAGAGAAAGAGGATAGGAATTGTGCCTACTTCATATCCCTATCTAGTAGGAGCACACATGTTTTCTTGGAATGCATGCATGCTAAAGGGAAAACACATTCCAAGAACACATGTGCACTCTTGTTGGGTAGGGATATGAGTGTTGACATTTGAATATGTTAAGAATGAAATGGAAACCTCACGTGGATGATAATCGCCTTGCATTTTTATAGAGGTGATACTCCTCTTTGGCTGAAAGATATATCCTTGAATATCTAGGATTAGGGAGAATTCTAGACATCAAACCATAGATCTTTATTGCTTGAATTTATTCAATAAAATGGTTCTTCAATAACTTGATCTGATCTTTATGTGCAACAAGTTATTTTTTAACAATAGAAAAGATTGAAGGAGGGCTTAAATATTAGAATATACTTGTGCTCAACATAAAATATACAACCTTCTTAATCACATACAAATACATCCATATCTTCTTCACGAGAAATAGGAGAGAATAATTTTGACCATCTCAAAGAATTTTAAAAGAGTATTACTATTAAGATCAAAAAGATAATTGATAGGTTAATTTCAAATACCTCATACTCAAAACTCATAGTTACAAGATACAATAGAAATAAACCCTCAAGTAATTCTTTGTGGATTTTCATTCATGGAATATGTTCTTCATTACAAAATCTCTGACAGTCATATATATGGCTATAAATAATTCATGATCATATAAATAAATTCTTTTGAAGAATACGAGAATAACACTCGAGAAATCATCCTTATGCTCAATTCATATATTCAAGAATAAATCTATGAATGGAACCCTTATTCTTATTTTGATCTTCTACCCCTACCCCTATGATAATGGAACCCTTGATGAAACCCTTTCTTTCACTTTAAAAATCAAATATTCTAACTACTTGAGTAGTTAGGGATTTTCCTTTCTTGAATTTCTCATGCAATATTCTTCCTAAAAAAACCACTTGAATTAATTATTCATTTAATTTATTTTAATGAGTTCACATCATTAACATATGCATATTTCAAATGGGTCCCTTTCCATTTTTAATAAAAGTTTTTAAATCAACTTATATTTTCAAAACTTTAATTAATTGGCCTTTTAACAGGGGAATTGTGTTTTAATTTTCTAGATAGGACATCCAACTTTTCAACCATGGAAACCAATTTATATATGATCTTCATCATCTTATATTTCTAACAATATTAATTTTTTCCAAATCTGACTAGATCTCAAGATATGAGCTCGTGAAGTTGAGTTGTCAAGTAGGCTTATAAAAAAACAAGTTGATTTTTATTTCAATTTATGGGAAATATATTTCCCATTTTAGTCCTTTTAAACTATACCATATTCTTCCTCGTCAAAAAACCTTTCCAACGGTATAAATTTTGCATGATTCTGTCACCCGAAGCTCAAGTTATGGTCTTTGCAAAATCGTTGCGCAGTAGTCGTTGATCCAGTTTATGGAAAAATGTGAGCCCTTGCATTGAATTCACCTTATTCCATAAGAATTCGACTTTTATTCCTAATTTTTATCCCATATGCATGGTATTTTAAAATTATTTAGTGTATATATTAAATAATGGAATATACAGTTAGTAATAATTAAAAGGAGACTATGGAGATTAATAGGTCGACCCCTTAGTAGATTACTTAAATATTTAACATTTTGTTAGACCAATAATCTTCCATCCATGCCAATCATTGATGAGTCACCATCCACATCAACATGAGTCATCGGTCCATATTTCGCCACATGTCATCACGTGATAGGTCACCAATAATCTGCCACATGTCATATCTCCATCCGTTGCCACGTGTCACATGGTGTATGATGCCATATGTCTGTCATGTGTTGTCGTGTGGTTGGATATAGATATACCATGTGGCATGGCATGGTTTCACTATTTAATAAAGTTCCATGTCATCCAATCATAGGCTACCATGTTTCATGGAACAAGTGGTTGGTAATAAAATATTAGGAAAAAATATAAATGGGAAATGAGTTAAGTATGGGAAGAGTGAACGAGAAATAAGGTAAGGTGGAGAGATAAGGAGGGAGAGAGAAAGGGGGTTGTGGTGGTTTGGGAGGGTTTATGATTTCATGGGTTGGTAGGTTGGGGAGTGAGGGAGTGTGTCAGGTTCGCCAACCTCCTCTGGAGTGGAGAGAAATGAGTGATGGGGTAAGGTAATGGGTAGTATAGGGAGGGGGAGAAATAAGGGTTGGGGAGTGAGGGAAGTGAGGGGGAAAGGGTAAGTGTGAGTTATCGAACCCACTAATTCATGAAATAAACTAAGTATGATGTGAAAGGGGGGTGGGATTTGGGGGAGTTGAGAATAATGGGAGTTTGGCGGGTGTGGAGTATGAGGGAGGTATAAGGGATGAACCTACCATAATATACCAAGAAGACAACATGGGTTATAAAACCACAATAATATAAAAAAAAGAAAGAACATGGGTCATGGACCCGAGAAATGAAAAAAATCATGGGCCTTGGGCCAAATAATTTAAATGTATTTTCAAGTGATTATCTTTATTCCACATGGAATAAGTTCCCTTTTTCTCTTAAACACAAACCTGGATATCTTGAGCATACGAACTCAGATTTTGAATATAAAAATTGTGTGACAAAGTTGGGACTAAGGGATACGTCATGGAAGTATGATATTTCAAAAATTGTCTTCTTTAAGTACCAACTTTTTATTATTATACTAGGAGAAATAAAATATAAGTGACTGCATTTTTATCAACAACAAAGTAGGAACATTACTCGACCTCATTTATTTCTACTCACAAGAACACATGCACACTCTTAATGCAATTGATAAAAGAAATATTATATGGCCCATAAAACTTTATGAATAAAGGTGTAGAGGGGCTTGGGGACAACTGGGACCTAAGGGATTAGGATTGAAAGTTCTTTAAGGCATAGGGTAGTGGTTAGAGAGAGTGTGAGAGGAAGAGGGAGAGAGGAGGGGAGAGAGAGAGAGGGGGGGGGGGGGGGGG
>ML782591.1:414722-429772 GCA_009831015.1 Picea engelmannii | reverse complement strand
TTTCTGATGAAGAACATCTCAAGCATTTAAGAAGGGATTTTTATAAGTGCAGAAAGTTTGGCATTTCATTGAACCCCAAGAAGTCGAAGAAGGAAATCTACTAGGTCACATTATTTCAAAAGAGGGGATAAAGATAGATCCCAACAAAGTTGAGGGGATCTTAAAAATCAGCACACCCAGAAGAAAAAAGGAAGTGCAATCTTTCTTGGGGAAAGTGAACTTTTTGAGGAGATTCATCCCTAACCTGGATGAAATCATAAACTAAATCACTAACATTCTCAATAAAGGAAATGAGATAAAGTGGATCCCATAAGACATGAAATCCTTTGAATACATTAAAGTGGCATTAACCAAAGCCCCAGTATTGGCCAGCCCTAATTTTGAAAAAGACTTTATATTTTTCTCTTTTTCCTTAGAGCACACCATTGCTGGTGTTTTAATACAAAAGGATGAGAAGAATTTTAGAATCCTATAGCATACTATAGAAGTACATTGAGGGATGCCCCATTGAAGTATGATATCATAGAAAAGAAATCATATGCATTGGTCAAGGCCCTAAAGGAGTTCAGATTTTATATCTTGCATTCTCATACCACTGCTTATGTGTCGAAAAGTTATCGGAAAGACATTTTAACTCATCCTAACCGTGAGGGGAAAAGGGGAAAGTGGATAGCTATGTTATTGTAATATGACCTTGATATCAAACCTATAAAGTTTATCAAAGGGAAGGAACTTACCAAGCTGATGGCATAGACAAATTGTGAACTCCTGGGAATAAATTTCATTGTTGATTTGTCAGTATATTCAGAAGAAGAGAGAGTCCCCTAGATATCCCAAAGATTCCTTGACTCCCCATGGTATGTAGATATCATTTATGTGTTGAGAAATTTGCAGGTTCCTCCTGAATTGAGTAAAACTAAGGCCAAGTTATTAAAGCTGAAAGCAACAAATTTTTGTATGGTAAATCAATCTCTATATTGGAAGGATCCAAGGGAAATCTCGTTGAGTTGTTTGATAGAGGAGGAAGCAGAGAGGACCATCAGAGAATTCCATAAGGGTGACTGTGGAGGACACCATTATTTGAAAACTAATGTGCACACGATATTGAGGGTTGGGTTCTATTGGCCTAGAATTTTTATGATGTCTACAAATAAGTTTCAAGATGTCATGAATGCCAATTTTTTTATGGGAAGAGAAAATTGCAGCCTTTACCCTTGAAACTCATCTCTGTTGAAGAACCTTTTAGACAATGGGGCCTTGATTGCATAGGAGAAATTCATCCCTAGTATTCACCTCAACACAAGTGGATTCCGACAACCATATATTACTTCACTAAGTGGATTGAGGCAGTTCCCACTAGGCAGGCCACAGATCTTGTTATCATCCAGTTTTTGGAAAACAATATTTTGTCCAGGTTTGGGTGTCCAATCAAAATCATTACAGACAATGTAGCAACATTCAAGTCCAAAAATATGGAGAAATTTTGCAGTGACTAAAATATAACTCTTGGCCACTCCACATCCTATTACCCTCAAGGTAATAGTGTAGCTGAGTCATCAAATAAAATCTTAACCATAATTAACAAAAATCTGCTACAAGATAAAAAAAAATCTTGGCACAAAAATCTCATCCATGCACTATGGGTTGACAAGATCACCCCAAAAATATCTATTGTGACTTCACCCTTCCAGATTGTTTATGACACATAAGAATTTTTTCCTAATACATTAAGGTTATCAGTGATGAGGTTTTTAGAGGAGTAGGATAATGAAATAGATGTCACTCGAAGAAGAAAAGATGAACTGAACAATGTCCAACAAACAAGAGAAAAATCCTTCAACAATTCTTAGTTGCACCAAGACAAGATCAAAAAATATTTTGACAGGCATACCAAGGAGAGTGACTCCAAAGTGGGAGACTTGGTATTGATATGGGATTCCATAAATGAAGACAATGGAAAGCATGGGAAATTTGACCATCTATGTCTGGGACCTTTCAAAATCGTGGTGTACCATGGGAATCATTCCTATATGATACATGAAAGTGATGGAGACATTGCTGGAGGAGGAACTGTGAATGGAAGGTTCCTAAAACATTATATCGTTTGAAAGAACCATCACCCTTTCCATTCATTGTATACAATCATTTTTATTTTTTTTCAGTAGAAGCAGTTGAAACTAAATCAGCACAACTGAAGCCCGAGGTGAAGGCCCTGAGTTATGCTAAGTAGATTTTGAGTTTTCTAAATAAATGTTGGTAAACTTAGTTGCAGGAATCAATCATAGCCCAATGGGTAGGCACTTGGTCTGTCATTCTTTGCTACCTCGCAAGGAGGATAGCATCCCCAGTTGGAGCCCATGTTATCACCATAATAAATTTATGTGGGAGATCTGGTTTTCAAAGCTTAGAGAGGTGATAAACTGATGTGGCGGCGTGATAAAATGGATGGCAAGGCAAGATCTAGTGGGAGGAGGCAAAATATAGTGGTAGTGCGGAGTTTATGGGACCTGATAGGTTTCATTTCAGATCGTGGGTGCTAGAGATCAATGGTTGGGGATCATTTCAAGGGGAGAACTTGTGCGGAGGGTAATTCCCAAAAGCGGTCCAAAAAGTAAATCATGGTTTCGAGTGGGGACCACATGGTGCCACTAGGTGAATTTTGGGGCGATAAATGGGTTTCCCCAAACCACTTCCCCTCGCCCCCGAAATTGGAAAAGTATATAAAGGGTTCACTTGTCATTATTTTATTTATTTTCAAATATTGTAATGTTGAAAGTTGTCATGACCACTCCATTCAAATTGAAGCTCAAAAGCACGCCAAGCTTATGTATTTTCCTCTCATTTACAGGTATTTTCCATTGCCACCATGGATCCTATCATTATGTCAGTAGCAGAGCAAGACCCCAGGTCAAACGAAGAATCCCTAATTGACAAATATTCATATGTGTTCGACACTGAAATCACCATTTCTCCCATCTCTGTGTCCAGAGCTAATATGTCAGATAATGTAGGGAAATAGATACCCTTCCTTGAAGCAGTCCAAGCCACTATAGTCCCTTACATTTTCGAGGTCACATTCCCCTTCCCCAAATTCATAGGTTAGTGCACAGAGAAGTATTCACAGGAAGAGAAATTTGTCTTAAATAAACAAGGTTTTGAGGTCTTGTGTAGGGTAGAGAGTCTGTCAATTTGAAGCACCCTCGACATACCAGAGTCCCTCTCCACAGCGTTTGAACTATTTGAAGAAGAAAATCTAATCATGGTTTACAAGGAATGTCCCTCATAAGTCAAATACCTATTATTGCAAACAATTGTCAAACCAGAGCATATTTCTGAAAGTTTGTCCCTGCCAATGAGTGTAAATCTCATGGTTATTGAAGTCCAATGGGTCTGTTCCATATTGAGTTAGATTTTAGGTCTAGATAATGAAAAGTATGTGATAGAGGTCATGTTAGGTTTTATGTTTTCATCTTTCTAGTTAGAGTCCATTCAGTCAATTTGCATCAACTTCGATAAATTCATAGCTGATAATATCCACAAGAAGCTAGTGAATTTTCAATCGCAAAGACATTTTAGGTATTACACATACTTGTTGAAGATTTTCCTAGAGACAAACAAGAGAGAGTTACCTCAAGTAGAATTCATATAAACTAAATGTAAAAGAATCAAAATGCTCACTTTTATCAACAAGGTCATGTCTAGGGTTTATAACCTGATTTTCAATGCCAGCCTGCCTAGAGTCCTAGATGACATGATGAGTTATTTATAGCGAAATCCAAAAAACATAGTGGGGGAGTGGGTGTTGTTCATACATTCAACAATGTTATGGGTTTATGGTTGTCATGAATCCTCCTATCTTCTGCCTATTTTTCTGACACCCAGAGTCTTTTCCCTGGGGTCCATCAGGAAAATAATCATATCAGAGATAGAGAACTTCTTGAAACTACACAAGGCATCCAACCTCAAATTTTGTTTCATCATTGGACCCTTCATTGTCAAGACAAGATCATGCTTATCTCTGGTCCAAGAAAATCTCAAGTAGTTTGTATTTTCATAGCTATAGGGAAGAAGATATGATCCACATCAGATCATATCCAAGAGAAGACTGATGAACAAACAGGCCCCGATAATCATGAACATGTTGAGGGTTTTGAAAATTTTCCAAATCTAGATGTCTGTGCTAATATGGGAGCAATATTGCAACCAACTCAAACACAACAAGTGGAGGCAACCCTGCAACAGACTCAAATACAACCAACTCCTCATAATTTGATAGTGAAAGTCCCCAAGGTAAGTGTTTACAACAAAATAAGCAGTTCAGAGGCCCTAGGCACTAGTAGTGAGCAGATTGCCCCTAAAAAGATGAAAATCATACAATCTCCACAGATAGTGGRTATAAAGGAGGAAAAGCCTAAAGAACAAGTAAACTTGGATATGGTGGAGAGTGGCACCAACAATGTATAATTTGGGAAAGGAAGCAAGCTCCAAAGTGAAGGAAGCTCAAGGAATTTCAGCAACAAAAAGCAAATCTTTGATAAGGCATATAGAGCAGCCTATCAATCTAAAGAAGATTTGGCAAATAAATATGATGAGAAATGAAACTTGGATATGAGTGAAATGAGGGAATTAATCCCTGAAGTAGGAAAGATATCTCAGTAAAAGTCTTCTATGCTCATAGTGAGATATGTAGAGAAGAAGACATTCAATATAGCAGTTGTAGATGAGGATAAATTATCTAAGATCAAGCTAAAATAAGAAAACATCAATGCTCCAGACAATGTGAAATTCCACAAGAATACCAGTGACATGATGTATTCAGATTACTTGGGTCTAAGCCTGAATAATTCAAAGCTTTCAACTTATTAAATTAAGTTGGAGGGAAGTTAAGGCAAGAAAAAGCATCCAGTAGATCTTGGAAAACTTGGGTCAAAAGGATAGAATCTGAAGGCCCTCTGGGAGTAAAATCCTCCTTAGAAGAAAAAGACAAGCTTATTCAAATCTTGAAGAAGAAACTAAAAATGTCTACCATAGAGCATCCACAAAGAGTAGAACTGGTTGCTCTAGAACATGAGAAGGAGGCATTTCGATAAGAGGCATTGAATTACAAGGCCAAGGTATTACAGCTAGACCAAGAAAAAGTGAACTTGTCACAAGGACATACAAAAGTACCAAACATGGTCGTAAATGTACCTTCTACTACAGAAATTGGGCCAAGCACTAAAGGACTTATCCAAGCTATGTCACAAGTTAGCCTGAAGGTGGGAGAAATCAAAGGTCTAAAGGGAGATATAGAGAAATTGAATCAAGAAATGAAAACAAAAGATGAGAGGATGGCTCAGCTTCAAAAGGAGAATCAAGATTTGCAGGAAAGAGAAGACAAGATGAAAACAAGGTTGAGAGGAAAAGGACTATTGCAGGGAGCCAAACACATCATCTGGGATTATATTGTTCCTAAAGCTTCCAATTTCAGGTTGTACTTGAACTTCATCAATGAAAAATATAGCATGGCCATCACAGCCAGAAGCAGGTGCACTGTTGTAAATGAGACCCTAGAAAAGAAACCCTCAGATTGGGCCCAAAATTCCATTAACCTGCTAAATTCCATCCCCACTATAGAACTTCATAACATTGGGGTCAAATATATGACTACATTGATCATCTAGGCCAGGAGGGTCATTGCCAAGCATAACCTTCAAAAATCAGTCCAAACCAAGGCCATATAGATGGAGCAGAGTATACAGGAATTCAAAGATCTGTTTGAGTATTTTTTCATCAAAGGCCTTTCACCATTTTTGGATGGCAGAGGAAAATTGTATGATCAGGAGGAATACAACTCTCTTCTCGCCCAATGCAGAATGGATCACTCCAAATTTGAAAGCCTGGATGAAAACGTGAAAGGAGCAACCCTGGTGGAATATTTGATTGCAGATTTTGAGATCTTGAATTAGTTCAAGACAGTGAAGATTGGAATTCCAGTTATGATGTATGCCTCTTGCATTGACCTAGAGATCCCAATTAAATAAATGATGGACTACAATATCCCTTCTAACTTACAGTGGAAGGAGATCGTGAAGATGGGTAAAACAATGTGTAGTTTTTCAGGAACCAGCAGATAATGCCCAAGTGTCACCAAAATGACAGATCAGAAAGAGGACCAAAAAAATACATATGGAAAAGGAAGTAGTTGAAGAGTCAGAGGAATCATTCATTGATTCAAGAAACATTTTTTGATTAATTATTGTGATCAGTTCCCATACCAAATCTGTCATATGTAATTATTGTAGTCAGTTTTAGAAGCTAAAACGTTTCAGTTCAGCTATTGTAATCAGTTTCTAATTGAAAGGAACTCAAATTGTATAAATGTTAGAAGTTTCAAATGTATTAATGTTGGAAGAAGTGAAAGGGCACCTTTTAGTTGTTCTGAAATCAATTGTAATTTTCTGGAGCTGAAATGAATACATATGCAGAAGATTTTGAAGTCTCTATGAAAAGATTCTTATGGTGGTGATATGAGTTTTGTCTTCTCTCCTTGTATGTATTTTCTGTGTTCTCTAATTCCATTTGCACTTTCTTTTGTTTAAATTGGATAGTTTAAAAGCCTAGAATTCATTTTGTGATGCTCTCGGATTAATCAATTTAAATTGTGTGAAGTTCTTCATAAATAATTCAGAATTCATTTCATAAATTCTTTGATGCAGTTACTTGTTTTCTTTTTCTTCTTACACTCTGCAAACTACAATTTATAACTCAGATTCATCGCCTCACTTAGCCTTTATCCTATGGAGAGTTCTACTTTCCAGTCATTGTTTTCATTCATTTTCGGAATATTGACTCCATATCCCTAAGTGTTCCTCCCCTTCCTTTCTAGCAAATTTATAAACCCCCCCAAAAAACAAACTAAAACTAGCCATTAATTGTCGAAGAAACATCAAGTGACACGAGAGAGCCCTCTTTGAGCTAAGCAGGCTAGTACCCAGCTCTAAATTTGGTTTGTAGGTTACCTCTGTCATTTGTTTATCAGTCGAACAAATTTACAGAGTACTAACAAAGTATGAGCATGAAAATGGAAACCAAAAACACAGAGATAAGATTAATCTTTTAAGAACTAAAGTTGCATCTTCATGTAGGATTATGCTATTGATTTACATAATGGAAATGATTATACCAATGTTGTGTGTGTGAGAGAGAGAGAGATGTGAATTATTACAACCATAGAATTTCTATTAACCTTGTAAGGTAATTGGGTGGAAGGTTGAGGTTGAGGGAAACCTATCATAAAGTTAAAAATCGTTAGAATCCCAACAGAGATATTCCTTGTCCAACCTATGTTGGAGCACTAGAATGGAATTTGGATATATTGAGGGATTGTTTAACAAATAAGGGGATCCCATTTATATTATTGTGCAGGTTGAGGGGGAAGAGTGTTGGTTGATTGGGATATTTGTAGAGGTATTTCTTGTCTATAAATGTAAATGAAATGAAGAGATGAGAATCCCTGGAGTCCCAATAGAGATATTCCCTAGCTAGCATGTGGTGGAGCACTAGAAGGGAATTGGGATAACTTGAGGGATTGTTTATAAGAGAAGGGGATCCCATTCCTAGTTTTGTGCAGGTTGAGGGGAAAGAGTGATGG
The DNA here is from genome assembly GCA_009831015.1 of Picea engelmannii. NCBI lineage: Eukaryota > Viridiplantae > Streptophyta > Pinopsida > Pinales > Pinaceae > Picea > Picea engelmannii. The sequence continues at coordinate 422,139 of ML782591.1, read as the reverse complement.
TTTATTGGGATAGTTGTAGAGGTGTTTCTTTCCTATGAGAGTTTATGGTTTGTGGGATGAATAAGAAGAATTAGAGACATACCTTAGGGCTTCACCCTTGTGGATTAATAGCCTTAGATTGAGGTGTCATGTGTCATAGAAATATTTAGTGTAGAAGAGATCCTATGGTTGGGTGGAATGTCCTTTGTTTGAAATCAATTGAGTAATTATTTTTCTATAAAGATAAGTAATTTGATTGAGTAATAAAATGTTGTATTATTGTGTTTTATGTTATGTAATTTAATTATTTTCAATTTTCTTACTTCTTTGTTTATATCTTTAATTTTCATAATCATGGATGAACTATTGTAGGACTACATGTATATATGAGAATTTTATTCAATTTTTAAGGCTATTGTAGCTTTTATTTTTTCATTGAATGCCACTACCAACCTTGTGTATGGAAATGCATTGGAGAAGCATGTATACTAAGTGTTTGATAAGATGATTCTATGGATAAATTGGTTTTATGTTCGCTTAAGTGTATAATATCGAATTTATGGTCTCTAATAAGTTATTTACTTGATATATTAAGAAGTTTCTCTTTGAAAAAAGACATTCTGGAACCTATTTCCTATGTTTGAATATCAACTTTCCCAGAGGATTTTCGAGTGTTTTAATCATTTATTTTGATATGAATCTCCTTAAATTTTAGAAATATTTCTCAATCGTTTATCCTTGCCTTAACCAATCCATAATATAGTGTTTTAACTTGGAATATTTCATGAAGAATTTATAACCTAGTTTTTTGTTGCTACAAATAACTTGTAGTAGTTGTTATGGATATATTTTCATAATGGTTGTAGATCTGTTGTAGCAGTTGCTACAAACTTTTTGTAGCTAGTATTTTGAATTTATGATGGTTGCAGATTCATGGTTTCATTTACATTGAGGATCAAAGAAAAAATTTATGGTGTTTTTGAGGTACTTTTAGCCTCAACAATGTATAGAGTTTAATGGGTATGTTACAATATGGTATTAGAGCACAATTTCAAGTTGATTAGAAGAATTTGAGTGCCCCACCAGCTCAACATTGCTACAAGGGTGGCTAGGTATGTGACAAGGTATGCCAATAATGGTTCTCTAATGAAACTTAAGGAGGACCCCAACCCCCTTGTAGGATATATTGGGCAGTAGGACACCTTGTGGTATGGAGGGAAATCTTTTGGTACAAAATTATTCTTTTAAAAATTGAGTGTTAGTGGAATTTCATTCATCACCTATCACGAGTCACTCTGGGTATTAGAAAACATATGAATGAGGTTTACAAAATAGATGAATAAGGTAAGTGATCCTTCTTTTAAAAACACATGAAGAGGATATTCATACTTTTGTAAATGAACATGAATCCTATCAAAGGAACAAGGGTGAAAAAATGAATATCCTTGAGGCATTGCAACTACAACTAATCCCAACAACTATTTTGGCTGACCTTTCCATGTTGACAAGAAATATATCACCATGGTGGTAGTCAATTTCCTTACCAAATATGCTTTCTTTCATACTGTATGACATACATTTATTCCATCCATAGTTGCCCAAGTTTTCATGGATAAGATTTTTAAAATGCATAGCATGCCTACTTCATTGTGTTAGATAATGATCCCACCTTCACCAAAAAAATATTGCAAGATTTTTTTATACTACAAGGCATGCACTTGAAAATGAGCACAATGTATCTTCCCAAAAAAATGGTCACACAAAAGTGATCTACAATTGATTGGAAACTTATTTGCAATGTTTTGCATCAAACTAATAATTCCAATGGGTTCAATGGTGGTATAATACAACTTATCATGGTGCTACCAAAATGTCAGCATATGACGTTGTCTATGGCTTAAATCCTCCCTTGGTATATCCATATTTACTAGGCACATCCAAGTTTTAAGAATTTGATTTCACACTTAACATCATAGCAACTATTCTTTGCACACTCAAGGACAATTTGGTTAATTGCATGAAATAAAAAATCATTCAACATTTCTTTGAACATTCTTTTGATGAAGAGAATCAAGTGTTTCTCTATCTACAACATTATAAGAAGGGTTTAAAATATAGACAAAGAAAATGACCTCCTAAAAGTCAATATAGTTTCTACACTACTCCAAACATACCAAAATAAATTAACAGAAAGCAATAGAAGAGAAGATCAGTTATTGTACCTTTTACTCAATGTCTGGTGATGATATTCTAAAGATCTATAGCTCCAAAGGACGCAAGTCCCCTTCTAAAGCTGATCTGCATCCAAGACTAGGAAAATAATGCTACAAGCATACTATTTCTATTCATAAATTAGGGTTAGATATCAAATGTTATGTATAAATCAAATAAAAGATGCAAAACATCATCATTTGGGACAAGGAAAAGAGATTCTTTTATTCATTAATCAAAGACTGAAACTTACAATCCTCACAGGCCACCATTCTACGAACCTAGTCTAGAATCCTCTTTAAAATGCTCCAAGTGCACCATTAAGACTCTTCTCACAATCTACTAATCACCTCAAAGAAAGGGAATGGATTGAATGGAAGAAAAGGGGTTGAAGAGGGAATGTTGAGGCAGTAACTCACAAAAGGTTGCAAATGCTTGGGCAAGGAAGGGAATGAAACTATGTAGAGTTTCACAGTTCTAATTCTTGGTTGTGGAATGAGACCCCAATACCTCATTTTATATGACAAAAGGATGGTTATTTGGTTGGGGGAAGAGCTATAGAAGGTGAATTGGTTGGGAAGCCTCCAATAGCCCGTGAATTCCATGGAATTCCCTACAACTTTTTAATTTTTGCAACTTTTGGAGGTATACGTAGGTTGTTTAATGTGTATAAAGTGTATGTACATAGGTTTTCTATCATGCATCAAGGGTATGTACGCGGCTATAGTGAAGTAGGGTGCATACATGGTCTAAAAATTGGTTTTTTAAATAGATCTCCTCATCAGTGATTTGGAAAATTATGCAAGCAAGAAGGCCAATTCCATGTATGCATGAGTAGATCATTTTAGGGATATAACAAATGACCCCTAATGTAATAGGTCAGAAGAGAAAATAATGGCTGAAATACATTACAACATCTTTACCAATGCACAAAATAGAGTGAGCCTGGGACCAGAGTTCGGGAGGTGCCATCTGCAAAACACCAATTGTTTCTCTGAGGCGAGAATACCCATGCTCGGTATGAACTAAATCATGAATTCCAATCAAATACACTATATATCCATGTCATATAACTATATAAAGTGTATCCGTGAGAAATACACAATGGATCTACATCTCAAAATCAATCGAAGATATACAAGTATAGTATGATCTTCAAGAAGCTAGTGATCCTTGTGGCTAGAGATGAAATATTTGTAGCTCAAGAAACAAATTAAAGATATTCAAAACTTAGGTAGGAGTACAATGGGAGTGTATGAATCACTACCCTGAGGTCTTCAACAATCCGTCGGGAAAAGACAGGAGGATCTCGATGATCAGGCAGAGAAATTCAATGATTTTAAATATGGACTTGACTAGACTCTCGTGATGGCTGACTCATGAAAGTAAAGAGACAAAATACAAAAATGTTGACTCAAGTTAGGTAAAAATTCCCTTGGACAAAAGAACGAAACATGATCAGACTCAGGCAATATGAAATTGACATAAGTTTGTGATGCAGGAGGCAACGCAAACTCTCCATATGTTTGAAAGAGTAACTGAATGGAGGAGGATAAAAATCTATGTAGAGAAAATAGTTTCATAAGGTCATACTAGATCCCAATGCTTGAAGAACAAATGGAAGGATGTGCTTTTTCCAAAGGCGACTAACTTTGCTACCGAGAAAAGAATGTATATTTCCCATCCCCTCTTTTTGGAATATTTGATTTTTTGTCTTTTTCAAATTTTAAAGAGATTGAAAAAGAATAAAAGAATGTTATGTTATAAAGGAGGAATGAGTGTCATGAGCAAGAAAACTAGTTCCAAACGCATGGAACACACTAATGCGCAGAGAAAGGAGACATGTGCAGGATAAGGACACTCGAGGAAAATTCCTCCATTGGTTAAGGTGTCAGGTCACAAAGGCAAGAAGTGTTGCAAGGATTGTGTATAAGGAATGTTTCAAAGGTTCATTTGAGAGCAACATGGAGCCGACATTAGGCCAAAGACACAAATATGAAACCCGCAATGCAATTAAGCATGACTCAACAAGACCCCTTCTATGTAAATTTTAACAAGCCCAAAAAAGGCAACCTCGGTGGTTTTTTCACGTTTAGAGAGTCTGAAAAAGAACAAAAGAAGACTCCAGAGAGTACCTTTTCATATTTATTCCAATCAGCTCCAAAAAGGGTTAAACTTGCACTAAAAAGACACCTTTTCAAAAACATTTTAACGAGTGTGATAAAGACAAGATCACTCGGCTATCTTTTCAAGTTTAAGGAGTATGAAAAGAGCTTAACTATGGACTCACAACCTTTTTCTGATTTTAGTCTCCTTAGACCGAAAAACTATAAAAGTAACTAAGGAGAACTCTCCCGACGAGACGAATCTCCCAAGGCATACCTTTTTTTCCTATAATCTACTGGCTGGAAAAAGGGTTAAACTCATTCCAAGTAGATGTTCTTCTGGACAAATTTAAAGAGTGTGAAGGAACAAGGTCACTCGACAATATTTTTAATTTTAGGGAGTTTGAAAAGAGCTTAACTATGGAATCCAGGGAGGTTCCTTTTTAGTAAGTAATCTCCAAGGCCCTAAAAAGCTGAGAAACCAAAACCAAGTCAAATGTTCCTTTTTTGAAGATTTAGTCCCTCAGGCACGAAAAAGGGTTAAAATTACACTTGAAAATACTCTTCTAGTGAACCGGAGTTCCTAGAGCATACATTTATTCATAAAATTAGCCATCCAGAACGAAAAAGGGGTAAACTACCGTCGAACAGATGTGACTTCAAATTTGAGTTTGGCAAGCATGAAGGGAAACAAGATCGCTTGAAAATATTTTTATTTTTAGAGAGCCTAAAAATGGATTAAGGAAGACTCTAGGGGGCTAATTTTCTCAAGCAATCTAGACAAGATTAAAAAGAATAAATACTATCTTGTTGGATGTTACTTTTGAATTTCAAAGAGAGCTTGAAAGACAACAAAGCATGCTCATTAGGGAGTCCCGAGGATAAGGCCTAGGATGATTATGAACAAAAGAATGAGGCCTCATTATGTAATCATGACAGGACTAACAAGGAATCCCAATCCTATAGTCATAACTGACAGCATGGATGCCAAAAATGAAGCAAAGGATCTACCTAGGGAATCCATGTAAAGGTAGGCTCTACCACCTAATTATGACATTTCTACAACAACAATGAAGGTTTTGTTTCGCACTTCAGTGGGGTCGATCCTGTGGCAAAGTGGAAAAGACAACGACATGCAAAAAGTGGGAATGAAATCCTAACTTATATGAAAAAGTTGGAAAAAATGACTTTTACCAAAGGATGTCAAAAAATGTAACCAATCCCAAAAAATTACCAAATCGAAAGGAGAAAAGTACCGGAATGACCAGTAGAAAACTCAGAAGTGAATTCGAGTAACCACCAAGCCAAGAAAAATGACAAAGGGAACAAAAAAGGGGGAAAAGGGGCCAATTTTTTTTTATAAATAGAGGTGGACAACTCATTTTTACCATTGCAAATTTAAAATAAACCAAAAGGTCAAAAAAACCCTTTTTCTAAAAGAGTGGATTCCACAGGCTACAGTGTACGAAACAGCCTTCTGTTTGGACCAAGTAAAAAACACCCATGCTTTCATTTGAATTCTTCTTTTGTGGTTTAATTTTTAGTTTGGAGGGGGAACAATCTTGTAAAAAGGGTGGCCCTATGTGTATGTGGGTTGTCCAAGGCCATCCCACATATCTACTCGGGAAGAATACCAAACAACCTGCGTACATACACAACTGTGTAAAAAGCATCTCGCGTACAACCCCTTTTACCTTGAAAAAATAAGGAAGCAAGAATTAAATCCTCTCTACTTTTGTCATGTAACATGATGTATGTTCACTGGAGAGAGAGAACATGAAGAGCTCAATACCTTGGTCGAGGAATACCCTATGGCCATTGTTGCACGGAAACAATGCGGATTATGGAAGTTCTTCCAATGTCCATTTATAAGAGAACAACAAAGGTTGCTCAATGCTCTTGTGGAGTATTGGCATCTCGATGTTGAGGAATTCATGTTGGAGGTTTAATCAATGACCCCAACCACAAAGGATATATACTTTATGACTAGCCTCTTGAGAAGAGGGGAACTATTCAACTTGAGGACTTTTCCTCCAGGGCCTTTCAACATCGAGGACTACATCAAGATGTACTATGAGGCTGACACTGAGAAAGTAGGTTCTCAAGTGCCTATCCACAATATCACTAGCCTCTCCTTACAAGTGATCTTACCTTTGATCGGGCAGATTACTAGATCTGTGACACTTCATTAGGCCTCACGTGCACATATGCATTTTTCCATTCAGTGTTTGGAGGAAACTATGTTTTACTAGAGTACCACCATGCTTGTATGCATGAAGAGACAACTTACAGAGTGTTGACAACGTACCAACAAGAAATTCAGGTTTGGTACTATTCTATGCTCCTTCTTCTTTGAGAGGTTGCCCAGTATTAGTCCTAGAGAGATGGTACAGGGGCAGGTAGCCTCCTTCCCAGCAGTGAGCAGGTGGGAAGCTTTGCTGCCTGGACAGGGTGGAGTTTTTTTTTTGACTAGTGGGCACATCATATCCCGATGATCGAGGATTACCCATATGCAGGGATCAACTTCATCAGAGACCCAAACATGCCTATGCCTCCCGACAAGGAGCATGGAGAGATAGGAAACAATTATTTTAAAGTTTATTAAATTTTTAATTTTCATATATATCCTTTTTATGTGTGTATAGAGTACTAACTTATGAATCTGTTATTTACAGATGTGGGGCATGTTTGACTAGAAGACTTAGCCAATATTAGGCGTCATCCTCGACCTTAGATAGAACCAGTAATGTTAGGAGGACCAACAATTGTGGGAGGACCCCCAGTTGAAGAGGCTGACAGATTTTTACGACAAGTGGAGCGAAACCTCACTGCGCTCACTCATGTCATTCCTATTGCCAATATCGACGATCTCCCCCAGGATATGTAGCCACATGTAGTAGGGGTTCCTCGGACATGGGTCCAGTTGTTCCGTCATCTTACGAATGCCATTGTACATTATAGAAGGGACAATAGGCCTCATCCTTAGATAGTGATAAACCATTGACGTGTCAAGGGCACTTTTTGTACTATATGTATTTTTTTAGGGAATGAGCCCAACGATGTAAATTGATGACTTTTGAGGCTTTCATGCCCATAGATGTAATCATAACTCTATTTTTGGG
>ML782591.1:396775-414689 GCA_009831015.1 Picea engelmannii | reverse complement strand
ATATATATATATATATATATATATATATATATATATATTTCTTGTCTTATGGATAACATTTTTACAAATGTATTTACAAGTGTATGTGTGTTCTTTTCTTTTTATACGCAAGCAACATGCCAATCTTGAACTCGATTAGCTAGAGTATATGTTAGATGATTAAATCTTCTAGGAACATGGATATATGTAATGTAATCGAAAGATAGTTCTAAGAGACATACCCTAAGGAATTGTCAGTGCAGAGTGGGATAGTAAATGCGGTAAACCCCATTTAATCGGGACACAACCAACTAGGCATCTAGGTAGACCCGAAGGTGAGAAATGCCATGTGACAAAGTTTCACAAAGCAATTCTATCACTGCATTGTATTCAACAACATTTTTTATAACATCGCCTAGAAAAATACCTCTGGAAGATAGAAATTGGCCTCCAAGTGTGAAAATCACCCAAGTTGCTGAAGCAATCCTCTGAGTGTGTCAGCTAGTGTCGGTCACAAACCCAAAATAAACCTTTGATTCACTTGACATCTTCCACAGTGAAAAAGAAGACATAAATAACTACACGTACATAAGACAAAAATAAAAAAATGTATAAGAGACTATACATATATACAAGAATCCACCCAAGTGACCAACATAAGAGTAATACTTATTAAGGTAGAGCCCATTTCTAGGCTCCTCCAAAGAATTTCCCTCAAAATCAACCAAACGATAAGTGCCCTTCTCTAAGACCTCTTTCACAATCAATGGTATGAACTACAGGAGTTTGAAATTGCCTTCCCCCAGGGGATCTTTTTCTTGATCAAAGACCAGGACAATATCACCTTTAGAAAAAATCCAAGGATGAACAGACCGATCATACTGACACTTGAATCGTTGCTTATGAGCCTCATTGGATAAGGCTGCATTACAACACTACTCATCGAGCTACTCAAGATATAAAAGGCGTTCCTCAAGCGATGAAGTGTCCGAAAGTAATTCCACTACCAAATTTAAAGAAGGAATATGACATTCAATAAGTAAGACTACTTCCAGCTCATATACGAGTTGAAAAGGTGAAAAACCAATGACAGTCTTCACAGACGTTCGATAGGCCCACAATGTCGAATACAACATCAAATTCCAATTTGACTTGGCAGAATTGATCGTCCACTAAAGAATAGTCTTGAGATACTTATTCACAGCCTCAACCTAACCATTCACTTGCAGGTAGTAGGGTGACTAATGTTCATGTTTGAACCCTAGCTTCGATATTAATTTATTCATCATTTTGTTCTGGAAGTGATTGCCATGGTAAGTAAAAATATCCTTCAGGATACTAAACCTTGCTACTATCTGATTAAATATGAAAAGAGTCATTGTTTATCCATCATTGCTAAACATTGGCATAGCTTTGACCCACTTTATGAAGTAGTTGACTGCTATAATGATGTAACAATTCCCCCTGGCTGAAGCTAGGTGACATGTAGTAAAATCAATCCCCCACTTGCTGAAAGGACCAACAACAATGACCAGAAACATAGGAGTGGGATGTTCCTACATCTTTCGAAATAATATCTAGCACGGGTGGCACTTCTTGACTGCTTCTACACAATCCTTGATTAATGAGGGCCAGAAGTAACCTGCATGTAGAATATTTTGGGTTGTTTCCAACCCAGACAAATGACTACCACATGCTCTGGTGTGATAGTTGTTCAAAACAAGATCTGCTTCTTCATGGGTAAGACATCATTGAAGAATGCAATCTATGCCTTGAAGATACAAAGTTTCATTGAGTATAAGATAGTTTAGAGTATAAGAATGCAATCTATGTCGTGACGATACAAAGTGTCATCATGAGAAGAAAAAGCAAGGCACTTCAAAGTTTGGAGATACACAAGTATATCTCCATACCAGGGTCTGAAGATGCAATTAGAAAAATACTTCCATTAATAGGTGATTCTTTGGGCATGATATCACTAGACTTGACTTGGAGTTCCAAAATAAGTTCAGCAAAGACCAATGACTTTTTGGATTTCACAGAAACAAAATCCAAGTCAAACTCCTGTAGGATTAATATCCATATACTAATCTTTTTGCCAATGACCCATCATGTTAACACATATTGGAAAGGGTTGACAATTGCAATGACAGTGGTCTTGTGAAGAAAAATGTAGTGACGGGACCGTAGGACAGCATGAACAACTGCTAGGGCAAGTTTCTCAACATGAGAGTAGTTGAGTTCCAGTCCAACCAAGCCTCAGCTAAGATAATATATAACGCACTCTTTGAGCATGTCATCTTCCTATATCAAGACCATGTTGATGGTCGACTCCACAACAGCCAAATACAACAACAAATCTATGTTATAATCCGAAGGTCAGAGTAGAGGGGCAGACATCAGGGCATGTTTCAATGCTTCAAAAGAGTGTTGAGTAGCTTCATCCCAATAGAATGGGACCCCTTTTTTCAAAAGACACATGAACCCTTTAGTGATATCAGCATAATTAGCAACAAAACACCGAAGAAAATTCAGTTTCCCCTATAATATCTGAAGTTGGGGTATTGTGCACGGGAGAGGCAATTGAACTAGCTCCTCAACCTTGAGAGGATCAACCATGATCCCTGTTTTCGATAAAATGAAACCTAAAACACTACCTGACATCATGCAAAAACTACGCTTGTTAGGTTTCAAGCGAATTTGATACTAACGACATCTCTCAAAGATTAGTCGTAGATGGACGGGATGATCTGATCTCTTGCGAGAACATGATGCTAGATCATTGAGGTATGCCTCGACTATGTGTTTGAGGTCGTGAAAAGAGAACAAAATGGCATGTTGAAAAGTGGCTTCAACATTCTTCATTCCAAAAGGAATATTTCGATACGCGAAGGCACCCCAAGGACAAATAAAATTCATTTTATGTTGGTGCTCGGGTTTGATTTGAATATGATTGTATCCCGAAAAATCATCCATGAACGAAAAGACTTCACAGCCTGCACATTCATTGACAATTTGATCAATAAACGGGGTTAGGAAATTGTCTTTTGGGTAGGCCTTATTCAAATCATGGAAATCCGTAGAAATGTGAATCATGTCCTGTTTCTTGTTGACCGAAACCGAGTTTGACACCCATTTCGTCAATCGTACAGGGTATATAAAACCAACTTTGAGTAGTTTTTCTACTTCTACCTTGATTTCTGCCACTTTTCGAGGATTGACCGGATGAAGCTTCTGTCGGACCGGTTTGGTATCAGGATAAGTTGTGATTTCATGTTCGAAAATTTGTGGGTCGATGCCTGGCATCTCCTCATAAGACTAGGAAAAAACATTTCAGAACTCTTTGAATAACTCGGTGTAAGTTTGAATCTCTTCGTGGGAGAAATCCTCTTCGACAAAAACATTCTCCACAATGCCAGGGGTTCAGGAGATATCGATTGGAATCATTGTAGAAATGATTTCCATGTTACCCTTGGTGTAAAATTTGTGCGTAGCCAAAGTATTGATAGGACAAGGGCTATATCCATTAACAGTCAACATAAACTCTCCCACCTCTATTCTCCTAAGCTCTGGAAGGAAATAATGTCTATGATGTAGATCATCCCAAGGTCTATCAGGACCAGTCATTGCCTCAAGAATCTCCTCATCATAGGGCAAGACCAAGTCTAAAGGATATTGAGTGGCAAGATAATATTTAGCCCAAATAGGCTTGAGAACTAGATCTAATTCCTATGAGGGAGTCGGACCGAGGTTGGTTGAAGTTTGTTAGAAAATAATGTATGCAACCTCAGTCACGGATAAGGGCATGGCCATGCCATGATGCCATATCCCTTCCATCGAGGCCAATGGGGAAGGTAAAATCCACAGGTCGTTAAAGTAGCTCATTCGAAAATATGACACCTATAAAATTACATCCCTCAGTTGGTCGAGAACAACCGATATAAGCTTTACATCACTGATGGAAACAAACCGACGACTAAGTTGACAGTGCCAGGTTGCGATTTATCAATCATTGGGACCGTGGAAGCCCCTGATGAAGGGTTAGGATGAGAAAAGGACAACTAGTCGATGGTCACAATCCGGCCCTCATGCAGAAAGCACAAGACCCGAAAAACCCGAGAAATCACCGCATGCATCGCATAAGTCCAACTTATTCCTAACAAAATATTGTATTCGAGAGGCACGTCGACTACCTCGACTTCAACACAGACAGTTTTACCTCCCAACTACACAGAGAAGGAAGGAATTATTCCATGTGGTCTAAACGAATGACCGTCAAAAGATGTAAGCAATGTTGGTGACAAAGACAACTCAGGCTGGCCAATGGGCTTCCAACATGCCAACGACATCACACAAGTCAAGGCACCCTCATCAACCACTATACGAAAGATGTCCCATGTAAAATATTTAGTGGTGTAAGCCACTACTATCTGAAAGGAAACGTGGTGAGGAAGACAAGGTTTTAAGTCAGTTGGATCGAAAACAATCACTCTTGCGTTACTAGTCTTTGTCACTCCTAAGGGGGGAAATAGAGATTTTATCTGTGAGGGGAAACTATGGAGGACCTCCATAGAAGACACTGTGCAAGGGTTCTATGCCATATCCTCCACAATGGAGTAGTTATGTGCGGCCCTTGCGTTTGGATTATGGGAAGCCTTCTTAAACACACCTTTAGGGATGTGAGTCATTGTTTTTCCCACCACCTCCTTAATTTGGAGAGGATTCAATGGGCTAGTGGCTTCCTTTCCCTTCTCAATAGATTTCAATGTTACGTAGTCTCAGGTCCTAGTCAATAAATGAGCCTTGACATTCATCATGAAAATGTTCCCGGTTGGGGTGTTAGTAGTAGTCGAGGGGGGACCCTGACTACCCCCTGCCGCGCTTGTGGATGCGGAAACCTGAGCCATATTTTTCCCTTTTGGAAAAGGGTTCGTCAACACAGTAGGTTGTTGTTGTGATAATAGCTTCACGGCTTATGAAAGTCGAGGGCACAAGTGAGTCAGGTGGTCTTTCATGAAGAGATTACATGGATACTTCGACTTCTTCTTCTTTGTTTTTCACTCGTGAGCATTGTTGGAAGCCTTTTTATCCCCTTTACCCTTCTTATTTCATTGTTTCTTATTTCCCTCATTATTTTGGTTGGCCTTGGGATTCCTCAACTGCACACTATGTACATCCGACATCTGGGTAGGGGGAACAACCAAACTTGACTTATGGATGGCCACAATCTGTTGTATTGACGATTGTTGCAACTGATTTGACAACAGATCTGCGGACTTGTTTTAAGATGAGACCACAATGCCATCGGAATGGGGGCCAAAATTTTGTTTGGCCTTGTCAAGACTATACCATGGCGCTTTTGGAAAGATATCGTAGAGCATGCCATACTGAGAGTAGATTAGTTCAAGATGTTGGGATCTCATAATAGCCTCCTTCTCTTAAAACACTCTGGAAGTCGATACGTCCTTGGATATACAAGGAACCAAATACCTCAAGAACCACTCAAGAAAGAAATCAAGAGGGACCTTGACCTTAATAAATCTCTTTCTAAGCCGCCATTATTGGATATGATCAGATATGTGGTCGTCCTTGTTTTTCTCAAAGTTGGCCAACAATTTGGTGTCGGCACCATATCTCACAGGTAACTAGAAATGGTTCAAGAATACCATCACCAAGTCGTTAAATTAAGAGTACCTCGAGCCATTGATCTCAATATACCACTTCGCAACACCCCCTATAAGAGTGCATTGAAAAAGGTGCAACTGAACAGAGTCTTCCTTCAACGAGTTTGATGAGCACCACAAGTGAAAGGTAGTCACATGCTCACCTGGATCTTCACCAGTCTTTCCGTAAAATTTTGGAATATCCAAAGGCAACTTAGTCAGCATGGCGGGCCAACATGGATTGTGACAGATCGGGACATTCAATAATCTCGACAATTTTGGAAAATGTTTTGGTTTGAATTATTTACAGGAAAAGAGGGCCCTGGATTTTGGATGGCATCAGGTTTCCAGGAAAAGTTGGACTATTGGCCAGGGATTTGGTATAAATCATGGCCTTGACTAGCAAAGGGAAATTGTGTTTGTTTTGGAGTCATCGGTAGAATCCCAAAATTGGACGACATAGCCTGCACATGGATTTCTCTCTGTGTTGTGTTCCAAGGACCTTGGAAGGGGATGCCCCCAGCCGATCCGACGGGCATAGGTACAAATCCTTTCCTGGGGTTCCATTGAGTATGGAAGGGGTTTCCCCCGACTGACATTCCTTGCGAAGGGAAAGATCCTTGCCAAGGATTCCAAAGACCCTATGTGGAATATACTCTAGTTGCAGCTCCCTGTGAAAGAATTGTACCTTGAACAAAGTTTTGTTGACCAAAGATGGGGTTTCCTCCATTCGATAAGGAAGTTGATGAAAAAGCATTGGTCCCAAATGCACCAAACAAAGAGAATGACATAGATCCCACTGGTGTCGTATAAGATGAAGGTCCTAAACTATTTGGTCCGACTGGATGTTGAAAAATGCCACTGAGTGAAGGGGATGGAGGAGATATATGACCCCCATCATAAGGGATGACAATAAAAGGGGCAGTAGTGCCCACAATTGACCCTTGCAAGGGAGCATTTGAGATCCCTGCCCCTAGACCCATGGTTTGTAAGGTAGAATAAGTAAGAATCGAGTTCATATCAAAGTCAGGCATCCCATATGAAAAGGGAGCTCCCATCATGTTCTAAGTAAACGAGATAGTGGTATAAGATGATAAAGGTATTAGAACACTACCTGAAGTCATGGGAGTTAGGAAAACTGAGGTCTTGACTGGTGAAGGTGGGGGAGGAGGCAGGATGCCCCCTCCAATAGTAGTCATAATGTGAGTATGGGGACTCCTGGATGAAGTAGCATCATTCAATTCCATTGTCTCTTGTATAACTATCTGGCACTCATAATATGTCACCTCGGGAGGGACAATCTGAATCAAGATCGGCGTTGACAAGTTGTTAATCGAAGGATTATTTGGCCTGAAACCTTCAGTCTCAAGGTAAAAAATGGTGGATTCCTCTGAAGAAAGAAAGTATCCTCTTGGAGAAGGCTCGACCACATTTTCTTGTGGCCCGGTCACTTCAAACGACCCTTCTTGATCAAGTCTTCACCTCAACGGTGGTGGAGGTGGTTCTAAAGTAACCGGTGATAGGCCCTGAATCCTTCGTGACCAAAAAAGTTTTTGATATTCCACTTTGTCAAATGATCAAATGACACAGTAAGGATTGACAAATGTATAACACAAATCACTCACTAAAAAGTTTCCTAAAGATAAATCAAGAAGTCGACTAACTAGTGGGAAGGATGGTTATGCCAATCGACACTAGAGAAACTAACCGATGTAAGTGAAACTCGAACACGAAAGTACCATTTGTGTATACTCTTTGAAGCATGATCCGACGTCTGCCCTAGGTTACGTAGTATACCCCCAAAGTCACATGTGTAATTCCGTAAAATATGGGCAACTCGGTTGCCATCTCGCAGTCAGTCACCAGGGGGGTATAGTCGATAGTCGGGCAGATCGTAATGAGTAGGATAACAAGTTCAAAGCCCTTCAAGGGTATCGAAATCAATTGGTCTAGAAGACAACTAAGGATCTCGAACTAATTTGAGGTCCACGAGGCTCCGTAGGAAAATGCGATCAATATTATTCCCGAGAAAGACCCTCAATATACAATCCCCACTACGTTTAGTCCAACTTTGGAGGGGTTATCTCCTCTACCTTTCCTCACATGACCTCGTGTTTATCCCCTGTGTTAGAGGGGGGTCTCTACTAACTCTTACGACACTAGACTTAAAACACTCCCTATCTCAGACTCCAAAGTTTGTTTTAAAGTGGCCTTGAAGAGTTTTCTCTTCACACCTAATTCAAGGCCCTAAAACCCTAAACTAGTCAGTGAACCCTACAAACAGAAAGTCTAATAAATTTTAGATTAATCTTTAATTTTAAGGCCTGATTTACGCAAAGGGTGCGGTAGTGAAACTGATGGTGTTATGAAGAGACGAAACGGGAAGAGAACTTTAAATAATTTTAAAGCAAAAGATACTTCGAAATTAAAGCAGAGCTTGTAAAAACTCTTTGTAAATTCAACTTTCTAATCAATATTTCAAGATCTTGTAAATGAAGAAATCCTAAAACTTGCTTTCATTTGAATAAACAAAAGTAATTGTATTTCAGTAAATCGAAAAGAACTTTGAAATGAAGACTCTTTTTCTTCTACAAACAACCTTGACTACTTTACCAAACTAAATGCAAGAATTTTTTATTTTTTATTTTATTTTTCAAACTCCTTTAACAAGAAAAAATTGAAGTAAAAAATTTGTTTGTTTTTTCAAAGAAAGAAATAGGAACAAAGAGAAAATTGAAAAAATTATTAATAAAAACCCTAAGCCAACTACGGATCGCAGGGATCCAATCAAGAAACTGAAAGGATGATCCAAAACTTGACATCTCGCTCTAAACCTTTTAGGGAAAACAAAATAAGACTAAGGAATGAGTAAACCAAAACTTCAACCCAAGCTATTGCCACAGACAGAGACTCTGACTGGTTCAAGAAAGTCCTAAGAAAACTGAACTTCTATCAAGAAAAAGACAAACTCTTTCTTTATTTAAAAAATACTTGCAAGAAATAGAGACACAAGTTGTTGCATCAGCAGCCTGCATATGTACGCGGTTTTTATACTATGCAAAGCATGTATGTACACAAGCTAACCCAAAACAGGGCGCGTACACCTATGAGACTTTTCATAAATAAAAATACAATGCAAACTTACAAGGCAAGGAAAACTGGTATACACCTTGCAGGTGACCAGAGGCCCTTAAAAGACTCAGTAAACTTGACTGAAACTCAAAAAGGAAAATAAGAATCCAATCAACAACCCAAAAAACCTCCCTAAAAACCCTAGAGAGACTCCTCAGTGGAGTCACCAATTTTTCTAGTGGGAAATTCCCCTATAAATATACGAGGGTTTACGATATAGATAGAGAAAATGACCTCCTCAAAGTCAATCTAGTTTCTACACTACCCTGATCATACCAAATAAATGAACATAAAGAAGTAGAAGAGAAGATCGGTAACTATACCTTTTACTCAACGTCTGGTGATGATATCCTCAAGCTATGTAGCTCCAAAGGATGAAAGTCTCCTCCCAAAGCTGACCTGCATCCAAGACTAGGAAAAAAAGGCTACAAGCATGCCATTTCTATTCATAAATTAGGGTTAGATATCAAATGTTATGTATAAATCAAAGAAAAGACACAAAACGTCATCATTTGGGATAGGTAAAAGAGATTCTTTTATTCATTAATCAAAGACTGAAACTTACAATCCTCGTAGGCCATCGTTCCAGAACCTGGTCCAGGCTCCTCTTTAAAATGCTCCAAGTGCACCTTCAATAAGCCTCTTCTCACAATATACTAATCACCTCAAGGAAATGGAATGGATTGAATGGAAGAAAAGGGGCTGAAGAGGGAATTTTGAGGCAGTAACTCACAAAAGGTTGCAAATGCTTGGGCAAGGAAGGGAATGCATTTGGGCAAAGTTTCACCATTCTAATACTTGGTTTTGGAATGAGACCCCAATACCTCATTTTATATGACAAAAGGATGGTTATTCAGTTGGGGTATGGGCTATAGAAGGTGAATTGGTTGGGAAACCTCCAATAGCCCATGAATTCCATCGAATTCCTTACAATTTTTTAATTTTTGCAACTTTTGGAGGTATACACATGTTGTTTAGTGTGAAACAAGCATATGTACATTGGCTATCTAGCATGTGACAAGCGTATGTACTTGGGAAGTAGTGCAACAGGGCATGTACATGCTCTAAAAATTGGTTGTTTAAATAGATCTCCTCAGTAGTGATTTGGAAAATTATGCAAGCAAGAAGGCCAATGCCATGTATGCATGAGTAGGGCATTTTAGGGCTATAACAAATACCCTTATTCAATGGTGATATAATACAACTTATCTTGGTGCTACCAAAATTTCATCATATGACGTTGTCTATGGATTAAATCCTCCCTCGGTATATCCATATTTATTAGGCACATCCAAGTTTTAAGAAGTCGATTGTACACTTAACATCATAGCAACTATTATTTGCACACTTAAGGACAATTTGGTTTTGTCTCAAAATTGCATGAAATAACAAATCGTTCAAAATTGCTTTGAACATTATTTTGATGAAGAGAATCAAGTGTTTCTCTGTCTACAACATTATAAGTAGATCTCTCTCAAAGACTAGGTCTACCAGAAGCTACCATTGAAGTTTTATGGACCCTATTGAATCCTCTAATTAATTGGACAAGTTGCCTATAGATTGGTTCTTCCAACACACTCCAACATCTAGATATCCTTTCATGTGTTCTATTTAAAAATGGTCTCAGGGGTGATTTTTCAAGTTCAGACCAACTTTCCTAAAATTGATGAAGAAGGTTCCATTTAGTTACAAACACAGCCAGTAATAGCCATAAGAGAGAACTGGCTAAGAGAATGCACTATTAGAGAAGTATTGATATCGTGCAAGGATACTTGGCCTAAAGACACCACCTGGGAACCAACTACAATTTTACAATAGTTTCCACACCTCCATCCTTGAGGAAAACATTGTTTTTGAAGTGGGAGAGCATGTTAGGGCTCTACCTTAATCTCCCTACTTTGAGTTACTTAGGAGTTATCCAATTAATGTATGGGGCCATTTTCTTTAAATAAGGCTCATTAATTAGTTATTAGGTACAATTACTCAATTTAAAAAGGTCGTCTTTATTTGATAGAGGCCACTAGGTGGTTGGTACTCATTAATTATAGGACCACACATAGTTTGGGTTTTTCTAATAAAAAAAATTCTATAAAGATATAAGGCTATGTAATTGCGCCGAGAGGTGATTTCTACAGCCCATTATGGGGGATTTGTGTAATTCTTTCCATGCTCAACCTGGAGTTAAGACATGTCCATTTAAAAAAATATATATAATATTGACTAAATAGAAAAACAATGCCGGCTTTAATGTAAAAGTTTAAAAACAAAGAAAAGGAGACATGTGTAATTCCTTCCATTCTCAACCCGAAGTTGAGATGTGTCCATTTAAAAAACTAATATAATATTTGACTAAATAAAAAAACAATGTTGGCTTTAATGTAAAAGTTAAAAAACAAAGAGAAATATATATATATTGTTAGATTTAGTTAAAAATATTATGATATGTGAACAATCCTATTGTCTTAGCTATGCTCTCTAGGATATGGAAAATACTTACATAAATTTTTAAGTGTGATGCAATTTGTAAAATATTATAAGTATAATAGGTACATTTTGAAATTTTAAGACTTATGTATTATAATTTTTTTTGGTTTTTCAATAGTATCAATATTTCTATATGTCTCTATTGTGTAAAAGTGCACCCATAGATGATGTGCACTATTGTGGCAGCATTAGCCATCGCCTAACATTATATTATTATATGGATAGTAACTATTATATATTGACTTCATATTTAATGGATAAACAATGATTAGTTAATCAAGGTGATTTTTGAATTAGGGTTTCAAGTTCTTGAATTTTGTTGGGTTTTTAGGGTTTCCCAAGTTCTTGAATTATTAGAAATTGTATGTAATGTGACATTCGGTTAAAACAAATTTCAAAAGTGTTTGAGTTTGAAGCATAGTAATAGTTTAGAGGGTAATTTAACATTTTTTTTAAGAAATCATAATAATTAACCATCCATGGAATTTTTTGGCATTTATTAATGTGAACAACAATAATTTGCAAACTTGAGAGAATTCAAATTTTGAGAAAAATGTGGAATCATTCTAACACTTTCACATTTGATATTGCAAATGAAAGCGAACTAGAAAATTATGGAATCATTCTAACACTTTTACATTCAACATTGAAAATGAAAATGAAGTAAATGTGTAGCCTACTTAATGGTATGACACTTAACAACCTCTACAATGTAAGTATTATGATAAACATCAAGCTAGACTTGCAGGTTTTGTAATTAATAGCACAACAAGACACTGCAACATAAAGATTTGTCGTGAGTTTAAATGATTTTCATTAGCAGCATTAGAAATTGTGGCTAGAGATAACTCCAAATCTATCATGTACAATCAACATCAAATATGTTGAAGCTCTTCTCAGCCTCTTCTGTCCATTTGAAAGACTTGTGTATTTTATTTATTGTTTCCATCATTTGAGCACTAATCCCGCTAAAATTTATGATGAAATTCCAATAGAAACTTGTTAATCCATGGAATATTCTTACCTCAGAGATATTCCTTGGTGACGACCATTCTCTAATTGCTTTCACCTTTTTGGGATCCATCTTCAATTCATTCAAAGAGATCACAAAACCCAAATAAATGAGTTATGTCTACATGAAAGAGGATTTATTTAAATTGATCAACAACTTCTCTTGTTGTAGCCTCCTCATCACCAATGTCAAATGTCTCAAATGCTCATCTTTAGTCTTGCTAAAGACCAGTATATCATCTAGATATGTGATCACAAACTTACCAATGAAATCTTTTAACATTTCATTCATCGATCTCATAAAAGTACTCGAGGTGTTTGTTAATCCAAACGACATAACAAGCCATTCATACAACCCCTCGTTTGTCTTGAATGTTGTTTTCCACTCATCACCTTTTCTCATCCTTATCTGGTGATATCCACTTTTCAAATCTATTTTTGAAAAATAGTTTGCTCCACTTAGGCAATCCATCAAATTATCCATCATTGGCAATGGAAATCTATACCTAATGGTGATCTTATATATGGCCCTTGAATCTGTACACATTCTCCATCCTCCATCCTTCTTTGGACTCAATACAGTTGGTACTGCACATCAATCACAGGCGCTAGTACTTCAAAATAGGCCCGGGACATCCTTAAATCAGCCTACCAAGGCAATGACAGGGTCAAAACAGTCAAACTGCAGACCTTGAGGACACAATTCGAGACTTTAAGAATGACAGAGTCTGAAAATGTGGATCAGTTTATGACCAGAGTCATGGGAATCGTGAACCAGATCAGATTGATTGGTGAAGCCATCACTGATCAACGCATTGTTGAGAAAGTCCTCAAAAGTTTACCAAAGAAATTCTAAATGGTTGTTACAGCAATCCTTGAATCCAAGGATCTGTCACGTTTTTCAACAGATGAACTGACTGGTTCCCTGGTGACACATGAGACCAGACTGCATCTCTCAGATGAGTCACTCGCCAATGCCTTCAAAACTCAATTCTCCTTCAGCAGAGGGAGAGGCAGAGGTCACCAAGGACAAGGGAGTACTATAAGTGACCAACACTCGAATGGACTTAACAGACAACAGAGCCAGCATCAAAATTTCCAAGGTCACAGACAACAACACCAGAATCAGAATTTCCCGCCTCAAAGAGGCAGAGGGAGAAAATCAAATGACAAATCAAGCATACAATGCTATTACTGCAAAAAATATGGTCACTATGAATCTGAATGTCGGAAGAAGCAAGCAGATCATCTTTCAGGCAGAGCACATGTGTCAAATCATGTGGGAGAAACCTCAAAAGGTATGTTTCTCTCATGTCACAAGTCTGAAGAACAACCTAAAGATCTCTGGTTGCTGGATAGTGGACGCAATAATCACATGGCAGGTAACAAAGATTTACTTTCATGCATTGATTCTTCAATCTCATCTGATATTACACTTGGAAATGATTCCTTAGTCAAAGTTCAAGGCAAAGGAACTGTACTTATTCTTATAAACAAAATGAAAAGAAAGACATAAACAATGTCTATCATGTTCCAGATCTGAAACATAATCTGCTAAGTGTAGGACAGCTCATTGAACATGGCTATAAGGTACTCTTTGAGGGAGCATCTTGCAAGATATATGACAAAACCCCTAGCAGAAAATTGATTTTTGAAATCCATATGACTCAGAATAGGATGTTTCCCCTTACACTCAGAACTCCAAATCTGAGTCAACCATATGCACAAAGTGCATCCACCCTGAATGAAACAATGGTTTGGCATACAAGATTTGAACATCTACCCTTTAAGAGTCTCAGTCTTCTTTAGAAGCACTCCATGGTCAAAGGTCTTCCCATCTTCAAAGAACAAAAGTCCCCATGTGAGTCTTGCATACTTGGAAAACATAAGAGAACTAGTTTTCCATAGTCATCCAATCAAGCCAAACAACATCTTGAACTAGTTCACACTGACCTATGTGGACCAATGCAAACAGAGTCAATAGGTGGTAGCTTTTACTTTTTAACGTTTATTGATGATTTTAGCAGGAAAATCTGGATTTATTTTCTTAGACACAAGTCTGAAACTTTTGCAAAATTCAAGGAATTCAAAGAAGAAGCTGAAAAACAGAGTGGCAAATATATAAAAGTTCTCAGGTCCGATGGAGGAGGAGAATACAACTCTAATGAATTTGCAAATTTCTGCAGATCACAAGGCATTATCATGCAAACAACAACCAGGTATACTCCACAACAGAATGGAGTGGCTGAAAGGAAAAATCAAACAATAATGAATATGGCACGAACACTTCTCAAAGAGAAAAGTTTGTCAAATATTTTTTGGACTGAAGCAATAGCATGCTCAGTTTATCTCTTGAATAGATCTCCAACCACAAGTCTAAAGATGAAAGTTCCTCAAGAAGCATGGAGTGGGACAAAGCTAAATGTTGCACATCTAAGGACATTTGGATGCATAGCATACACTTACATACCTTCTGAATTAAGGAAGAAATTGGATGATAGAAGTGAGAAATGTATTTTTACTGGATATAGTGAAACATCTAAAGCTTACAGGGTTTACAATCCAATCTCCAAAAAACTAATTCTCAGCAAAGATGTAAAATTTCTGGAAAATCAATTCTGGAATGAATCAGAAAATCAGCAATTGGACAGTCAAAATCCATTGCTGCCCAGTTCTGAAAACACAGAAAATTCAGGACAACAAATACCTCTACCTATTTTTCCAAGATTGCAGGTACAAGGACAATCTGAAAAATCTCAAAATAACTCAACTTCAAGTAGAGACTCATCCTCTGAAATTCAAAATCAGAGAACTAGAAGTTTGAGAGAAATCCATCAGCAGTTGGATGACTTTGAACAACACAACCTTTTTACTTTAATGTCATGTCAACCTACATCTTTTAAGGAAGTTGTTAAGGAGCCACATTGGGTTCAAGCCATGAACCAAGAAATTGACTCCATTGAGAAGAACAAGACACGTGATCTTGTTAATTTTCCAAGTCACAAGAAAAGTATTGGTGTCAAGTGGGTTTACAAAACTAAAATCAATGAAAAAGGGCAGATCGAAAAACACAAGGCAATACTTGTTGCCAAAGGATTTTCACAACAACCCGGTACTGATTATGGTGAAACTTTTTCTCTAGTTGCAAGATTAGACACTGTAAGAACTCTATTAGCCATAGCAGCCCAACATAAATGGCAAGTATACCAGATGGATGTCAAGTCAGCTTTCCTGAATGGTTTCTTAGATGAAGAAGTTTATGTCGATCAACGACCTGGATTTGAAGTCCAAGAGTAGCCAGCCAAAATATATCAGTTGAAGAAAGCCTTGTATGGCTTAAAGCAAGCTCCAAGAGCTTGGTACAACAGAATTGACACTCATCTGATCAAAAGTGGTTCAGCAGAAGCCAAAATGAGCCAACTCTTTACACCAAAACAAATCAGCACGGTAAAATTTTGATTGTATGTTTATATGTTGATGACATGATATATATTGGAAATCTTGAGTTAACAAGTTTTAAACATGCCATGCAATCTGAGTTTGAGATGACAAATCTTGGCATAATGAAATATTTTTTGGGGATTGAGGTTGACCAGTCAGCCAAAGGAATTTTTGTCTGTCAGAAAAAGTATGTAACAAACATCATCAAAAGATTCTGCATGGAAGAATGCAATCCAACAGAAACCCCTATACCCCTAGGCACAAAATTGAGCAAGAAAGATGAAGGCCCTATAGTGGACCTTACCCTATACAAAAGTTTAGTAGGCAGTTTGTTGTATCTTACAACAACTAGGCCTGATATTATGTATGCAGCCAGCCTTGTTTCCAGATTCATTGAATCCCCCAAAGATTCTCACTGGAAAATGGTGAAATGGATTCTGAGATATATTGCAGGAACTCTCAATTTTGGCTTATGGTACATTAAATCTGATAGTAATCAACTTTCTGGTTACACAGACAGTGATTTTGCAGGCAACCTAGATGACAGGCAAAGCACCTCAGGACATGTTTTTCACCTGGGCACGAACTTGATCTCATGGGCATCAAAGAAACAACCAATTGTATCAATATCTTCTGCAGAGGCAGAGTATGTCGTTGCTACCTCAACTTCTTGTCAAGCTGTGTGGCTGAGAAGAATATTGAAAGATATGTCACAAATAGAAAATGATCCAACTCCTATTTTCTATGACAATACTTCAGCAATAACTCTATCCAAAAATCATGTGTTTCACAAGAAAAGAAAACACATTGACACTCGCTTTCACATCATCCGCGAGCTAGTCAATAATGGTGATATTGCACTTCAATTCTGTGGTTCTCGAGATCAGCTCGCATATATCTTCACAAAGCCACTGGAAAAATCTGTTTTTGATTTTCAGAGACAACACTTAGGCATAATCAATGCTGATGTTTGTAACTATTGAGTTTAAGAGGGAGTGTTAAATATAATGTAACCTCAACAGGTTGACTGTACATTGCCAATTGTATTTTCTTTTCTTGATTTGCTTGAGCCTATTTAGCTCAGCTATTTTCCTTTTGCACAATACATCTTCATTAACTCTTCTCATTGTACTTTCTCTTTACATTCTCAATATACTGAATACTATTTCTACTCTATTCTTTCTCTCTGCATTTCTTGCTTCGCAATTTATCAAAAAGCACCAACTAATCTAAAAAAAACACTAATTAATCTACAAAAACAAACCAACTAATCTACAAAAAAGCGGTCAGCTATCTGTTGACCGCGAGGCAAAAGCTAGAGTCCCTGCCTTGGCCGTGGGGAGGGACTAATAATATATTTGAGAATCGTTTTAAACCTCCATGGTGCGCTTCTCTTTAAAGCACTTTTGTATGGTTATGGTCGAAAAAAGTAAGATATTTTTCCACTTTTTAATTTCCATGGTGCGCTTCTCTTTAAAGTACTTTTGTATGGTTATGGTCGAAAACAGTAAGATATTTTTCCACTTTACCCTTAAAAAGTAACGTGTCTCTTATATTTGCACTTATATTTGCACTTACCCCTTACGCATGGTGTTTCGCCAAGAATCTAATCTATTTTGTGATCTTTATTGGATGCTCTGTAGACAGATACCAGATGTTAGCATGGTGTTTCGCCAAGAATCGAATCTAATCTAATCTATTTTGTGATATTTTTTGGCCTCGATATTTTGGTTCCATGAAAAAGCGCAGAAGTTAGTAGACAGATACCAGACGTTAGCTTTTAGCTTAAAAGTTATGCTGTGATAACTCTTAGGGCAATTTGAAGATCATGATGTCGGCAATCGATTCTATAAATAATGACCGTATGTATCACAGGCAAGCAGGTCAAAGCATAGATAACAGGCGATATTGGTAATTAGTCTGTAACTCCCGGATATATCCCCGGCGATGTTGGTAATTCCTCTGTAACTCCCTGATATATCCCAAGTGGATGGTCACCATTTCTTACAATCTCATCTTTGAACGAGTCTTAGTTTGCAAGTAGTGCACACTTCTTTTGCGGATTGCAAAATTATTTCATGTTAAAATTGCGCCTGGTATAATGTCTGTGTGAATAACGACCCATAACTGATTATTTTCTGTGCAGGGATATATTCTGGGGGAACGTCAATCGGCCTAGGCTTTTTGAGGAATGTAGAGCTGGT